>CM069442.1:8539276-8866139 GCA_035610835.1 Ophiura sarsii | reverse complement strand
GTCCACACTTCGGGGAAGAGGTAGTAAACTGCTTCCCGAATAAATCAATATAGGCTAACTTCGATCCTGAAATAGGCCAGAACAGTGTGTTACACGTGGACGCACTTTAAATTTAATAGGCCTAATTATGATATTAAAACATGTTGTTATACGCGTATTATCAATTTTCACTTAATAAATACTTCGTTGTCTTCGACATCACTTAAGTTCGATGAATCTGCGTCGTGGTCTAAATCCTCAGATAATTTGATGATGGGGAAATGTCAATATGCGCAGATGGGATCTTTTTCATAGTACGAATTTTCAATTTCCCGAACGTGACGACACGCATTTTTTCCAGTCTGATTGGGACACATTTTCCAATGCCTTATCGAATCTTTTTAGGTCATTGATGTTGAAAGTTTTGTTGTGCTCTGTTGTGTTTTGTTGTGCTTTGCAACATGATGTTTAATTTGAGCCCATTAGTTCTTCCGGGTTTAAACCACAATGATAGGGTGGCAGACGCAGAAGGTCATGACCAAACATAATTATTTGCTATTTCGCCGTCTAATACCTTTGGAAACGTGTTTATATCGTGTAATGCTGTCGTAAAGCTCTCCTGAAAAGGAAATGTTATTTATTTCAGCCATTCCAGCATATCAAACTTGCGTATAAGTAACGCACCAAAATATATATTTGGCCTAATGCTCACCTGTTACTATATTAGAAACATTCTGAGTATTCTTTCGAGCTTATATAAAGTATTTCAGAAAAACGTTTTGATCATTGATTACTCTAGCGCAATATCTAAGAAGATTTACTGGGTAAATGACTTATACAAATTTGCAACCAGTATATCCCCATCAAGTCAACCTTGCACCCATTTGCTGAAACCGATTATACCTATGGGTAAGATTCATGAATGGTTTAAAAAAAAGCTGATCACCATTTAATATTGAAATCACATTTTGAGCGTTAATTAATTAGCGTACACTGGATCGGTTTGGAGGATTAAGAGCGATACCGGTAATTATTAGGTCAATCGAGTAAAAGTATTAGTCGAAGCTAAGATCATAAACATCTTATTTCGTATCTACCGGGGGTCAGGGGGTGCCCTCTGACGACTTTGACCGGTAGGCCAGCTCAAACTAACGCGCTTAAAAAATCGAAGTGAAGGGAGGAATAGATTAGGGGAAGGAAGGGAAAGAAAGGAAGAAGAGGAAGAGAGATTGGGAAGGAAAGTAAGAAGAGGAAGATAAAGGGAATGGAAAGAGACAAACCAAAAGGTAGGAAGGAAAAAAGAGGAAAAGAAAGTGTACCCTGATTGTAAAACATACACATGTAGTTATCGTTACCTCTTATCGTTTAAATCATAACAGTTCAATAGTACATTATATTATGATAACGATTAGGTTCTATTTGTTTACAGCTGGAAATTCCACATATTATTGCAACAATAACATCGAACAAATATTGCATGAGATGAGGTATAGGGCTTATCATGTTATAGTACTCCGCGACATAAAACATTGGGATACTTGTAAAATAATGTTGAAATTCCTCAATGTGACTACGGTATATTGCATCGTTGAAATACAGTGGCGTAACCAGAGGGGGGGGGGGGGGGGGGGGGGGGGGGGGGGGGGGGGGGGGGGGGCAGTCAGAAGCAATGCCCCCAATTGCAATATGACAAAATACAATGTTACCCATGGCCCATTTGTGTGTCTTGTTTTATGCATATTTTCTGAGTTGCAGTGAACCAATTGATTGGCCTTTCAGAGCTCTCTTTCGAGAGTTACCAGTTTGATTTTTAATCACTCAGGTCAATGAACCTTGTTAATGTCTGCTGGGCTATTGTTCACATTTGCGCTTTATATACAAAAAAGAAAAGAAAAAGGGCAGTACATACCCTAATTTGCCCAGTGGCTTGACTTTTAAAGTAAAAATAGACCAAATTAAGTTAATTTAAGGTAATTTTGATATTAAAAGGTAACAATTTTAGCGCGCTATGCGCGTGTTTTCCCCCACAATTAATGTGTCTTCCCCCCCCCGTTTGCCCACCAATTTGTTTTAATGCTGGCGCCGCCACTGGATATGCCCCCAGTCAGAGGCCATGCCCCCCCCCCCATGATGATCCCCACATTGAAATAGTTACGCCCCTGTTGAAATGCATTAATTTAGAAAGGGGCTCGAATTTGTAACCCTTACTATTACAAAAGCTTGGTACCAAAATATTCTATAGGGGTTCACTATGGGGTTTTTTAGAAGAAAAAAATTCTGTTCCGTGGAGCCAATAGTTAACTTAGCCTGGAAAGTTCGAACAGAAACAAGGCACAATACAATCTGAGACTAAAATACCTAAATAGGTATTTTAGTCTCAGATACAATCTCAGTATGACCTTTGATATCTTTCTAAAAACATTCTGGTCATAAACGTAGATGTTTTAATGCTGATTGCAGATTATACTTTTCATGCGGCAGGCGTCTGCAGATAACATTCCAAAATTTCACAAAATGTTTAAAAAATGTTAACATTATTGTATTTCATTATGATATTTGGAATCACCATAAAGAAATATTGAAATAAGTACAAAACATGCCTAGTATTGGCTCAGTGATCCTTGAGATAGATTTTTAAAAATTGGGAAAGGTTTCTGAAAACTGAAAATATGTTTGTTTATTATGGTAAAACTAATAGCCTGGAAAGTGTTAAGGGGTCGCTGAACGATCCAGACCCTGGTCGTTCCCCATGATGTCGGATTTTTACTATTGTGTTCTTCAAATCTGTCCATTTTAGTCAGCGGTGACTTCAGGTGACTGGCCAAAAGTTGGGACTGGTCGTACCAGGTCGCTACAAGTACATGGTGTCCCTAACAAAGGGTGCACTGTTTACCCAACTTGTTGACCATGAAGTTCTAGAATTTAGTGTAAGAAGTTTATATATATGGAAAGACTAGACAACTGGCTTTCAGATACTGCTTATTTCAGTCTGATTTGGATTTTCAATCCTGAGATATGGCCAATTAACTAGAGCTATACCCAAAATCGATGTTGTGCCACTTTTCACTTTTAAAGATTTACTCCTAAGATACAACTTTCACTTGTATGATTGTCCTTCACCATGGTTATGCAAAATAACATTTTTGTATTGAGATTGATGAAATACTAGAATGAGTGTCTGTGTATCCAAGCAGAACTGAATATAAATATGTTTGTCACATGATTCGAACCAGTCCTCTTGAAGAGGTTTCGCAAATGTTTATTAGGCCTATATTTTCAAAACAAGACAGACTTCCATTTGGCGGGGTGCGGCCTCAATTTACATTAGAAGTCGAGGGTGTTCATGGTCTTAAAATATCATGAAACGAGAAACCCAGCTGAAGTCATCAAAGAGTTTGCCATTCTTTTCCCAAACATTCACGTACCAGCTAGGAATACACTTGCAAAAGAGTATCGGAAATACGCGGTAAATGGTATACAAGCACCACTAATATGAATAAAGAACATTCTGGAAGACTAAGAAGTGGCAGGACAAAGTAACACATCAATGACGTGCGGTGTACTCACAATATAAACTGCTCGTAGAAATTCCTTACCACATATTCCAATTTCGCTTTCCGCAATGCACTCCCCGAAAATTCGCACAGACTCCTGATGACATCGACAATGCCACGACTCCTGACAACAACGGAGAAGATGTTAATTTTAATTCAGTCTCTATCGATACTTGTACAAACAAAAGTTTTAGAAAAGCCATGATTAATAATGTGTATGTTCCTCCTCTGTGTACAAATTTCTGGTCACATTCCCCATTTACGTTTTCAATTAGGCCAACATTTGTCTCGCCACTCCACAGTGCACCAATGAAGCGAGGTTGATCTCATTAAATTGGAAACTCCTTCGTAATATGTATCCTACCAAAGTACTTTTATGTTAGATGGGTAAAGTAGATAATAATATTTGTCACACATGCAACGTAATTGATTATATCGACCATTTCTTTTTCAAATGTAATAGAGTTAAGCAGCTATGGTCTTATGCTAGTTTCGCCGCACTGTCTACATGTTTTGTATTAACCACTGAAATTGTTATACTAGTATTCAATTATACCATAATGATCTAAAATTGATTAAACACATCATCGCCGTTGGAAAATTAGGGGTTCAATAAGGTTTCGGAGTTGTTTATCTTGAATCGACAACGGTAAGACGGGTTTATTTTGCGAGGGCAGCTACCGAGCAAAATAAACCCGTCTTACCGTTGTCGATTCAAGATAAACAACTCCGAAGACCTTGTTGAACCCCGTTCAACAACGACCAAACATATTTACATCATTCAAATGTGAATATCGTTTTGGATAATTAATGAAAACAAGTACAAAACTTGTTTTAATAGGCTTAATTTGACATTAAAAAAATAGCTGCTCTTTAAAAATCGAGGAAAAAAGTTTACGTTTATTATAATTAGGCCCTTATTTGGACATCGTCCGTTCCCCGTAAATGGGCGATGGAACTTCAGAATGGGTTGGGTTACAAAAGATAAACATGAGAGAAGACAAATTATTTCGCAAGTAATTGTGAAATTAAAAATATTTTGTAAATAGCATTTTATTCACACACCACCTTTAACATTCAGAGAAAAATTAAATCAAAAAATGCATTTAATTTACACAACACATTTTGATACATGTTTATAGAATATTTGTATAAAATCAAAACACACCCCTCCGTTTCAATAGTGATACGGTCCTGTAGATCAAAGCGAACACATTTCGCCGCGATGATGCAAAAAAAAGGCGATTCTCTTGTGCTCAGGTAGCGACGGTTCGGCTAAAATTGTGGCTTTAGAAGTGAACCTTTACATATGGCCCTCGCCAAAAATATTTTCCTCAGGGATATAGCTACATTTCGGTATATAAAGTTATTTGCTAACTTTAAGGATTGCATGGCGAAATGCATTTATACGCCGAAAAAATGAACAAATTTTGCGAACATTTTTCCCGACATTCTTGTTTGTTTACAATTTTGCGGTTTCCAAATAAGGTTCGCTATCCTAGTAATTTGCATATGAACAGTGAGTTTATCTCAAATCAACAACGCTTTGTTACTGTACTTTAGGTATGGGGGAGTTGTTGAACTGTGCATAAGCAAGTTTAGATATGGCAATCACCCAAATCTTTTATTCTTATTTGAAAAAGAACTCTGTCTTCGTAGACTGATTTCACTATAATCAAAACTATGTCATATGTATTTTCATTTCAATTATGTCGAGATAGTAATATATATGTTTCAGACATATACTTAATCTTAAATATTATAACTCAGTGTTTTTAATCGATTGTCATATTGTACATGTACATACTTGTCATTATCAATATTATTATTACCTATATTTGTAAATATTGATGTTATTGTATAGTTATATGTATCATTGAATGAAGATTTAATTAATAAAAAAATAAAAAATAATTATAATAAAATTAAAAAAATCCAAGGACAATCATTTTGGTAAATTGATTCATTTTTGTTCCTCAGTCTCTTTTAAACAATGCTGGCCAAATGCCCACCCCACGTTTTAAGACGATTGACGCCCATGGATATACCAATGTTAGTATCGTTTTGACGCTCATTATCATTCTCTCTGTAAAGGTGGCGCGCTTAGCGCAACGTCGATTTTAGGTAGATTTGATCAACTGGGTGTATCTCAGGAATGACAAAACCAAATCAAATGAACTAAACGACATCTGAAAGCCAAGTGTTTTTCCTTTCCGTGTGTATAAATATATTACACAGAACGTCACGGTACACAAGTTGCGCAAATATGTGCACCCTTTTTTGGGGACACCCTGTATACTATGGCTAGGCCTAAATCGCTATAGTTGACTTCAATCCACGCTGTGAGAGATTTTGTGTTTCATAGTCCACTCGAGCGACTCTATATCGCCACGACCCGCGACTGAAAATATGTTTATTAGCGTAACAATAAAACACCCATAGCAGTACTGACCGGTTGGTCACATCAGAGATAATGAAAAGAAGGGATGATCGTCTCTTTTGAAAAGCTGTAGAAAGCCGTGTGCTATGTCCACCACATTCCGTCTCGCTCACAACGTTACTCCGAAGTTTTCCGACAAAGTTAACGCGTCCATCGCAGGGGCCTAGGATTAAATATCGGAAGTACACACTCTTTAGATCCTTGATTTTTACATTATATTTCGGGTCCCAGTCCTAGTTGGGAAGGGCCCACGTCATCGCGGCAACCTCACTGCCACTTACTCCCATACTATTTTCTTGGTAGTATTTTGTTTTTATTTCTAATGACGTAGTGCTGTGAAACTGTGTGAGTTAGCCATATGCGTATCTAAAGACAAATTTCACAAACTATGACACAACTACATGTAAAGACAAACTATGACACAACTACATGTAAAGACAAACTATGAAACAGCAAGTAGTAAAGTTACATTTACCTTTTCAAACAAGTGCTCACCACTTAGATAGTTACATTGATATTAGTGAGATGATATAGTTAAAGGGAACAAATAATACACAAGGGTATAGACCTATTCCAGTAACTTTATTTTCTTGTGGGGACTGGGCATTTTTATTGCATAGAGTACAACATTTGTTGTACCAACATTCCAAAGGTCGCCATTGTTTTAGAAACCAATGTAATTATACCAGTATATTAATAGATTCAATCTTTGCGACTAAGTTGAAAACCGATCTAACGACCGATCAATAGGATATAATATCTTTAGTGATTTACTTTGTCTTTTACCAATTTCGAAGTGGTTCAGTTTTACCGACGGTTCTGCTTTTAAGACGAACTCTAACATGTCTAAGATGTCTGCTTGTGAGCCTGGACACTTTGCACTACCTTTGGTTATAAACATAGGAGATTTCCCTTCCGTGGAAGTCCAGTATAAAAAATCGCTACTTGGAAAGTATCTCAAATTGAAAACATACGATCCACAGAATCCAGGGCGTGTTGAGCGTCCGGAGCGACACGCAATCAGACATCTTCTAGGACTTCTCGCGGCGAGATTAGACAACTTTGACGAAGCTACGGAGTATTTCAAATTAGTGCTTTCTGAGGATCCATCTAACCTTAATGCGATAGCCAATTGCAAGTCATTGTGTGAGACTTTGAACAGAGTCGAGGAAGCAAGTGAACTTGCAGATAACTTGCATGAGCTCATGCATGAGACGATTTCTAGAGGTAAGGATGGAAATGATCAACAAAAACAAATTCAAGACCTCGATTGGCAGAAGAGAAAAGCCAGATGTTTGGCGGAGCAAGCCTACGCATTTGCCTTTGACATCTTAGATGACATCGAAGGCTATACGCAATACATGCAAGCCCATGAGTTATACACTCAGGCTATTGAATTAGCTGGCGAGTTTGTGGATGACGCTGAGATTCAAGATTGGGAATTCGGAAACGCAATCGCTTGTCGAAAGGTTTACTTTGCCCTTCTGAAAGCATCCAAACCGTACGACGAATACTTAGAGAGTAGTCTGATGCATTTCCATAAGATAACTGAAACCGGAAATGACGATATGAAATCAGAAAGCTGGCGACATATGGCTGAATTGTTTTCCGATGTGAGCATGAGCAAAAATACGTTAGAACCACCTCGTTACATCATTGATAATCCAGAACTTGGGCCTTACTTCAGAAATCCCGAACAGTGCATAAGGAAAGCACTTGACATTACACCTGATCATCCCCAGCATTTAGCTCGACTTGCCAAAATGATAAGTGAAAAAAGAACTTACGAAGCATATTGGGAGGCTTTACTGCTATTAAAGCGATCCACTGAACTTGACGAATCGCGATGTAATCGGTATGCGTTTGCAATACGTGCGGGCATTTATCTAGAACTATATCGTCAACAAAGGTACAACAATGAGTGTCCTGATCGAGACCTTCTCTCTTCTGCTGAGAAGAACCTTGAAAAAGCTCTTGAACTTAACGTCAACCCTGTTGAATATTCATATCTGGCGTCTGTGTGGCATGAAAGAGCGAGAGATCGAGATGGCACTTTCTCCATGGATTCCAATTGTCAAGCGTGTTTCAAAAAGGCTCTGGAATATCACGAGGAAGCTATCAATTGCAAGAACGGAAATATGCGAGAACAAATTCACAGGTTCAGGGGTATTTGCTTGTTAGATTTCAAGAAGTATGATGCGGCAATTGAAAGTTTTAAGAAAGCTTTAGAACTTGGATCGCGAAGAAAATCAAGCTTTTCATTTTATCATTTATTGATAGCCTATTTTACAAAATATTCTTACCGTGGATCGGAAGAATCGAGTGCAATACCTCCATGGTCAGAGATTGCAGACTGTGCGTTGAAGGCAATAAAGACGTACAGAGAGTCCATACAGAAACCAATACAGAATCTTTGGAATCGGTTTCCAGAGAAGATGGACATGTTTCTTTCTTATTGTCAGAACATGGATGATTCGGATGAGAAACAGCGACTTGTCACGGTATTTTCCCCGGAAAGATCCCATTCCCGTCCTGGCCATGTGGCAAATAGAAGCGGGTACCATCAACAAGTAGGGTTACTCCTTCATGACCTTCATGGGTTACGCCTTCATGTAAGATAACACGAAATATTTATATAAAATAATAGATCAGTATAGCACGAAATATAATAGATCAGTATAGCAATTGTTTAATTCTTTTTATCATACATTTAATTACTTTTTGGCCTATGATATTGTGTCATCTGTGACACGGCGGGATTAATTTATTCTATATACTATTATGTTTTTTTTATAATTATAATACATTTAATTACTTTTTGGCCTGTGACATTGTGTCATCTGTGTCAAACCGGGTTTGATTCATTTCATATTATTATGTCTTATTCGGCCGAGTGCACCAATGGCGAGTAGCTGAAGAATAGCGCTACCTCGTTAGTAACTGAGGCGTAACCAAATATGTTAAGAGCACCAAACCGAGGTAAGCTACTAATTTAGGTTAGTAATTTGCGAGTAATTTAAATCTTACCTCACTGGACCCAAGAGTAAGTTGGAGCATAACGTTATGCTGCAACTATCGATGCTTTAAAGGTTTCCAAGGTGTAAGCTGACATTGTTATGTCGAGGAAATAGGTGACTTTAAGGGGGGAGTCTATGTTATTTTCACCAATTTTGGAAACAGATTTTCTCAATGTTACCGTGGGTTTACCCCTTAGCGTCATATATCAAATTGAAGCTTAGGTAACAGCGTTTCAAAAAATGTGCGTTATTTTGATCTGGTTGCTATGGTAACCAGTCAAGGCCTCTGATTGGCTAAACACGGGATCCAACTTTACTAGAAAACTAAATGTTGCATGTTCACCATACTTTGGTAGATGATGCATGGAAACAATGCGCACGACCCAATGAAGCCGCATTTTTTATACGGTTGCCATGGTAACCAGGAACCGACCAATCAGGTAATTTTACGTTATAATTCAAATTTGGAAAGATAAATTGAAAATCCGGCTTCATTGGGTTCTTCCTCTAATCAAGCTTATTATCCATTCCAAATATCACCCTGATACAAGGTTTCGTTTTTGAGTTATGTTGGATCCCATATTGCAAGTTTGCGTGTTTTATAGTTTTGAGATATCGTGCAAAACGTATGAAAAATATTAGAATTGGCAAGAAAAAAAAAGTTGACATTTTGGATAAAAATAGTTGTTCAATTATGGAAGAGCTTGAATTTAGACACATTTTGAGCCATTTTGGGTGAAAATAGCAATTATATTAGCATTTTTATTGATTTTTAAAGATAAATGGCTTAAAAATAGCCGGGTGAGAAAAATAAAGAAATACATAAGAAATTACGTTGACTTTGAAATTTTGATGATTTATGATGTGCAATTAATGTTTTTAATATTTTAATAAATAAATTTGATCAAATGTTACAAATATTTGATCAAAAAATAATTAAAACTGAAAATGCTTAAAATCGCAGGGTGAGCGTTTTCTACATACAAATGTATACAAAACACCACCGATATTTTGAGACACCCGAAACTCAATTGACCATAACTTCAGAACCGAAAATCCAAT
Organism: Ophiura sarsii; assembly: GCA_035610835.1. Lineage (NCBI taxonomy): Eukaryota > Metazoa > Echinodermata > Ophiuroidea > Amphilepidida > Ophiuridae > Ophiura > Ophiura sarsii. The sequence continues at coordinate 8,856,087 of CM069442.1, read as the reverse complement.
TTACCTCAAACAAAAAGCATTTTAAAGCAGAGACTTAGCAGTTTCCTACTGTGCTAATATCTCATTTTTGTCCGAAGCACTGAATTTTACTATTTGACTAACATAGACCCCCCCTTAATCAAAACATTTTGCTTGGATTAACTGAACACTCAAGTCAACTCAATTATTTATCAAGCAATGTTATACATAATTATAGAGATAATCAAGAGATAAATGATAGAAGAAAAAATATATATATATATATAAACGCGTGGACCTTCATAATGGATAAACAATTGACATAAAAATGATGTAACAATAATCCACCAGCAAGTTTTAAAAAGAAAATCAAAGAATACACGGGGATCGAACCGGTGTTTCTCGATTGCCAGTGACATAGGCAACATACGCACGCCACAGAGATCGATGAGTGTATCTGTGATAGTTTTATTATTTAACCATTGATCCATTTATTAACAACGAACGGATTTTTATCGTGACATTTTGCCATTTTATACCATATTTCTATGTTACTCTCGCACAAATTGTGTTTGTAATGTAATTATAGTCCTTTTTATTGAAAGAACGGTAACATTTTTTGAAATTTTCGAACACAAAAAATGGCGTCATTTTTACACGGACTTTCATTGCTCGACGGGACGTGGTATGAGATGTTTCATCATTCACGTTATTTAAATCAACGCTTGACGTAACGACTGACGACACATTTATATAATTCTACGGAACCCCATTCGTGCCAATATGATTGCTGTTTGATAAATATACACACATTTGACGCATGCGATATATTCGAGAATTAATTTTGTAAGGGGACGATGCTGATTAATGTGGATATTTACCTCGCTAGTTACTATTCTGGTGTTACTCGCTAGTTTTGCTTTCAGAATTACATCGTTAGTAAGATACGCTACAGTTAGGGCATAACTATGCACTCGGCCGTTAATATCATTACATTTCGCCTGTGACATTGTGTCATCTCATCTGTGTCAAACCAGTTTCATTCATTTCATATGCCTTTTATACAATACATATAATTACTTTTTCACCTGTGACATTGTGTCATCTGTGTCAAACCGGTTTATTCATTTCAAATACTATTATGTCTTTTATATCATAACTGTATTTACTTTTTCGCCTGTGACATTGTGTATTCTGTGTCAAACCGGGTTTTATTCATTTCATATACTATTATGTCTTTTTATAGCATACATTTTATTGCCTAACAGACTCTAAGTCAAAAGAAAAGAGAAAAGGCGACACAAAAGTATAGGTGATGCGTACAATTGACAGCATATCACTCGGACATCTTAATTGCCCAACAATTATAAATTCACAATCAATCAGCCACCAGATTCTCTGGTGCTGTTGTAAACTCTTGTAGATATAAAGTAAATGACCTTTTATGGCATTTATGTTATTAACCCGTGTCCAATAAATTGTAACAGTCTTTATAGCGACATGAGATAGATTGACAAGTATTCAGTAATTATCCGAACATAGTCCATTTAATGGGATATATGAATTAATAATTCACAATTCTGCCAAATTTGGCACCATTATTTTGTGGTGTGCCTTAATACTAATAACAATACATCTATTTACACTAGTATTATTACGTTCAATTGGTTTTACGTGGCAGTGGAAAAGAAAAGCCATCCTGCAAATATACCGTATTCGGATTTAGTTCCATATAGGACATGACTTTATTTTTACAAAGTGCATGACTTTATTTAGTTGAAGTCTACATTACACGATACTGGCGAGTTTCTTATCAATGATTTGATGTATACTTTTATAGGACGATGGTCACCTTCAGGAGAAGACAAAGCTGGAGTCAAATATACATTCAACAGGAATGCAAGGTATTTTAGCCGAAAGGCAATAGCAATATACATACGCAGCAATGGAGATACCCACATGACTTTCCACCCGGTAGACAGTTTAGGGTTAGAAACAGTCCCTGGGTGGACAGTCCCGGGGCTGGACAGTCCCCGGGACAGTCCCGGGGTTGTTTTAGAATGATTTTTACCTCCCCGACCACCAAGCCCCTGAGTGTTTTAACATATAATTTAGAATGAATATAGTTTCCAAGGTGTTTTTTAAACAGTATGATGCGGTTTATTCCGTGAGGGCGCTATTGTAGTCCACCCAGGGTTGTTCGACTTAGGGTTGATCAACCCCGGAACTGTCTACCCCGGGACTGTCTACCCCGGGTGGAAAGTCATGTGGGTATTTCCATCGCTGCATATACATACGTGTCTGGCCCGACTGAAAGCTATGTCTATGCATGTCGGCTTTATACAAATTTACGTCGTTTCCAATTAAGTTTTCAGAATCTTGTGTCCCAAATGTGTAATAGACTCAATCCATCATATTTTAAATCAAACTTGATCAGGGTGACCACTGACCCGAAATTCAGAAAGCATCTTCTAAGTTTGTCAACATTCACGTAGCGGTCATCACAATGTGTGCATAGTGGTTCAAAGTTTTATTCTCCCGCCCCCTCCACCCCCGATTCTTCCAAAGTTGATCAGCGTGGTCAGGAAAGTGATATTACAATCATTGACAATGGTGTAACACACACTTTCGCCATGTGTATTGATTGCTTTGCTGATTTTCCGGGGTCTATCCGCTAGTCATAAGGGTCGCTAGTCATAACGTGTATTTTCCTATACCACGAGTGCGCTAGTCATAAAAGAATCTTAGGGTTAGGGTTAGGTTTAGAGTAGAGTTAGGGTAGGTTTAGGGTTAGGGGGGGGGGGGGGGGTTAGGGTAGGGTATGGTTAGGGTTAGGGTTAAGGTTAGGGTTAGGGTTTTATGACTAGCGACCCTTATGACTAGCGAGTTTGACCCGATTTCCAGTGCTTGAATAGGGCCCGGAATAGGGCCATGGTAATGGCTAGGGGTATGGTTAGGCCCGTAGGGTTAGGTTTAATGATAAGGCTATAGGGTTTATTCAGTAGGGCGAAATCAGAAATCGGCAAACTCTACTTCAACCGCTACACTTTCACTGTCATAAAGTTGTATATTAATGCAAATGAAATATTCATTTTAAGCAAGGAGTTATTATAGTAATATATATGGTCAGGCCGTTTGGTGAACCCACTTTTCTGAACCCACGTACGGTAGCATTTCCTCATGTACACTGGATTATTTCACACAATGCATGAACGAGGCTGGGCATAAAATGCATTAAAAATAGGGTTTTACTTGCTATTTCGCCGAAATATTCGGGTATATTTTCATGGATTAAATCGTATTTCACCAACCGTTCACAATCTGTCATTATAAATGGTCGCGAGTCATCGGTTCATGTTCCGCATGAGGGTGTTCCTCAGGGGTCAGTACTTGGCCCTTTAGGCTTCACAATGTATTCATCTCCATTAGAAGATATCATCGATTCTCATGGCATCTCCAAAATGACTTATGCAGATGACACTCAGATATATATTGTATTGAAAAATGATGATGACAGAGTAAGTGCAATCTCGCGACTGGAAGCTTGTGTGACAGATATCAAAACCTGGTCCACAGCTAATGACCTTAAATTGAATGATGACAAGACTGAAGTTCTCCATATTACATCCCGCTTTAGGAAAAATTCTACGATTTCATCAGTAAAAATCAATGATTCTCACATTGAGCCAGCTTCCAGTGCCCGCAACCTTGGCATTATCCTTCAAAACGATCTTATGACGGATGTTCATGTTAACAACATTTGTCGTGCGGCTTCTCATGCTCTTTATAAGATAGGTCAAATCCGGCGTTATCTCGATCAGCCAACAACTGAAAGACTTATTCATGCTTTTGTGACTTGCCGACTCGATAACTGCAATAGTTTACTTTATGCTCTCCCTGATGCGCAAATCTCAAAACTTCAACGGATTCAAAACTCTGCTGCTCGACTTGTTACGCTGTCTAAGATTCGCTGTCACATTTCCCCTGTCCTTCGTGACTTACATTGGCTACCGATCAGATCTCGCATTATCTACAAGATTCTTCTGATAACATTTAAATGTACTCGAGCTCTTGCTCCTATGTATCTGCAAGATCTTATTCAACAATACGAGCCCACTCGCAATCTTCGTTCTGGCTCAAAATATCTTCTTGCGCATGTGTCTTCACCTTCTACTTCATATGGTCGCCGTTCTTTTCAAGATGCTTCTGCTGAACTTTGGAACAATTTACCATATCATGTTAAATCCGCCAAAACTCTTGAACAGTTCAAATCATTGCTAAAAACTTACCTATTTAATGTTAATGTTTAATTTATTTTTGTTTTGTCTTTTGTTACTCATGTTACTGTGTGTTTTGTTTGTTTGTTTGTTTGTTTGTGATAGCGCATAGGGACTTAATTGTGTTATGCGCTCAATAAGTATGGTTTTATTATTATTATTATTATTATATTAGTTGTAAGTGTTGCCCCATTACATAACTCAAATAAAAAGTGGGTTCAGGTGGGTTCAGAAAAGTGGGTTCACCAAACGGGCTGACTCCCTATTTAAGTTTTCCTTTGTCTTTTTATTGACACATTCTCTGGAATGCTTGCAGGGGAATGAGGGCCAAAGATTCTCATAAATAGCCAGATGGCAGAAGTAAATGTTCACATCCAATAAAATCAGCTATTCATGGCAAACCACCATAATAACTGATTAAACATTAAAGTGGCATCAATTATTATGGCCGTTTACAACATCCTATCCATTTCTAACAGCTCAATGAATAGAGCGTTTCCCTAGAAATACATATTTGATGGGTTTAATTTCTGGCAAAGTTTACCTAATGTTGTATATTTGTAATCAATATATAGGTAATAAAATACTAACCTGAATCAATCTATTAGGAGTGTGAAGGACATCAACTGAACCAAAGGTGTTTTTTTACAACTGAACCAAAGGTGTTTTTTTTAACCCATCAGTTCATGGTGCCTTCAGCTCTTGTATAGAGCGTTGACCTTCCGACTCCACGATTGCAGAATAATTCTGGCCATAGACTTCTGTATCCACTTGTGTATTCACTGTTCTCTTTAGACAAAAACAAAGTATTACTAATGCTTTTTATCACATGTGTTTTCTTTTTTTTACTCTTAACAAGGACAACCATTACATGAGAATCTGGACACTGAAGATACGGATTCTACACATTCAGGTACATCACTTAACAACTACCAGCTACAATATAAAGCCTCGCAAGAATTTGATGGCAGTGGTGGTGATATGTCAGGGAAAGGTTTTCATGTGAAAATCCCGGAGGGTGCTCTTAGCGAAAATACATTGATAAATGTATCAGAATATGTGGGTACAAGTTATCCTGTCATGACCAAATCTCAATTTGTTCTAGGGAAAGTGTTGGACTGTCAACCAGGTGGTACGATCTTTCACAAACCTATCACGTTATCCATGCGACATTCCGGAATTAATATTACCAGGGAGGGTGTTGATGTATGGTATCTGTCTGAGGGCCAAGAGGGGAAAGAGGGTGACTGGATGAAAGTTTATGATGGGTCTTGTAGTGAATCAAATCAAGAAGTAAGTGTCTTAATTGATGCAGATGTTTTGAAATTGAGGGTGAGTCATTTCTCTCCGTACGCTGTAATCACCAAATCATTTCAGGCATGTCAGGAACTGTACAAATATATGTTCAAGAAACCCTTGCTTGAATTCTATATCCTTGCGTACATGTTTCCAGTAGATGTATCAAGCAATTCAAATGTGTTACTCACCCTTTATGCGGTACGGACAAATGATGAGGAGGGGAAACTTGGTATAGAAAAGGTTGAGACATCTTGTGGAAGTGGCAGTTGTGCAAAGCCTGCCACCTTTTTACTAGATACCTCTAGTGGTAAAAGTTTGCAAGCTTCTATTACATACACAGAGCCAACAGATAAATGGGTCCCTGTTGATCAAGTGGTTGCTGAGATTCCATATGATTGCTTGCAAGTGGGGAAAGGTCTTGGATCGCGATGCGAAATAAAGTATAAGAAGTCCAATATCCAAGAAGAGGTTCCTGTCTTTGAGGGTGCTTTCAAGTTTGAACAAGAAGACAATACGAACGTCCTCAGAAATATACATTTCTACAGCTCAGTAGCCCAAGGAAACTTGGAATTAGAACAGACCAAGTGTGATGTAGCTCATCAACATGAATCTAGTGTTGAATCACACCAGGATGATCCACAGCAGCGAAGAAAAGAGCGTGGTAAGCAGCTGAAAAGAAAGAAAGGAAGTGGTATTGAAAAACACCCCGTGAAAAAGAAAGCAGCGAAACAAGACCCTTCCTCAGAATCTCAATCAATCCCACTCAACAGGGAGACATTTTTAAGCGACTCTTTACTAGAGATGATAGCAAGAGGTGTTGTTTTGAATTGGCGTGATCTAGCACGGGGTCTAGGTTATGATGATTCACTTTGTGATCGATTCGAGCAATGTGATCACTCAAAGCCAGACTGGTGGTGTGCATACCAGATGCTTTGTTATTTCAGAGAAGAGGTTCCTAGCCAACATTTACATACTTCTAAAGACTATCTTTCAAAAGAGCTTAAAACACTTGATGCTGATTTAGCTAGCAAGGTATCTAAATGGTAATAGAAATATATTGCTTTGCTTTCAGCTAACAACACCTTGGTTGTGAGTGCTACACATTTATTGACATAGCCTGTAGTGGTCCTCAGGAGTTGATGAGCATTAAGACCAACCACAATATTTTGATTTATGAAATAGTTTCGGACAGGTATAGCAGCAAACCCCTTCCTCCAAGAACTCTTGCACATAATTGATTACATCAATGGTAATTAATGATATGAGAAAAATATCACAAACTCAATTCTTACCTGTTTCATAGTACATCAGTTATAATTTTTGTATCTAGTCAAAGAGTATATGCATGGTTGGCGGCCCGGTTGGCGGATATATCGGTGTGGAGTTCCCACAATGTCACAAGGCATTTTATCCGCCGACGGACGTCTTTCATGGAACGTTTTCAATGATGTCCACTTAGTTTGTAATTCTACCAACTTCAAAGAACATTTTGTGTGTCAGCCTAGACCAGGGCCGGAAACCCCTAAAATTGACCCATGCTCCCCAACTATATACATGAGCTTAGTGTGAAATTATTGTCTTAGCCCTAGACCGCAATATTTGAATCGACGTTTTGTTGTACAAAGAGGGCGGAGTTTTCTGAATCCTTACAAATGTAAGTTCATACATGTAATACAGTTGTGAAATGTACAAATCTCAGTTTTTATCAACATTGAAGGCGCACTGCATGTCCCTCGAAGATTCATCTAGAAGAGTTACTCTTCTCTAAGTTCTCAACTCTTCTTGGGAAGATTGTTTAACTATTGAGTTGATCATGATATGGACCCTGCTATTTACAGAATACAGCGCAATGTATATTTGACATAGCTTTACTAAGTAGCTGCTCCATCCAGGAGCAGCTTAGGTGGCAGGAATCTCACGTATGCGCCATGGATTTGGCCACTACTGAAATCGCATGGCCGCCATCGTCTGGGACAAATGCAACCCACCCCACCCACAACCAAATCTGCGTTTGTTAGTTTGCGAATCTCTCGTCGGCAGATGCTCAGCAGACGACGCCATTTTGGTTGTTGTTCGCCGGTTATGTTTGACCTACCTTATACCTAACCACTGGTTAAGCTGTACTCTAAGATTGATATGGTATTATGTATGTCAATTGTTGGTTACCCTGCAGACTCCACACCACTAAGTAGGCCCCCTAAAGTTTTACATGTTAAAGAGGTGTTTCAAAACGTCAATTTCTCGCTTGTTAGAGCGATTGGATTTGTTCAAATTTACATTTTTCGTCAAATTCATGATATTTGTGATCATTGAAGAACAACATTTACATTTGGTAAACCTGAAAGTTTCTAGAAATAAGCCCCTGATTTTGGACAGTTGGTGTATCGCTCTCATTTATCATCAACAATTTGAGCAGTGTTGACAGAACATGTACGATCAAAATAACCCCAAAACCTACAAAATGGAGTGAAAAATATTCTTTTTGCACTATGGTAATAGATACCGTATTAGTCCTACAATAAAGTTCCAGCTTAAATCATTTGGGGGCAATAAGTACCTTAGTTTCCTGAATAATTATGGTTAGTCTTGGGCCACAGGCTTTTAAAATAGAGAAAAAAAATCCGATATAGTCGTCGTACAATAAGTACTACAATCATTTAGTTTAGTGGTGTGGAATCTGCATACTACGAGGTTTATCTCTCGGTAAATAGCATTATATTAATATAACTAGATTTTCATATGATTATAGTCTATAATTATTCAGTAATCATTTTAAAATAAGAACACATTTTGGTAGCATTTCTTTCACATATATTGTTATTTCATTAATAGAAATAAAAGAGTTAGCATCACGAGAATGAATCAAATAGTTCCGTACAAATATATAAACTCCTCACAAAAAGTATCGAAACACCTTGCACATGATCCAATAATTAACGGTCCGAAAGGGTATGAATTAATCAAAGCCAATGATCCAGTGCATAATTTTGTTCTGCATATTTTGACACCTCGATTGTTGAGATACGATGTTGCGAAGCGGAGTTATCGCCATTTCAATGGTCGTAAGTCCAGTTTCAAAAGTGACAACCATTATTGTTATTATTGTTTTGAATGATCAGGTTTTATGCTTTACACACATGTACAAAAATGCAACATAACACAGATTTATTGTTTTCATTCAACTTCAACTTTGCCATGACTTTACCTTTGTCTTCAGTACTTTGTGTGTCCACTATCATTGTCCACAACAGCGTGTGTAAATCATAAAACCTGATCATCATGATCATTGATAAACAGTAATGCAAACCAGCTTCTATAGGGACGATTGTCTCTTTTGAAACTGCACCTACGTCCATTGAAATGACAATAACTCCGCTCCTCAACATCGTATCTCAACAATCGAGGTGTCAAAATACGCGGAACAAAATTATGCACTGGATCATTGGTATTGATTAAGTTATACCCTTTCTGACCGTTAATTATTGGATTATGTGTAAGGTGTTTCGATATTTTTGTGAGGAGTTTATGTTTTCCCAGCATCCCCACGATACCTCAGATACGTTTTCGCTTGGAAAAAACGTGACAAAATTAGACACCATAAATATTACCAATACAGAATCATCCAGTGAAAAACGATTTCTTGGCTGAACAAACCATTTACTTTATTACTAATTCCTTGGAATTCTCTCTGGGTACTTCAGCTTGTGATAACAAGCACTTATGGTGCTTAGGGTGTATTTGCTAACGCAACTGGAGCATTTTTGCATGTATACAATGAGGTCATTAACCGACACACTTAACATGCTTCATGTGAAATCTCGGCATCACTAACCATATTGGTTACATACACATGATACTTTACTTACTTTTTCACCTTTTGAGCATAGTTTTGATGAATCTTGGCTGCTATATTTCGTATTCACAGCGATCTTTTTTGGTGAAATAAACATACAACGTAATCCTGTTCATAAGATATTTTTGAACAAGTGTGTCTTGAGTAATGATTTGAAAGACCCCATTGATGGACATATTTTTCTTAAACTCTCAATAATGCAATGTAAACTACTGGATTTTGTGGAGGCTATTATCGTCTATTCGGCTGTAAAGTTTTAAACCCCATTTTTTGCTCCTATCTTGTGCAATGGTACTTGAAAAGTCCGTAAGAAACGCTTCCTGACATCAGTATCTTATCTTGTCATCCATAAGAAGAAGGTTAAAAACATGCATCCAAAATACCATCGCAATGACGATGTTTATGTCCAAATATCTCGAGTGGCCGATGGATCGATCCCAATACAAAACACGCAATCGATCAAAACCTAGAGAGGGCGCAATGCATAAACCACGGCAGAGAGAGGGGGACAGATTTATTCAGATGTATAGTATAAATCTAACCGTTCGTACTAAAATATATCATTATGGATACTGATCAAAGAGGATTTTAAGGTCTTCCCACAATTCATTGGGCGAACGCCAACCAACTAAAGCTTTTTCCACACGATGCATTTGTCGAGCTCTTAAGTTTTAAAAATAAGAAAAGAAACACTGATAACTAATTTATTCATTGAGGAAAACTAGAACCTAAAAAGAGCTCCAACGATGAACGCGCTATGAAGCCACGATTGTGTGCATGTCTTTGGGAACTGCGACAAATTAGAGACCAGAATTATGACATTTTGCAAAAACGCAATCATTGTGGTGGTGTCTTTAAAATCTTCTTTGGATAATGATGATTGTAATGATGAATATTATGACACTCCTTTTGAGGCGAAGAAATCTAAGAGAGCTACGCATCGTCGCTGTTACGTCAAATTGGTTTACCAAGTAAGCATACCTTGCACCTCTATATTCAAGGGACATTAAGTGGTGTTGACAATTTTAAATTTTTTAAAATTTACTTCAGAATTTAAGATGAACATTAAAAATTGCCATTATTGTTGTTTCTACTTAACATAAACACAGCGAAACTTGATTAAAACAATACCATCGCTATTTATTGAAAAACGCCCTCCATGCAAATATGGTTCGCGTTATATATCACGCGTACTGCAGGGGGGATACTGTCGGACGTAAAATGCTGATCTGCTGGAGATCAGCATTTTTGAATCGACGTTTTATTGTACAAAGAGGGCTGATTTTTCTTAATCCTTATAAGGTGTAAGTTCATACATGTTATACAATTGTAAAAATATACAAATCCCAGTTTTTATCATACCTCCACCATATCTCTTAATGCTCCTTTAAGGGGTGGGTGGTAACTATGTGCCGCCATTGGTAACGGGTTACAATAAGAGGCTCAGTAGCACGAAGGTTAACACATGAAACCACACACCACTTTTTGTAACATTACACGCTACATTTACCACTAAATTGTTGAAATCAGAAAAAACGTTTAAAGTTTAAAGGGGCACTAAGAGATGTGTTGGAGGCTGCGCCCTCAATTATGATAAAAACTGAGATTAGTATATTTATACAATTGTATTAACTTACACCTATAAGGATTAAGAAATCTCAGCCCTCTTTGTACAACAAAAACTCGATTCAATAAATGCTGATTGGGCCCGATCAGCATTTTACGTTAGAACGTATCCCCCTGCAGTACGCGTGATAAATAACGTGAACCATATTTGCATAGAGGGCGTTTTTCAATAAATAGCGATGGTATTGTTTTAATAAAGTTTTGCTGTGTTTTTTGTTAGTAGAAACAACAATAATGGCAATTTGTAATGTTCATCTTGAATTCTGAAGTAAATGTTGAAAAAATTAAAAAATTTCAACACCACTTATGTCTCTTTAACGATGCTGAAAGCATTGTAGCTTCTTGGAGTGTTCCATCAGCTTGATCCGATAATACATACTTTGACAAGTATAGGTCGCTCAAAGCCACTGATGGCCCTGTTTATATATGATAGCGCTGTCAGGCAACTTTATATTGATTTGCCTAAGGGAGTAATTTATACACTTAAGGGGGCTGTGCACCTTCAGGTACAGCCTCCGTAAAACTGCCGTAACTTCTTTATCATTCATTTAATCTATATAAAAGTATACATTTTTTTGCAGAAAAGGGGTTCAATGAATCCAACCATGATCACGAAATTGACCATTTTGGGAGAAAATGATAAAAAACACGTTTTTTGACCCATTTTAGGTTTTGCAAAGATAACTCAAAATATATTTTGTCAAATTTTGTCATACTAGTTTTTATTATAATCCTCATGCAATTCCCTAGGAATCATTTTTTTGTTGATGAAAATCTTTATTATTTTTTGAATTATCGACCAAAAAGTGCCAAAAATATGATTTTTTACCAATAAATGTGTGGTGGTATGGGAAAACCCGTCGGAAGTCGCTAGTGTTAATATTGAGATATCTGGGTCATACCAAAATATTCCTAACAAATTAGTTCAAAGTCAATTTTCCAACTTTGGTCCCAAGATAGAGATTATAACTTGAACTTTAGTCTCCAGGAGTTTTTTATGCAAAATTCCAGATGTTAAGTTTATTTTAGTAATTTTCTGAACCTTGTTTATCAAATTTTATGTGTAAAATGCTATGTTTATGTAAAATGACATTGTTACCATGGTAACCACTTGTGAATTCCGACAATGCATTGTAAAGATTTTGAAAGTGAAGAACTTACAATTGTTAATAATATCGCAAAAAACTAGGTTTATATCAAAAGTCCTTTCCATATGACAAGCTATTCTGTGTGATATAACAATGTAGTTTTATTATCATTAGAGCATTTAAAAGATTTTGTGTACACCTTTGAATTTTCAGTTTCAATTGTTAGTGTTGCGTTTAAACTTGCCGACTTTAAAATACTATAACTGTAGTTCTAGATGGAATTTCGGAAAAATTTAAACAGCCCTATACTCAGAAGAGTATGAAGCTCTCTGCCAAAGAAAAAACACAAGTTGCTAGAAATGACCATGTGAAGGGTTTTCCCATGCCACCACACAAATGGTGATTTTCACGATTTTGGAGGTAAAAAATCACGTTTTTTAGCACTTTTTAAGTCTATAATTCAAAAAATAATAAAGATTTTCAAAAAAAAACCCCCATTCCTAGGGAATTGTATGAGGAATATAATAAATCTAGTATGACAAAATTTGACAAAATATATTTTGAGTCATCTTTGCAGAACCTAAAATGGGTCAAAAAACATGTTTTTTATAATTTTCTCCAAAATGGTCAATTTCATGATCATGGTTGGATTCATTGAACCCCTTCCTGCAAAAAAATGTATACTTCTATCTAGATTAAATGAATAATGAAGAAGTAACGGCAGTTTTACGGAGGCTATACGAAGGTGCACATCCCCCTTAACAAGTGTGCTCTGGTAACGAGGATATCAACATCCTTGATCGAAACGCATCTCATGATTGACGGAAATGGATATTCCATTTGAAATCCATACACCCCCTATGGAAGACATAACCTTAATCACCCACACAGGGAGTATATATATCAAATGGAGGCACCCGTGAAGGTAACCCATTTCAAATACACACCCCCTGTGGGGACAGAAGTCCATAAAGGGAGTATGGATTATCAAATGGAAGAGGACGATGTATCATATCATATCATTTTTCATTAATATTTCTCAGTAAGTGTCACCATGTTACTATGTTACCCCGAGGGGGGGGGGGGGGGGGGGGGGGGGCCTCACCCTCACCCTCTGATGCTAGTTCTTATGACCCCCCTTTTGAGCCTGCATCAGTTCTTAAGACCCCATTTTTATTGAAAATTCAAAAATCGCGAAATTTTGCGTTCCAAAGCACCAATTTTGTGTTCCAAAGCCCCAATTTTTCGAAATTTTGCGTTCTTAAACCAAAATAAATCGAAAATTGAACTATAGGCCAGTTCTCAAGACCTATTTTTTGGAAAAAAATCAGTTCCTAAGACCCTATTTTTCGTCATAAAATCCACTCAGTTCAGTTCTTTAGCCCCCCTTTTTGAGACCCTGGGTGGCACACCCCTACCCAAAAAAAAGTTGAGTGCCCCCCCCCCCCCCGGGATGTTACCGTGTCTTCAACATTCGTTTACCTTTATTCGCACGCAAACGTGTCATACGAGGGGCATTCAATAAATACCCGCAACCATTGTTGTTCTCCACACCTGAGTGATTCTGTGAAATCTAAGTGGGTACATTATAAAGTATGAACCTTAATCTATCATTTAACACAATCTGGATTTACTGAATATTCATAATTACGTAATAGCATTAGCATAAAATAACCCATATTTGGACACTGAAAAACATGCCACTTTGGCAGGAATTTTGAATTTGCTTGATAGCACGTGTATTGAAATGAGCAGAACTTTGTTCCGGATTAGTGTGCAAGTCTAACATTTTGCATCAGGAAACCAGAGACCATGTTCAACAAGGTCCTAAATGGAGAGGTTCTGTCAAGGACAACTTTTGGAAATACACTGCATCTTATCTTGGTCAACATTAGGCTTTGACAGTGAGCCCCAAAATGCCGAAAATCCAAAGAAATGAAAATGGTAGTTATAGCAAACAATTGGGATTTCCTGAAATACCACAGCAAATGCAGGATTCGTTATTGTATAGATGACAGGGTATCAATAAATACATCGAGAATTGTTGAACTTGGAATAAAATTCTGCGCATGCGTAGAACGCACGGTGGTCAGAAAGCGCTCATAATGAGTAGAAATGTTAAACAATCACTGCAACCAACGTAAAAGTTACAGATAAGGAATTGAATTTAAGAAAACAAGAACTGTGGTGAACTTCAATACATATACAAAGTTCAAAAATGTAAACATCTATTTGAAAATACAATTCAATTTAATGTTATGGTCAGTATAGTGAATTTACTCAAATTGGGTAAAAAGAGCTTCATTGTATAAACATTTTCTCTGCAGAAAACGGTTTCAGATATTGTCTTTGTAATCTCCCATTTAAATATATGTCATGTAACAATGAGGAACAAGAGGTTTAAGACAAATCTTGCGGTTGGATACCTTGACCTTGACTGTTTATTCATTAAAGAATTTCTTTTAAGCTATGACAAAAAGATGACGTTTTAATGTTACATAATAAGTGTTTTTTCTCCATAATTTGCATCTGAAAATAAGTAATGTTGAACACATAGTACTGGTCTATCACTGTTTCAAACGGCAACTTATTCCATGCATCGGTTCTTGAGATATTTTGAAAAAAGTAACTGTGCATCAAATTGCTTGCAAATATTCTCCGCCCTGATCAGCTATTTTTCATGCAGTGTCCAGAGAGTATTGATTTTACGCATGTGCCATTACGTAATCCCACAAACGATATTGTTCATTCATGCATGCGAGGAAAGATAAAGACCCATATTTCAAATTACCCTAATTCTAGTTGGCATACGTCGCGCATGAGTGGAGAAAAACAATGGTTGCAGGTATTTATTGAACGCCCCTCGTATATAGTTATAAATGTGTTATGATTAGAATACAAATGGATACTTAATATCACTCATACTATGTCATGATTTCACATAGAGCGTGTTTCTGATGGGAAGAAACCGCTAATAAACGCTAAGTTTGACCAGTAGAAACAAGCAGAACCCGGCAATAATCGGTGTTTTTGGTAATCCCAAAAACCTTCACAAACGAGGTTTGAACCGGCAATAATCGGCAATAATCGGCAATGAACCCAATAGAAACAGAAAAGCGATTATTAGCGGTTTGCGCCGTGAACCGTGTCACGCTGGGTTATACACATTACTGTGAAGTAATCTTTTTCAGGTGCGGTGGCATTGTTTGGTATTACAAAAGGTCAAATGTCGTGTCCCATCGACTAGGATCGATAAACTTAGCAGTAACTTTTCTCGAGTAGAAACCTGGGGGAAGGGGGATTAAAAACTGACCAATTGAAACTTAGCGTAGCAGAAACACGCTCTATGTCATTGTACCATTATTTCGATTATCCAATGTACATTTGACTAATATTTACAACCACTGAAATACATGGTTGATACACCTATCGATCTACAGTCATCAAAAAAGTAACTGACCCGGTAATAAAATATGTTCTTATAACTCTGAAAGTATAACTCCTACTTTAAATGTGGATAGTCGGCTGCATTGTTCCGATGGATCAATATGGCATATACGCTTTACCGATCATACTCTCCCCTGTGTTCAAAAGTAATATGCGAAAAATGAAAATCGTTCTTTAACTTACATTTTAGATTGTAACTTCTTCCATAACAAACTATTCTTATAGCGCACAATATCTCCAATTAAAGTGGAGAAATATCACAACAACTTTATATTTTAATATTTTTAGGTAGGAGTTATAATTTTAGAGTTTTAAGCACATTCATTACCTGGGCAGTTACTTTGTTATGACTTTGTATTGTTATCACAATATTGATGTATCAATTAACGTCAGATTGAATTGCGCCTTAAGTGCGATTCAGCTATAAAACCATGTCCTACAAGATCGCTAGCAGACGACATCATCACATCCTCACTTCCCGCCAATTATGCGTAAGAGAGTGGGTTGCTCTCGTGTTAAAGCTTGATAGACTCGGCCTTTTATGACCACCGGAGTTTGTGGCCAAATACGTCAAGAAGATTTCACGCGGCATGTTATAAATCGACAAATTCATGAAGCTTTAATGTTCACATCAGTAACTACGTGACATACATGACGATGTTTACAAATTACCACTAAGGGGACGTTTAGGTGCTGAAACAAAGACTAAACATTAAAAAAGTAATCAGCGCTCGGCATAATGCACATGTCAGTTGTATGACGCACTATACGACCCCCGGGAATGGTGCGTCAGTTTACCGAGGTGCATCACTTTCTCATGTACCATGACGCAGCCCTGTGTCACAACTCACAAATGTGACGGACCTTTGCCATACAATGACGGTACCCTAAGTCAATTTTGTGACGCACTATTAATTGATTCTGATAGACCATGACTGTCACAAATGACGCACCCCACCATACATCCTGACTGAACTTGATTGCAATATATATAAAAATACTTTAAAAAAAAGTGTAACATGTTTTCTTCAAGAAGGGCACATACCAGTCCGATTGAGTACCCCAGGGTATTACCGGTATGGGTATTTAAAAGGTCATAATGGCGATCTAGTGATTTTACGCATGCAGTTTTTGCATTGAACACGCGGTCTGAGTATTGGAATAGTGATTTTTGCTGTTCGGGAGTTGCATATCTAAAACATAAAGCCTGGTTGGTTGTGAGTAGGGCCTACATGTAAAATATAATGTTCGTATTTTGTTGTACGCATGATGACGTACCCTATGACGCACCCAGGTAAAGTGACTGACATTGACGCACCCATTCGTCAATATTGTGACGGACCAAAGGCTGCCCATTACGTACCCTGCATCAAGAATGTGGTGGTAAATGACGCACCCATGACGCACCTCTCCCGGGGGTCGTATAGTGAGTCATACAACTGATATGTGCATAGTCAACCAATGGCCACATTTACAGTGTGATATCAAACATGGCCAGAGAACAATACCCAACCTACTATACTTCAATCAGTTCCAAATTGGTGAGAAATATTCGGTTTTTATCTATCCGCGCGCAAAAGTAACCCATCGCATAAGCGCAATTTTGGCATACGCAAGCGTCACGTATACAATGACGCTGCGACATTGCGCGCCATATTACACATGCGAGCGTTTTACGCGCGACGCTCTTCTGAATTCATTCGCTGCTGTAAACAGGTTTCGTCAATTTGGAACTGACTGAACTATAATGAAGATACTCAAAATATCTCTGAATAGGGGGGGGGGGGGGGGGGGGGGGGGGTAAATAAACAATGCAAACATATTGGACATTAAAACGATTTGTCTAAAGTCAAAAGGTTATTTAAGGTAGCTAGCTGTAAATGTCCGAAGTACTTGATTTGCCTTAGAGATAAGTCTGTAAGTTTACGTTTCTCCAGGAAATGGTAGTTTTTAAACTAGTCTACCTTTTAACATGTTTAACACCCAATAAACTAATGGACATTACTGTAGTTTGACAATCGTGCGGTGTATTGTGCCCTCCTGTGAATGAGCCCTAAAGCTAGGCTACATCAAAAATACAGTTAAGTGCAAACCATTGTTATTCCAATGTCTGTAACACGAGATACGTCATGAATATCACATCGTGTAGTAGACAGCTTCTGTACGAGCGTAGTGTTCCATTAATTGTAGCAAACATTTGACATTAAGTTTTGAACTAGAAATGTCACTGTTTAGGTAGTAGTGATTTACGATGTTGTCAACATATCTGTTTAGGTTGAAAAGTGTACAGAAACGTCTGACCCGCCCTTAAACCACTGTAATGGAGAGGCCATGAGGTCCTTTGGGATCTAAACTGATTTTCGCGGTAGGATTTTACGACTGTTTTATAAAAATGGTTTGAAAGTTTAAATGGTTTCGCTGTTAGGTGAACTTTGACTGGGACTTAGACTGGGAGAAGGCAGTCTTCCCCCTCTTCATCTTCTAAAGAAAGCAGACATCAGAGAGTGTGCTAACAACAGCCCAATAACAGCCCAATAGCCTTAATCTCCCATATCACTAAGGTCCTACTCATTGTAGTATAGGACAACACCCGGAGAGTGAGTTATCACCAGAGCGGGCAGGATCCAGGAAAGAGCGAGGTACAAGAAATCAAATAGGTAACCTGAGCTAACTGATGAAAAAGAACTTGGAATTTCAGCAACCTCTATACTTATGCTTCATTGATTACTCTTAGGCATTTGACTGCGTTAAACATTGAAGACTATGGACGGTAATGTAAGGAGTGGGTTCCTCTCCTCACATCACTGAGCTGATTAAATATCTCTAGGCAAAGATCAAGAGGCTACAGTAAGAACAGATAATGGAGACAGTGAGTGGTTCTTAATTGGACAAGGCATTCGTCAAGGATGTATCCTGTCACCATGCCTATTCAACATTTATGCAGAATACATCACCAATATTTTGATGGATTTGACGGTCCAGTTTCAGTGGGAGGTAGTACAATAACCAATTATGCTGACGATACCACCCTGATAGCGAGAGCTGGGGCTGAACTCCAAGATCTAATACACAGAGTGACAGCAGCCAGTGAGAAGTTTGGATTCTTCCTGAATGTTAAATAGATCAAAAGATCGTTAACGACACCCCCGTTGTGTTGATACCTTCGATTTCCTTGGATCAATCATTCTTAAAATATATTAGAAGCTCCGGAGAGATTAGAAGGCATCTGGCTATGGCTAACACATCAGCAAATGTCATATCAACCATTTGTGAATATCAATTTTCAACAAGGTTGACGCGTACACAATAATGGGGCTGATTATAAAACACAACAAATGCAAACAGAGTACGTGACACATTTCCAATGCGCAACAACTTAAATTGAAGGTAAGCACTGCCTCACATTCAGAGAGCAAAACCTTAATAATCATGTGTAAACATGTCAAAGAACGACGACTTTTCATTTGAAATGGGTCATGTAAACATCCGTCTTGGCTGAATTACTAATAGTATTTATATTTTACGCTCTCTTTAAATGGTGTATATTTAGGGACGCACCGTTAGATTTTCAGGGGGGGGGGGGTGGTAGGAAGTTTTTGGAAGAAAAAAAATTCACCCTCTGTGTGGGCAAAAAAAAAAAAATTCCCCCCCTGATGAGTAAAAAAAAAAGAAAATTCTACCTCCACCCAATTCAATATGAATGGATACATTAAAAAAACCACCAAATCACCTCTTACGGCGGCCAAAAAAAAAAATCACCCCCGAACCCGACTTCCTACCCCCCCTGAAAATCAAATGGTGCGTCCCTTACGTACATTTCATCCCTTAAAACAGCTATATCGCCCACGCTGTTAAAGCACGATTATCAGCCAAAAAGCATTAGTTTTCCACATAAACACTAGATGGTACTGCTGTTAAATCGCTTTACAGCAAATATCTTATCTAAAATTGAATTAATATTTGAAATAAATCTTTTAGTGTTTTTTAACCATAGCACAAATGCACTTGCATTTAGCATTGTTCAACTGTAGATGGCGACATTTAACTCTCTTTTGAACAAAATGGACTTTAAAATATGAGAAATTACATAGAAATGCAATTTTGAACCTCTAGAGGGCCACATTGTTGAAATTCTAAACTATATGCACTACTCATTGAACTTTTTGGCGTCCGCCCCATCTTTGTGTCCTTTGCAAAATGCACTTAACCCCCTGGGGTCTACCTGTCTATCTTACAGTGGTTCTGATTGGTTTATTACAAGATGTACTCATATGAATAGCCAATTCAAATGCAGCTTGTAAAATGTTTCACTACCATCTTTATCAGGGATACAATTATTTTAACAATGTCTCTCATTGGTGCAATAAATGACGTATCCATCTTTTTAACCAATCGGCCGGTAGTTCTCAGGGGGTTAAGGCAATATTTTCTGTGATTAGCATTTTTACTTGCTGGGAATGAAGAATGTTGGACTACCATTAAAAATAGTGTGTCGTATTTAAAAGGGGCATTGAGAGATACGTATGGGAGTGCGCCCTCAATTATCCTGGAAATCATTTTTTTTTTTGCATCAAAGTTATACTTAGGCATATACTAACTACCATCTGAAACAGTTTACCAACATTCGCCGTTGATCATATAAAATTTCATGATTTTCTTAGTTTCGATATGATCATCGAAACTAAGGTGCTGAATTCGGAAGTTATGCTAAGTTTTACTCACGGACTTTCGCGGCAAATCTCAACCCGGAAGTGCTATTATTTGCTTAGTTTAGCATGAAGGCGATGTCGGAATTGTATGATATTTTGGATTTGGGCTATGTTGATGATTATCTTTACGTTATTTGCTCATCTAGTATATCGATACATTTCTCAATGCCTCTTTAAGATCTTGCGATGAAGCATTTATTTGGTTGATTTGGTTTGCTTGGTTTCTAACTAACTGTTGTTATACATATACTTTATACAATGAACATCAGAAGTTACAAATGACATAGTAAAAGTGTCAATGAAAATGGTAACATTGTATTTGTCAAGCAAAACGTCCTTCACTTGGCGCCAAATAGGTTATCAAATAGTTAAAAATGTCCTCAGTGAAACGCTGCATATAAGGGGTTCAAGTTCAATTCCGTAGAATATGATACTGTTCTTGAATCTGTGTTACTCTTCTGATTACGAAATGCCCCACCCCTCCTCCCCAACCTATCAAGGTAAAATTCCGGATGTGAAAGAAAAGATGCGAAAGTAAGAAAACATTCCCTCCTGGCAGACAAGAGTTCAAGATTACAAAGAATTTCATTACTAGTGAACCAATGAAGTTTACAGTACATTTCTAAGTAAACGGAAAGGTGCATCCCTTGTACATTGTGTATATACGACATTTCTTGGGGTGACAAATCAATATTGAGAATGCGCTTCCGTGAATTAGAGCTTTATAGTATTTCATTCGGCATTTCGCTTCAATCGTGAAATATTAACTTCCAGAAAAAGTAGGGCGATCTAGTCAGCTTTAAATAGCTGTCAAAATCAACTACGTCTATCACATATCAAACAAATTAACAAGCCTAAGTCTCCCGGCGCTGTATCCTTCTTATACAAACATCGCAAGACTGCTTAAAGATTGTTATTGAATAAAAGTATAAATTCCAATTCCCGTTGGCTCTTACTCATTGTAACAACAGTATCAATCGGTATATTCAAGTTTAGGACATGTTTATGTGGTGGAGTGAGATAGAAAAATCGGGGTACGAAATAATCAGACTTGATAGAATTCAAAACCTGAAAAAATAGGAATACAAATTAAAAATAACCAGTGCGCTTAGCGTATATTCAACATAAATTGCGGTATATGTCAGGAATAGCATATTAGTGAAGTCGTGCCGTATTGAAATTGTGTTTTATATAGACCGCATACCAGGACCAAAGTTTGCACATAGCTTCCTTAGGTGATAACAGTTGATTTCAGAATTGCTGCCAATTTGGTAGATGATTGGAACCTAAGATGGCGACAGAAACTTGAAATGGGGTCCATTACTTACAATTTATGTGTTTTACATTTCTTTTAGGGATTTTTTAATAGTGTATGAAGTGTTTTGTTGTTGCTCAGATATGCATACATCAAATTCACTGTTATAATCAAAATCACAATATGGCCTGCAGAAATCAAAATGGTGGCCATTTGATACCCATTTTATTTTCTACGGACAAAATCACTTGAGATGCACTATAACACCGCAAAAGCCGTTATTAGATAAATACGTTAATCTAAGGATAGTTTAAGGTGACCGACCATGTTCTAATATGGCCGCCAAATTTGATGTAACTGGCTCGAAATAGTTCAAGTTTTCATAACAAATGACTGCACGTCATTTTTGTAACGATATCTTTCTAAGAAGAATTGGCTGTCAAATGACTACTGGTGTTTTAAATATGTCCTAATCTGTTTTACACGATGTGATTGTTCAATTACATCTGCAAATACCTACATTATAATATGACATGTAAGATTGATGATAAAGTTCTTTAAAAAAAAGAAGGATATGGAATATGTATAGAATCAGAAGATATTTCAGTAAGATATTGCTCAATGAAAATGAGATACATAATGCAAAAACTCTGTGTTATAATATATTTTCAAAAATGCGAGTTTACGATATATATGTTCTACATGCAGCATATATATACATGTATATCGTTAAAAGAAAGCTCATCTACTGCTTCCCACAGCATCGTTCATGATCATACACGTGTTTAGTTTGCTGATTAAGAAGCCTTCAACGTGTTATACACAACAAGTAAAGTCGACAGCGTAAGTAAAGTGCTCAGACCTAGCTAGATGGCAATTTAAGTGTTTGAGAAAACAAAAATCCGTGCCCATAACCGGTGTACTCAATCGAACCGTTTTAGCCATAGGCTCTCGTATATGCAATTTGGAGTCTCTTGCAACCCCTCTCGCAACGCGTGATGAAAACGCTAACATCCGTTCGATATTGGCAAGGATGTACCGAAAACGCGACTAGCACACCTCAGAACCAATATCAGCGAGGAGGACCTTGCGGTGAGACGATTATCTCTGCGGTTAATCAATCCGCCGACCGTATGCTGAACCCAAGTGCCTCAATCATCTGTCTTTAAAGGCGCTCAATCTGATTACGTATTAGTCTAGTGTCACTTTTTTATTCGTGTGTAATAGGAATATTTGCAGGGGTAACAAGAGGGGGATTTACCCCTACCTGCAAGAAGGATTGCCACCAAATGAAATAGAAGTGTGCATTTCTAGGTACAAATTAATCACAATCCAAACCTTTAAAGCTGGGAAGGTGGTACTCGCTAAGGTCGCTAACCAATTATACCGGGTTATCAATATTCCACGAGTAATCGAGGCTTATTCGAGGTTTATTTCTTCGAAATCTGGGATCAGATAACCAATACAACCAGGCTATAGCAATACTCCACGGGTATTGGAGGCTTATTTCTACGAGAACCAGTATCCGATAACCAATACGAACAAGCTATCCATACTCCA
This sequence comes from Ophiura sarsii, assembly GCA_035610835.1. NCBI lineage: Eukaryota > Metazoa > Echinodermata > Ophiuroidea > Amphilepidida > Ophiuridae > Ophiura > Ophiura sarsii. Next base: position 8,833,015 of record CM069442.1, on the reverse strand, counting down.
CTACCACTATAGTGGTGATTCATGTTCATGGATAATCGCTGTAGTAACCTTTTGCACACGGGATACGGACACTATTATCTGTATATTATTCTATACTCCTCACAAACAGAGTTGCACGGGCACTGATATGAATCTTGTCTGGTGATTCTTTATCAACAAGTGGAATTAGTCAAAATGAATGGATACGTAGTGAAACAATAAAGTCCAAAATTTAAAATTGGTACGAAGAAAATTTACACTTTGGGTCAGAGACTGCGTGAACATTACGTCTGTTTTTTTTTATAAGATTAGGATGTCGTAGTAAACATAAAACATCTACAGCTGTAAATGTCAGTCCCAAAAAAGAGTAAATTGTGTGGCAGCCGTGTATCATAACAATTTCGTGCATTAGTTATTTTTTAATGTGTTGAAAAGTTTCGCCGATTTAATTTTTGATTATTTCAACAAGGTTAACGAAACAAGATCACATTGAACAGATAACTTCACAAATGGTCAGCATGCCTAAATTATTTGACAAGTGTTTTCCTTCACATTAACAATAATAAAACTGCCGTTAGCGGCATTTCTCGCCAAGTCTTGATGCTCCTAAAGTCTCGGATAAGATCAGAGAACGTAGAGCAAGATCTCCAAACGCGTAAACTGGACTTCAAAACATGGAGCAAGACAGCATGGTAGACCACCCCTAACTTATATTGACTACTACGCAGTGGCGTAGCTAGGATTTTTTTCAGGGGGGGCCCCAAAAAAAATTCTAGTCACTTACCTCGTGAATTTCACGTTTGTGGGGGGGGGGGGGGGGGGGGGGCTCAACAAATTTCGCACAGTCCAAAAAAAATCGCACAGTCCAAAAATATCGCACAGTAAATGTACTAAATTTAAAATGTTGCCTTCTATTTGGCTAATAACCTCGGTCTTTTTTCTCAATTTTTTCCTATTTCCTTTTTTTCTCACCCCTTTTTTTTTTTTTGAGGGGTGGGGGGCGGGGCACAAATTGGATTTTTTTCGTCAGGGGGGCATTTGCCCCCCCCCCCCCTGAGCTACGCCACTGCTACTACGAGATTAAAGGTAGAAGATCTGAAGATAGCCATGTTGATGAGGAAGATTTAAAGAAGCATCGTAGTTCGAGAAAAACACACGTCAAGTTAAGTCAAGTTTTATCCTCCTCATTTAATTTCTCTCGGATAAATTTTAACCCATTTTAATCTCATTGACATATATTAATGTCGCATCCAATACTACTTTATTACATTTTACATTTTTACTCATCCCTCTGCACACATTCGGTTATCCTGTTAGTGGTCTCTACTGTTCCAGTTGGGACTAGTTTCTCATACTTTTTTATTTTTAGGAAAAACATAAATAAAAAACGTAGATTCGACCATTGATTCAAAAACAGAGATTCAAATTTCTGCTTGAACATTACGAATCGTGATAAAAGTATAATATTTTACACATTGGAAATAGCTCCAGAGGGTTTGTTTGTTTATTGCATTGTTTCATGTGTGTGAGGTCCTGAAAGAAAACAGTTTACAAATATATACACATGGAAAAAAGTATCGCACCACTTTTTTTCTTTGAAAAGTGCAAATGTGGCCTCGAATTTTGCCACCATGGTGTGATATTAAGGATCATTTGTTTGCGTAAGCTATCCAACAAAATGTTGTGCAATAAAAGGGCCACATTTGAGTTTGTGACGTAATCGATGTAATGTTTTTTCAAGGCCAAGGGGAATATGCATGTTTTTGTCCAAAAACATGCATGAAAAAAGTTTGGGTATAACGCGATATTGAGAGGCCCGATGATTAATCTCTAAAGTTGTAATCTTTGGTAACACAATCAAGTATTCCAAGGTCAAAGGTCATTTGGGGTCAAATTAAACAAAAAAACTCCCTTTTTCGTACGCCCAACGGTTATGGAACCTAAGGTCAAAATAGGTCAAATTTTAAAGAAGTTCAAATGACAAAAGCAATATTGCGAAGATGTTGACCTAGGTCAAATAAACAAAAACAAAATCAACGGTGACTAATATAATGACTATTTTAAGTTTTTAAAGTCTATTCAATATCGCGTTATACCCAAACTTGTTTCATGAATGTTTCTGGACAAAATCATGCATTTTCCCCTTGGCCTTGAAAAAACATTACATCGATTACGTCACAAACTCAAATGTGGCCCTTTTATTGCACAACATTTTGTTGGACAGCTTACGCAAACAAATGATCCTTAATATCACACCATGGTGGCAAAATTCGAGGCCACATTTGCACTTTTCAAAGAAAAAAAGTGGTGCGATACTTTTTTCCATGTGTATATGTGATCATGGACTTTAATTGACTATTCTGGGAAACATTTGAACTAATTATTTTAGCTCTGAATCTTGGTATCTTATATGGTTAACGATATTTTAGATTTTGATTTCTACCGTCAATAAAAACAATGTTATCATATTGTCTACAGCGTTGTTGTTCTGCAGTATTTCCTCTTTGGAACCTCATCTGGGTATAAAGTGTAAACATGATTATTGCATTTCCTATTGGTAGCCGGATGAGCATGGCATTGATTATTGGAAAGTAATTTGGCGCGAAGATTGAAATAGATTTGTCTGGGCGCTGACTCAGTAAGTGATTGTTATTGGCTCTTCAATGTACTATACGGTCTCTTAGCCGTCCGTACATGTTGCTGACGAACGATATTCCTTGTTAGATATTCTGTTTTTATATTCTTTTTAAATATCATATGGTAAGCATGTTCCTATGAAGTAGGCGTGATAGGAAATGTTTTTTTCTTTATCAATTAATAGAGCAATGTTTAAGAATTTTTACCGTGATATAATTCATTATTGATATATAATTTCAAATAATTTACTTCGATTAACAGGTTAAGCTCAGACGTATCTGCCATGCCCTTAACAGGCAGAGCTGCACTATCTCCCAGATCTGTCTCGATTCAAAGTTGACATGATTACAATTGAACAAGACTTCAACATTTCACAACCTTTTTAAACCTCACGAAATAAGCGCTCCTTGATCAAATTTGAAATATTTAGGCAATTACACGACCAGCTTTAGTCAGGTTAAATGGTCACGTCGCGTGCCTGACCGAAAATCAATAAGAACTTGGAGTGGACACGCGATTTTAATGCGGCTAGACTGCGCATATGAACAGGAGATGTCGTGGTCTGCAAACAATGCAGTGCGAAGCATAGTACCGCAACTGAATCTCAAAATGTCAAATGATCTAAATCTTACAAGCTCTAACAAGTTTGAAGACAAACTGCAGTGATCAACGTGTTGAAATAGTAAATGCTGATCGTTGGGATAAACATTTTATCTCTATACCCTTGCCCTTTTTGCACTTTTCACTGTTTTCGTAGAATAAAATGTCTTTATTGGACGATGAGTAGATATTCCCTGTCTATCGGTTCCCTGATAGGTGGTTGAATTGGTGATAAAAGAATAGAATAAGATGAAGGACCATTCACCTTAAGTTATCTTATTTATTTCGCGATAATGAGACATCACTTCAAACTTGATCTTAATCGGATAAATTAAGACAATAAACCACCATTACGTCTCCCTAAAGGGAATGATCGCGTGATTAAAGCGTAAGAAGGGGAGGCCCTGAGTTTCGTATGCCTTATGGGAATAAGAAATGTCTGAGAATTTTGATCCATTATTTTTAATATTAATGAAATATATGAGAAATGTATGCAATACCCGGTCATCGTGGAGAGGCCAAAGTAGTTACATAATTACGCGCTGTCATCAGATTGTGTAATGAACTTTATGTAAGACGATGTAAAGTGAAATACATTGAAATTGACATCAACTAGTCTATAAAAAGGAAAAACTCTTGACTTTGGAATCCAATAAATTCGCGACGGTGCCAAAGCCGCAGGTTACATCAATGTTGTTTACTTGAGCATTAGCGAGTGTGAGATTGGGGACGTGTGCCCCTGTTTTGCATTGCATGTATTGAATATGTTTATAGTGTGCTGCACATCAATGGGAAACTGATGACTTCATCTTTCCAACGATACCAAACTTTTAGCAATCACTTGTGTCAGAGATTTGCTACTTGCTTGAGTGAATGTGCCAAAATCATCACTATTTTGTGCTCAAAATCAGAAGAGCATCACTCTATCTACAGTAATTGTCAAAAATTGTAAGGGGTCGTCCATACTTGTTCCCATTTGAATTACATACAAATCGTTCATGACTGGGGGAGGGGTCAAAATATGTTATATCTTATGCACTGACGTATGCAGATATTAAATTGACATTCTCGGGGAAATGCAGGGTCAATGAAATACATACTTACGTTACTGTGCAGAACTACTCTGACCACTATATTAGTCCAATAAAGAATTGGAGTTAAGAGTTTTACATCTGTATTCTTCTAGTGATAACTTTACATATGATGCAGCACATCAAAAATAAGTAAAGTAAGTAAGTGAGTAAGTGAAGTTAATTTTGAGTTTTTTATGTGTTCTCCCAGAGCATTTTCTAAGCTTTAAAATGACACAAAATTGATCAAAATTGATCAAGGCATTCAGATGTTACGAGTGAAAATGACTCTAAATTCGTATCGTTTTCTTTTATTCATCTGTTCGTTGTAATCAATACCTTGCAAAACAAACAGCCGCAAAGTCCCCCCGTTTGATGTGCTGTATATTATGCTGGTTTAACTTTCCTGTTATGTACAGAGCTGAGTTTATCCCAATATCTTTAAAATAGGATACTACGTCGGTATTTCGAGAGTCGCAATACACTAAACCAGCCATGCTCCAGGTTTGATATACTCCAAAGTGCTGTTAGTCTTCCCTGTAACTACAATATATTTAAACCAAGAGGAAGAGCCAAGCTGCTCGGGTAGTTTAACACGCTGAAAACTATGTCAAGTGTGACTAAATATATAAGACACATGGGGAAACTGAAGACGTGATTCCGTTTGAATTAGGTCATGTAAACTTGATATAAGTCTTAGTGAAATATATACAGGCATGGTGAAAAGAAATCTACAATAATACTGATTAGGATTATCTTTTATAGGTAAGGTTTAAAAATGTATCGGAAAAACAGGTCGAGATTCCTAACCAACATTTAAGCCAAAGTCTTCTTGTTTCAAAATCTACATTTCATTTCCTGTTTTACCAAATTGACTTAGTTTACATATAATGTTTGCAGCGTAATAAACATTTCAAAACGATTTAAGTTAAGTATCTTTGATTTAAATTAGCAAAAGCCTTCCATTCAGTAGCGTGACAGCTAGATTTGTCTTTGTTATCGATGAATCGATCGATTCCATTTCAATCTGTTTTCAGTATTCATGTTAAATAGCCGTGCTTCTTCTTGCTAAGTTACTATGTTATCACCACAGAAACTCTACAAATGGAGAATTAAACCATGACTGAGCGCATTAAAATAGCAACGGAGTCAGCATGTCATTTACATGAACAGCATATCTGTAATCACCTAGCATGTTGTTATATAAGAACATATGAAGCAAGTGTTTACGAATCTATGTTCTTAAGACTTCACACATAAAACCATTGAGTATTTGGATTTAGTGGGCCAATACAGACTGTACAGAACGTAATCTTCCCCCTTCCGGCGACTCCTAGTATAACACTATTTTTACATTTTATCCTCGAATCGGTAAATTTACGCCTGGGGACTTTGTATCCAATATAAGGAAACAGGGTTTATTTCAAGTAACATGATAGATGTTCACACTGATTGAATGATAAGTCAATAAGCTTGGGGATTCTTGCGTCAGATTAGCACAGTAATAGATGTGCATAAGACGTATCTAAAGCCAGGGTTGTATATCCCAGTGTACTATAAGTCGAGATACACGAATCACGACAGCAACAAGTTTGTTAGTTTATAAATGAAATGTTAGCATGTCATGACATAACTATAGTTGTCATTTCATTTCACATCATTTCTTTCATCTATGCCTTTTTATTGATACGGTTATGTTTCTCATATTCAATTTGGTAAAAGTAAGTTGTCAGTAAATCAGAGGTCAGGCGTCCTCACTGTTAAATATGACACGTATAATTGTTTTTTTGTTTAAATATCAGATTAATTTTACTGCCATCTGATTCTATATTAATTTGGTCGTATTTCAAACAAGTTAACTCTTAAAACAAATCCATTTGTTGACATAAAAATCCTGGATTTTAAAACGCGTTAGGCCTATAATTGTAGCTGTAAACCTATACGTGTTAGTTCCTTATTAATCCAATTAACCAGTTTAATAGACAATTTTAGATTTAAAGTCTATGCTTTCTTTACTCAATTTAAATTCACTTTTCCCCATTTATACCAGAGAAAAAAACCATTTTTTTCTTCAATATACCCAAGGCACAATATATATCATGATTGTTTGGCCTAACTAAATGTATGTATTTTTATTGGAATATAGCTATTATTCACTACGTGCAGGCTTTGTATAGCACAGCGATGAAATACATTAAAAATGAATTATCTTGAAATCGAAAAGAATAATTTATTTTTCACCATGTCGACTGATTACTTGCATGTACCAAATCAAGCTAACGTGATGAATAAAATTGCTAAAGTGTGTCTCCAGGTTGGCATACAGGGTGAGTCAAAATAGTCAGGTCCCGATTTCACCGATTTTTTAAATCAGTTAAAATTCAAAAATGAATATATTTAATGACTTGCATAGCAAGGTGGCATAACTAGCTATAACTAAACTTTATTTAATTCAAATTGGGTATTCGAAACGGAAGATATGATATTTTTTCTAAATTCTGTGAAATAAAATCAGTTCAAACTTATCTAAGGGATCCCTATGGATGTTAACGTTTAACGCGCGCCTTTTGAATAAGTCAATCAAATGCGTGTTGGTATTCACAGCACTTACAATAGGAAAAGAGATTCTATTGTCTTTGCGGTTATGTTTTTAATAGTTTTCATGCAATCAGAGATAGCCTATAATAAACATTATTGAGTTTTAACAAAATGTTGGCAAAAGTATTTTGAAACTTGTTATTTTAATCGAACTGATATGAGAGAATTCTGAGAGAAAACAGATCTTATATCTATAAACAAGTTGTGCTTTGGCAACTTATCAGGCAAAGTGCATAGTCCATTTTTATGAATATATTTGTGCAATACTGAGTTATATTATAATATATTTAAATACTTTGTATGCAATATCGTTTAATTCATCAGAGATTCAACAAAAAATATGATACTTTGGTATAAATTGCAACAGTTATACAGTGTGTTGTGCTGTATGAATAACTAATATTACAGTAGTATTAACATCCACCACCAAACTTTGAACACTTTAGACTACACATCTTTTTGTAAATATGTTGTAAATCTGGCGTGGAATATGATATTGTCGTGAAAACAATACCAGGTATGAAGAAGTATGTCTACTCTCATAAACAACGAAAACAATTACCAATTTTGTACAAGAAGTATTTTTCTTTAATTTTTGATAACGGAACCTGACTATTTTGACTCACCCTGTATTTGTAGCATATTCATAACATTAAGCAACCGCATAATTAGATCAGGGATGTGCTATATTTAATACCTCCCTCATAATTTACTTGCTGGTCAACAAAAAAAGCCAGTCCAAAAATTTCGCACAGTCAAAAAAAATCACACAGTACAAAAAAAAAAATCGCACTACATGTAAAATGTTGCCTTCTATTTGGCTAATAACCTCGGTCTTTTTTTAATTTTTTCCTATTTCCTTTTTTTCTCACCCCTTTTTTATTTTTAGGAGGTTGTGGGGCGGGGCCCAAATTGTTTTTTTTACGTCAGGGGGGAGGGGGCGGCATTTGCTCCCCTGCCCCCCTAAGCTACGCCACTGTTCAAATACGTTTTTCCGCTTTTGAATTCCTAAAAGTTCATGACTTTGTTGAGCCATAATAACAGTATTCATGTTATTCAAGGGAGACGATTGTTTCTCTCTCTCGCCATAACTCGCCAGAATTTATTCTTACGTAAATTGGATAACATCGACCAGTCGGTATAGGTTATATAAACAGCGAACATTAGTTCTTAAATAAAAAGTCATGAATTTTCTTTCCTTGGGCAGCAAATTAATGTAAGCAATCTCACAACAACTAAAGCACATTTGAATTTTGAGGCGTTTGTGTCAACGCTTAATTCTATTACTATTCGTTATCTATTCTAAATCAAAGCATCCGCACTGCCCTTTGAATTATTTTGGAGGCTTATAATGCGTTTATTCACCTTTGTTGACTCTAAAGCGATACATAATCAAAGGTCCCAGAGGAGGAGTGAGATTTGTTTGAACAGGGCTTAAATCCTTTCGTTTCACACCAAAAAGGAGAGTTTTGTCCAAATGTTAGAGTACATTTCAGCTGATAGTGAATAAATGTGAAGGACTCTAAAGACTTCGGGGCTTTGAAATCCAATTCCAAGGAATCGAACAGCTAATAGCGCCGAGTCCATGACCCGTGTCTTACATTGCTCACATCAGTAATTTACCACGTCTACGACCCCGTCACAATTCAATTAGTGTATCTCGTTGGAAGCTTATACATTTGAAGGGAATGTATCTAAACTGCGCCAATAAAGTATCTAAACACTTAAAAATGGTCAGATTTATCGGAACCTGAATTAGTATGCAAAAAAATAATTAATTAATTCGATTCACAGTTATCTTCTGCGCATTTTGACACCTCTTTTGTTGCGCTATGATGTTGTTTGGTGGATTTATGGGCACTTGAGTGGCTTAAAGTCGAATTCAAAAGTTGCAAAAGCTCCTATTCACCCCAATTCCAGAAAGGAACTCGCACAAAGCATCACACACAGACAAAATTAAAACAAAATACACCAATTTGTTCTGTTTACTTAACCATGACAATTAATGATTGATTAATTATTGATTTATGCCTCCCATCTCTGACCCTTTTGTTTTGTTATTGAAAATTAATGCTGATATTCATTGCAATCGATTTATCCAACACGAGACATACAAATCATTTAAAAAAGGCTGGCAAAAATAATGATGATCTTATTCGTTGCAGGAATAGGGGCTTTTGCAACTTTTGAATTCGACCTTAAGCCACTCAAGTGCCCATAAATCCGCCAAACAACATCGTAGCGCAACAAAAGAGGTGTCAAAATGCGCAGAAGATAACTGTGAATCGAATTAATTAATTATTTGTTTGCATACTATTTCAGGTTCCGATAAATCTGACCATTTGTAAGTGTTTAGATACTTTATTGGTACAGTTTAGATTCAATATTTACTTTCCAATTTATATTTATGGGTAACTGTATTAATTTAAAACTAAACAGGTTTATAGACATCAATGTTAACATCTTAATTCGGTAACTAAGAAACCTGTGAAAGTAAGCACTAACTGGGTGTATACAACAATGAATAAAAAAGGACGTTTTTAAACCTTGAATCCGTGCATAATCGCTCAACCGTAATAATCTTTGCGTCTTCTTACAGCTAAGTTCGGTTGCTTTCCTGCAAATGTGAGTAACTTCATTAAATGATATGAATAATATATGACAATTTGCGTATAGCTATCATATTTTCATCTGCCCGATTTGATTTACATATTAAATAAGCAAAAAGTATCATTTATTAACAATTCTGTGTATATCTCATCAGTTACAGCTACGAGGTTTGTGGATTTGGCTTCCAATGATCAGTACTGCGCAGATGTACTATTAGGATTACTATTATCAAATCAAAAACTAATTATGAATAGATTTAACTTTTTGCATTGATAATTCCTTATATTTGACATTTTGTCCGATGATTTCTTATAGTTATAGCTCTTGAATTAAGCATTTTTATATTAGTCTTGTGTAAAATATCATTTCAAAGGGCGACAAATTAAAAGGCTGTACTCAAATTGTCATGACTATTTCTATTCCTCGATGGAGCGCTCTCAAAGTTACAGAATATCAAGAGGTTTAATTGGGATTAAAGATGACATTATCTACAATAAGCTTTACTGATTATAAAGAGATTTAAAGTCATAAGAAAAAAGGCCTCCGTTTTGATACACCTTGGGAGAGAGATTTCAATTTAATTTAGATAATCCCCTCTGAAAGTCTTTTAATTTGAAACATTTCATGGTCGTTACGTATTCGAAAACATCCCCGCAGGCTGACGAGGACACGTACATCTTTTTCAATACACGCGAAGCTGGGCACAAATTGCCAATCTCACACTCGCGAATGGTCAAGAAACCTGTAACCTGTGGCTTTAGCACTGTCGCGGATTTATTGGATTCTAAATTCAAGGGTTTCTCTTTTATATAATAGACTCGTTGATGTCAATTTCAATGTGTCTCACTTTACATCGTCTTATATAAAGGTCATTTCACAATCTGATATAACAGTGCTTATTATGCCTGATCATGATGACCGGGTATTGCAAGTATTTTGTTATATATTTCCTCATACTAAATGAATCAAACTTCTCAAAAATGACTAATATCCCACAAGGCATCGAAACCAAGGCATCTACTTATACGCTTTAAGGAGAGCATTTTATACCTTTTACGCGACGTACTGGTTCATTTCAAGTTTGAAGTGATGTCTCATTTTCACGGTACAAATGAGAAGCATTATTCATTATGAGGTATGAATGGTGCTCTTCCATCGATTCTACCACATTATCAGGGAAAGGAAGAGTATGAAATGAGAAAAAACCCGAAAAGCCTGCAAGCAAAGGGAAGTGTGGGGAGAGATAACTCGGTACTTTCCTATATTGTTTTATCAATCCCAATGACACTTTGATTCAGTTGCGGTACTGCGCTTCGCACTACATTGTTTGCAGAACAGAACATCTCCATTTCATTTGCGCAGTATAGCCGCAAGAAAATCGCGTTTCCACTCCAAGTACTTATTGATTTTCGGTGAGACACAGCTTGACCATTTATCATGACGAGAACCGGTCGTGTAATTGCCTATATATTTCAAATTTGATCAAGGAGCGCTCATTTCGTGAGGTTTAAGAAGGTTGTGTAATTTCTAAGTCTTATTCAATTGTATTCATGTCAACTTTGCATCGACAGAGTCCGGAAACACAGTGCATGTGTCTTTAAGGGCATCGCAGATACAACTTAATAGTTTAACCCGCTTTTCGAAGTAATATATACACCTAATACAAAAAGTCCCTGGCTAATCCAAAATTAATAATCGGTTCGAAAAATCTGAGATATACATTTAATGAGCAAATGTATTTCTTCTCCGTAGTTTGGAACCTCATTCATAAAAGTCGAGTAGATAGTTTTGAAGTTATGATTGTTTTAATGTCAATGAATAGCTTAGATTCTTGGTACCGATTATTGATTTTGGATTAGCCAACATCAAAACACCTGGTCAGGGACTTTTTGTGTTAGGTGTATATATCAATATAAACTATTTGACGGCGATTAAAACATCAACATCAGCGCGCGCGTTTTGATTTGTCTAATTTCACTCCAAACAAGACATACGCATTCATTGATCTATAATTAATGGACGAAATCTACGTTTTTTATTTACGTTTTCTCTAAAATAATAAGTTGTTGTCTGAGATTATACCAAATTAAACTTACGCTCCCTCACTTTTGGAACTCCCTAAACTATATCTAATTTGGCACTTGGGTTTTTGAATACCTATTACAACCAACACGGGTATGGCGGGGTGCAGGTTACATCAATGTCGGTTTCTTAACCATTCGCGAGTGTGAGATTGGCGATTTGTGCCCAGCTTTGCGTGTATTGAAACAACGTACGTGTCCTTGTCAGCCTGCGGGTATATTTTCGAATACGTAACGACCATGAAATATTTCTAATTAAAACAGTTTCAGATGTAGGGGATCATCTAAATCAGATTGAAATCTCTATCCCAAGAGAGTACCTGGTGTATCAAAACGGAGGTCTTCTTTCTTATGACTTTGACTCTCTTTATAATCAGTAAAAGCTTATTGTAGATGATGTAATCTTTAATCCCAATTAAACCTTTTGATATTCTGTCACTTTGAGAGCGCTCCATCGAGGAATAGGAGTAGTCATGACAATTTGAGTACAGCCTTTTAATTTGTCGCCCTTTGACATGATATTTGTCACAAAACTAATACAAAAATGCTAAATTCAACGGCTATAACTAAAAGAATTCATCGGACAAAATGTCATATATTAGGACATACGAATGCAAAAAGTAAAACTTATTCATTTGAAATGATATTTTGCACAAAACTAATATATAAATGCTAAATTTAATATAATAATGATAGGATCTTTTTCAAATTTTCACACATATTTTTTCTTTCTTATAATAAAGTTTGACCTATCAGGAAAGAATTTCCTGGACTAATAACTCTATCTTGACTGTATTTTCTGTGAAAAGGCCATCACAGAACTTTTCTAACTCATTAATGGAAATCTTTTTTTTCAGGAATTTCTCAACATATTTGCTTTCATATTCATCTGAAAGTAGTCTATAGTATTTTGTCCACATGTGTACAGTTGAAACCGTAGCAGGAAACCCTGTAAACAGTGGCAACACGGCATTAAATCAAATAATTCTATTTACGAACGAAAAACGGGGAAAATCACTCCGGAAATAAGTTGTCCCACATTACGGTTTTTTTTCAACGTATTCAAACCGTGATTTTGAAGTAATTAAGAATCGTATGGATCTGTAACTTACAAGATATTTTAGTTTCATGGTTATAAATGTAATTTGAAAAGAAGAAAACAATGAATTTCTAGGAAAAAATCACAGATAGAGGGCGTCCCATGAAAAAGATCGCATAATATTAGGATGTCGTATTAAAAATAAAACATCTACAGCTGTAAATGTCAGTCACAAAAAAGTAGTAACTTGTGTGACAGCCCTGTGGCTTTAGCACCGTCGCGGATTTATTGGATTCTAAAGTCAAGGGTTTCTCTTTTATATAATAGACTCGTTGATGTCAATTTCAATGTGTCTCACTTTACATCGTCTTGTATAAAGGTCATTATACAATAATCTGTTAACAGTGAGTATTTTGCCTGACCATGATGACCGGATATTGCATGCATTTCATTATATATTTCCTTACACGTAATTAATCAAACTTCTCAAAAATGTCTTATATCCAAACCTATCCTAACCAAGGCCTCTACTTACGCTTTAAGGCGAGTATTACATTTTACGTGACGCACCGGTTCATTTCAAGTTTGAAGTGATGTATCATTTTCGCACACATGAGAAGCATTATTCTTTATAGAGTACGAATGGTCCTTCACCGGTTTATACTTTTTCATCGATTCCACCACATATCAGGGAAAAGAAGTGTATGGAAGGGAGAAAAAAATGAATAGCCTGCAAGCAAATGGAAGTGTACACGTATAAGGAGGTGATTAGGTACTTCTGTATAATTGTTATCAATCCCAATGACCAACACGTCCAACACTGCAGTTTGTCTATACATTATAGGAATCTGTAAGAGCTTTAAGATTATATGACATTTTGATTCAGTTGCGGTACTGGTCTTCTCACTGCATTTGTTTGCCGACCACAACATCGCCATTTCATTTGCGCAGTCTAGCCGCAAGAAATCGCGTTTCCACTCCAAGTTCTTATTGATTTTCGGTCAGACACAGCACGACAATTTAACCTGACGAGAGCCGGTCGTGTAATTGCCTACATATTTCAAATTTGATCAAGGAGCGCTCATTTCGTGAGCTTTAAGAAGGTTGTGTAATTTCTAAGTCTTGTTCAATTGTAATCATGTCAACTTTGCATCGACATAGTCCGGGTAGACAGTGCAGGTCTCTTTAAGGGCATCGCAGATACAACTTAGTTTAACCTACTTTTCGTAGTAATATTACCAATATGCAGCGATGGAAATACACACATGACTTTCCCTCGGTAGACCAACCCTGGGTGGACTAAAAAAACACCTTGGAAACTATATTGATGATAAATTATATGTTAAAACACTCAGGGGGTAGTGTTCGGGGAGGTTAAAACATGGATGGATCAGTCTCTGCTTTCCACCCCTGGACTAACCCTAACCCTAACCCTAACCCTAACCCTAACCCTAACCCTAACCCTAACCCTAACCCTAACCCTAACCCTAACCCTTAACCTCACCATCACCTAACACTAACCCTAACCCTAACCCTAACCCTAACCCTTACCCTCACCATCACCATCACCCTAACCCTAACCCTAACCCTAACACTAACCCTAACTAACCCAAACCCTAACCCCTTACCCTAACCCTTAACCCTTAACCCTAACCCTTAACCCTAACCCAAGGTGTTTCTATAGTCCACTCAGGGTTGGTCCACCCGGGTTGGTTCACCCCGGCACTACCTACCCCAGGACTGTCTACTCCGGTTGGAAAGTTATGTGGGTATTTCCATCGCTGCGCACATATATATATATCAATATGAATTATAACACGGCTATTCACAAATCAACATCAGCGCGCGTGTATTGATTTGTCTAATTTCACTCGATACAAGACAGGTATACGCATTCATTGATCTTATTCAATGGCCGAATCTACGTTTTTTTTAATTTACGTTTTCTCTCAAATAATAAGTTGTTGTCTGGTGTTATACAAAATTAAACTTACGTTCCCTCACTTTTGGACCATCATTTCGCACATGGGTTTTTCAATGCCTATTAAAACCATCACGGGTATGGCGGAGTGTAATACTACATTCCACCTGTCTCAAGAATATCAGTGAATTGGGGGAACGTGTTGGCGCAGCGATAGTTCCCTCGCCTTGCACCAATGAAGTCCGGGTTCAATTCCGTGCACGGCTGGGCTTTATGTGCATTTGGTTTATCACGATCCATGCACGCTCTTGCAGGTTTTCTCCGGGTTCTCCGGTATCCGCCTGCTTTCAAAATCGGTGTTCAGTTGCTTCGGTTATCAAAAACTCCCTTCACCAAATGGAATTTCGGGAGCTGCACTGAAAAACGGTGGATGTTACAATCTAAGTGCGGATAGGTTTGCGCCTGAATTGGCAGCACCCTAGTTGATGCGATCTGATTCTGATGATTATCCAGTGGCAGCAAGACTACAGCGCTTTGATCAATCTTGGAAAGGCGCTATATATATCCCGATTAATCCCGATTATTATTATTATTATTTTATTAGCGTCAGCCAAGCTTGTCTTCTGCTCATCAAGAACAGTAGTATTGGATGTGACATTAATACTGACAATAAGATCGAAACGGGTTCAAATTTATCCGATAGAGATGAAATAAGGAGGATCAAGAAATGCCGCAGCCGCTATTAGGCGACGAAAAACCCTGTTCTACGGATGAACGGATATCTCAGGTTGGGTCGTTCGGTCGGTTGGTCGGGAGTTTTTTCTTCAAAATTCGTGAAAACGTTGAGTATTGAAGTATTTGTAACACCATCCCTTCAATGCACTTTTAAACATTTTGAAATGCCCATCTACCCCCTGGCGTATAATGTGGGCCAATTAAAGGGAAATAGGTTCTACTGCTGATTTTTAATGACAATTTTTATAAGGACATTAAATTTTATATTCAATGAATGATAAGTCCGTGGCTTGTATATACAATAGAATTTAGTTCTGGAATAACCAGTAAATAAACCAGATCAAGGACTCTCTATGAGACCTACTGCTAAACTTGAAACGAATCTGTACGAAAAAGACTCGACGCTGAGGACCTACAACACTACTTCTTAAAAATAAATGTCTTATCCCAGGATTTAATTCTTGTGTGATTACTAACACTTTTATATACCTACAATAGATATTGTACACAAATTTATAGTACTCTACTCTGTCAACGAAACTATCCTACATTGCATTATTACAATATTCTACTGAAGAATATACGTTTTTGTATCCAATTATAAACATTGGCAGTTAGTGCTTAGTGAATGATCTCAGAATCCTTACGTCCGTCCCTTTTGGTAAACTATTTATCATGTTAATGTCAAATACCGTAATTAAAAAAACCAGGTCTTGCAAGATGTCCATTTGTGCACTCTTCACTGTGATCTCGTTTTATTAGTCTTGTTGAAACTATCAGAAGTTATCGGAGAAACTTGTCAGCATATTAAAAAAAAACCGAATGCACGAAATTGTTATGATACAGGGCTGCAACACAATTTACTGATTTTGTTACAGCAGTAGATGTATTATGTGTACTACTAAGTATGCCATCCTAATCTTATACATGTATATAAAAAGACATGTAATGTTCAGTCTCTGACCCAAGTGTAAACTGCGTACCAAACTTACTTTTGGACTGATCAATCATAAAAATCAAACTATTACGACAAATTCCACTTGTTGATATAGACTCACCAGACATTATGCTTATAATGCCCATGCAGCTTTGTGGGGAGTATAGTATGATAGTATCTCTATTCCGTACCGGTGTACACAGTTCCTACAGCAATTTTCCAGGCACCAGAATCAGGATAGCCTGTTCTTATTGGTTATCGGATACCGGTTTTCACAGAAAAATAAGCCTCCAATACCCGAGGAGTATTGCTATAGCCTGGATTTATTGGTTATCTTATCCCGGATTTCGCAAGAAATAAACCTCGAATACTCACTCTACTCGTGGAATATTGATAACCCGATATTATTGGTTAGCGGGTTCCAGGGGTTTCGCAGAAATGTAAAAGGAATCGCAGTTTTAAATGTATGGATTGTTATTCTATTTTAAGCATATACCATCAAATGCCCTCTAAAATAGATATCTGTACCGAATAGATATTGAACCATCGTAAGATAAGGTAATTATACAGGTAGTATTTCGGAGGTAGATTTATTATTTCATATCTCTTCGAATCATATCTCGGGTGAATACTGCATGCAATAAATAAGACGAGATACAGCATGACCAGTCTGCTCCGGAATTTAGTGACGCACAGCCGTCAATTTTTACACATGCGATGCATCAAGTAACGGGAGACCATCTTCCGCTGGGTGACGAATAATTTTGATATTTCAATAGAGGGCGGGCTTGGGAACGGGACTGCGTTTTTATTGTAGGATTTACCACGGTCACGCACACCAGTCAATTTGTAGCGCCCTCAAGTGAAACGGGCTTTGATAACTGTAATATTTAAGTCGGAATTGTATATAGAGCTGTAACAATTCAGATTGTGAACACATTCCACGCGGTAGGCGTCTTCATATTTTAAAAATGTTAAAACTATTAAATTGTATCACCATAGTTTGAATCACCATGACAAGGCATTAAAATAAGTACAAATATGCCTAGTATTGGTTCCTTAATCCTTGAGATAGACCATGTGAGTTGGAAAAGTTTTCTGAAACATCTAATTTGCATATGGTAAAACTCATAGCCGCTTGGAAAGTGTTAATGGTGCCATCATTAAGGGGGCTGTGCACCTTCAGGTACAGCCTCCCTAAAACTGCCATAACTTCTTTATTATTTATTAAATCTATATAAAAGTATACTTTTTTTTGCAGAAAAAGGTTCAATGAATCCAAACGTGATCATTAAATTGACCATTTTGGGAGAAAATGATAAAAACACGTTTTTTGACCCATTTTAGGTTCTGCAAAGATAACTCAAAATATATTTTGTTAAATGTTATCATACTAGTTGTATTATATTCCTCATGTAATTCCCTAGGAATCGTTTTTTTTTTTTAAATTTTACTTTATTATTTTTTGAATTATCGACCAAAAAGTGCCAAAAAAATATGATTTTTTACCAAAAAACGTGATTTTCACGATTTTGGAGGTTATAAATCACGCTTTTTTAGCACTTTTTGGTCTATATTTCAAAAAATAATAAAGTAAAAATTAAAAAAAAAAACCGATTCCTAGGGAATTGCATGAGGAATATAATAAAACTAGTATGACACAATTTGGCAAAATATATTTTGAGTTATCTTTGCAGAACCTAAAATGGGTCAAAAAACATGTTTTTTATAATTTTCTCCAAAATGGTCAATTTCATGATCATAGTTGGATTCATTGAACCCTTTCCTGCAAAAAAATGTATACTTTTATTAAGATTAAATGAATGCTGAAGCAGTTACGGCAGTTTTACGGAGGCTATGCGAAGGTGCACATCCCCCTTAAGTAGGGTCTGTTCAATTTAGGGGGACAAGCCTGTGACCAGGTGCGGCAAAACCGACTAATGTTTGATACTCGGGTATGGGGGAGTGGGGGGGGGGGGGGGGGTATCAGGGGCAAACCTTCTGGCAGGTGGGGGCACATCTAGTTATAGTTACGCCCCTGCCAACATTCCTCCACACGAAACGATGGTGACACTATACGTAATCAGATTGAGCGCCTTTAATACAGATGATTGAGGCACTTGGGTTCAGCATACGGTGTGCAGATTGATTAACCGCAGAGATAATCGTCTCACCGCAAGGTCCTCCTCGCTGATATTGGTTTTGCGGTGTGCTAGTCGCGTTTTCGGTACATCCTTGCCAATATAGAACGGATGTTAGCGTTTTCATCACGCGTTGCGAGAGGGGTTGCAAGAGGCTCCAAATTGCATATACGAGAACCTAGGGCTAAAACAGTTCGATTGAGTACACTGGTTGTGGGCACGGATTTTTGTTTTCTCAAACACTTAAATTGCCATCTAGGTAGGTCTAAGCACTTTACTTCCGTCGATTTTACTTGTTGTGTATAACACGTTGAAGGCTTCTTAATCAGCAAACTAAACACGTGTATGATCATGAACGATGCTGTGGGCAGCAGCAGGATATATCTCATATCGATACAGGCTGTATGAAGAACCGACGAATGCGGGAACTCACATTTTGCAAATATATTATAACACCGAGGTTTTTCATCATTCATCTAATTATTCAAAGAGCAATATATAATTGTAAAATCACGTGATTCTATTTGTATACAGATGCTATATGCTTCTTTTTAAAAAACTTTATCACAACTATTTCATGCCCTATTATTGGAAGTGGTCATTTGACAGCCAATTATTCTTAGAGGAATGTCGTTTCAAAAACTACGCTACGTCATTTGTTATGGACGAATTAAATGATTTCGAGTCAGTTACATCACATTTGGCGGCCACATTGGAACATGGTCGGTCACCTTAAACTATCCTTGGATGAACGTATTTATCAGACCACGGCTTTTCCGGTTTCCACTTTACATCTCAATATGTGTTTTTGTCAATGAAAAATAAAATGGGTATCAATTGGCCCCCATTTAAATTTCTGCAGGCCATATTGTAATTTTGGCCGCCATGTTAGGTTCCAATCATTTACCAAATGGACAGCCCATCTGAAATCTACTGTTATAATTTCACGAAGCTACGAACATACTTTGGTCCTTGTATGCGGTCTGTATAGAACGCAATTTTAATGCGTCACGACTTCACTAGTATGGTGTTTCCGAAATATACCGAAATTTATGTTGTCTATACGTTAAGCGCGCCCGGTTTGTAAAATTGTATTCCTTTTTTTAGGGTTTGAATTGCATATCAATCCTGATTATTTTCTACCCCGATTTTTCCATCTCGCTCATACACATGTCCTAAACCGGAATATACCGATTGATACTGTTATTACAATGCGTAAGAGCCAACGGGAATTGGAATTTATAGTCTTATTCAATAACAATCTGGAAGCAGTCTTGCAATGTTTGTATAAGAAGGGTACAGCGCCGGGAGACATGGGCTTGTCAATTTTCTTTGATATGTAATAGACGTAGTTGCTTTTGACAGCCATTTAAAGTTTACTAGATCGCCCTACTTTAATATTAAGTTAATATTTCACGATTAAAGGGAAATGGCGAATGAAATGCTAAAGCTCTAATTCTCGGAAGCGCTTTCTCAATATCGATTTGTCACCTCAAGGGATGCACCTTTCCGTTTACTTAGAAATATAATTGATTTACACGTATTGAAATTCTTTGTAATCTTGAACTCTGCTAGGAGGGTAGTTTGTCTTACTTTCTCATGTTTTCGTTCACATCTTGAATGTTACCGTGGTAATTTGGTGAGGGGGATTTCGTAATCAGAGGGGTAACACAGGTATAAAACCAGTATCTTTCAACGGAATTGAATGAACCCTGTATATTCATTTGATAACATATTCGGCGCAAAAATCAAGAAAATATTGCTTGAATAACACAATTTTACCATTTTCTTTGACACCTTTGCTATTTCATTGATAACTTCTAATGTTCATTGTACAGTCATCACAATAAGTAACTGACCTGGTAATAAATATGCTGATAACTCTATAAGTATAACTTCTACATAAACATATTAAATTATAAACATGTTGAAAAATTTCTCTTCTTGAATTTGAGATATTACACGCTAAGAATGGCTGATTATTAAGGAAGTTACAATACCAAATGTACTGTCAAGTCTGATTTTCATTTTCACATTTTCAGTTACAACACGGGGACTCAGACCGGCAAATTATTGATTACTGGTAGTGGTAGTGCCAATTCACCCGTCGGTGGCCTGGTTGTTGGATAGTCGGCCGGTGGCATTGTTACGGTTTAATCAATACGGCACACACGCTTTACCTGTCATACTCTCCCCGTGTTGAAAAGAAAATGTTAAAATGAAAATCAGACTTGTCCTAACGGTTGGGATCGTAACTTCCTCATTAATCAACCATTCTTAGCGTGTAATATCTTAAATTCAAGAAGAGAAATTTCTCAACAACTTTATAATTAAGTATGTTTATGTAGGAGGTATACTTTTAGAGTTATCAGCATGTATACAGTCATCACAATAAGTAACTGACCAGGTAATAAACATGCATACGTGTATCAACAGTAAGAAACTAAGCAAACAAAAACAGTCAAAACGGTAACTGCTTTATCGCAAGATCTTAAAATACGACACACTGTTTTTTAATAATTTTGTTCAACATTCTTTATTCCCAGCAAGCAGGTATGCTAAGAACAGAAAAGATTGCCTTTAAAGGGACACTAAGAGATGTGTTGGAGGCTGCGCCCTCAATTATGATAACAACTGGGATTAGTATATTTTTATAATTGTATTACATGTATGAACTTACACCTATAAGGATTAAGAAAAATCAGCCCTCTTTGTACAAGAAAACGTCGATTCAAAAATGCTCGTACAGCCGGGAGGAGCATTTTACGTCCGACAGTACCCCCGTGATACATAACGCGAACCATATTTGCATAGAGGGCGTTTTTCAATAAATAGCGATGATATTGTTTAGTAGAAACAACAATAATGGCAATTTTTAATGTTCATCTTGAATTCTGAAGTAAATTTTTAAACATTTAAAATTTTCAGCACCACTTAATGTCCCTTTAAGTGAATCTTGCATAGGAAACAGATAAACTCAAGAAAGTCGGACCGCACGCCGAACAGTTGAATAAGTAGTGCACATAATTTAGAAAAATCATCAATGTCGCCCTCTAGAGTTGCATAATTGCATTTCTACGTAATGTGCAATATTTTAAAAGTCAATTTTGTTCAAAACCAGAGTTAAATGTCGCCATCTACAGTTAAAACAATGTGCTATGGTTTAATACACTGACATATTTAGTTCAAATGCCAAAAAAGATTCAGTTTTAGATAAGATATTTGCTTTAAAGTGATTAAAGAAGTGCCATCTAGTGTTTATGTGGAAAACCAATGCTGCATGGCTGATTTTAACCGTGTTTCAACAGCAAGGGCGATATAACTGATCTAAAGAGATAAGCAGTAGTGTTGAAGAAATATTTTTGTTATAATAATTTACTCCAGAATCAATACGCTACAAGGCCCGCTTAGCAGCGCTATAAATTGGTCCCCTAAAAACCGGCACCAAATTTAAATATTCGCCTTCCATCAAAGCTGGTTGCTATATGACATAATTATCGTGTGCAACCAACCGGCTGTATTGCAACGTCAATTGAATAGTTTAAACGCATGAGCGTGGATGTAATTAACAACAAAATGGAAACTCACCCATGGAGTTAGCAAGAAGTACCACTCGTACACGCCCTGAATTTAAATATACAACCAGGCAATCCTCTCGTAGTAATTGATAACAATAGGTTTACCAGACCGAATTAATAGCACTCCTAAGCGGGCAATCTTTGTCATGTCAAGATGAACATTAATAATGAACAATTTTACTGTTGCCACATGAAATTACGAAAGCGCTTTTATGCCCATAGCACAGGCATTCTTAAATGGTGGCGCGCGCGCCACTTGTGGCGCATCAAGGCATCCTTAGTGGCGCGAGAGTGGTTGGAATTTGTTTTAAAAATAAATCATATCAAGATATAGCCAGATTTCATAGGCCTATGACGGTCAGATGTATAAAGACAGCAATTTTTTCGCGCGCTCCGCGCGCATATGCCCTCAAAAGAGTAATATAAAATATGATGTTGCCTACATATGTTACAATATTTTGTGAAGGGAATTTTGCCATTGTAAATTCGAAAAAATATGACCAAGTGGAGCTTCAATAAGTTCGTTTCTAAAATGTGGCGCATCAGTAAATATAGTTGAGAAAGCCTGTAGCATATTCGTAGTGTGTCTGTTTATAGAGATTTAAATGGGGAGCATACATGGTTTTGAAACACATTGAAACACATGTGACCTTCTACCCTGAATCAAGGTCAAGGTCAATCAACCAACCAAGTTGGCAAGGATGCCGTAGATCAGAATATTTGAATTGATGTTTTGTTGTACAAAGAGGGTGATCTTTCTTAATCCTTAATTTAAAGTGTAAGTTCATACAATGTAATACAATTGTAAAAATGTACAAATCCCAGTTTGTATTAAAATTGAGGGCGCAGTCTCAAAGACATCACTGAATAAACCTTTAAAAGGGATAAAAAGTACTTGAAATATGCACTATTTAAAGACCGCGTAAAACCTATATACCCTAGTAATTCAGCCAAGACGTTCCGAGTACATTTCAAAATAGAACTGACGTGAGTCGATATTTACATGACCCATTTCAAATGAAATGTCGTCGTTCTTTCACATGCTTACACATGATTAAGGTTGTGCTCTCTGAATGTGAGGTAGTGTTCACCTTCAATTTAAGTTGTTGCGCATTGGATTTGTGTCACGTATTCCGTTTGTATTTGCTGTGTTTGCAGAAAGGTGATCCACAATTATTTTGTAAGCGTCACCCTGATTTAACAATTTATATTCGCCACGCCTTAAAAACCTTACTCGTTAATCTTTTAGTAGTTCGCTCGCCAGTATTCTTGATTAGGCCTATGCAGTGTCTTGCGCTAATGCGTAGTTGCCAGCTCAGCTTAAATGATAGTATTACACTTTTCTAAACGTCGCAAACAGTTGGGGGTTGTTGTAAGTGGAATAGAGGCAGTCCATATGAATGGTTTCTTCCTTAAGACTTTCCACGCGGCTATAAGATTTACCATATACAAAACAGATTGTTCAGAAACTTTCCCAACTTTTCAAGTCTTATCGCATTACTGAACCAATACTAGGCATGTTTGTACTATTCATTGCATTTCTCATTAATAATGTTAATATTTCTGAAACATTTGAGACATTTTGGAATGTCGTCTGCAGACGCCTGCCGCGGGGAAAGTGTTAATGCCGTCAGTCCAACGGCCTCTTAGTCTGTCACTATTCCTTCGATAGCTCCTTGAGTTATCACCTTTTTTAGGTTGTCTCCTTCTCGTCTAGCAAATAATATGCTCACAGTATTAAAGTGTATTATACAGAGAGGTTTAGTCCCCATTCTGGCTTCTCACATATTCATTGGTCTTATGCTCTTTCCATGATATTTCGTATACATCTTGCGTTTTCTTTGAATCCGCTATTCCGACTGACCATGTTTCATATGTTGCAACGGGACAGAATAATGCCTTCATAATGCGTCATTTTGGCGTTTGTGATTCCTCTATACTCCAAATGGTTGATAGGGCATTTGCTGATGTTTTAGCTATGGTCAGACGCCTTTTAATCTCTCTGGAGCTTCCACCATCTTTAAGAATGATTGATCCAAGGAAATTGAAGCTGTCAACAAAATCTGCTGTGTCGTCATCGACCTTTACTTGTTCGTGGCTTATTCCTCCACATTATCGTAACTATGGTCATCTTAGCATTCAAGAAGAGTCCAAACTTCTCACTGGCTGTTTTCACTATGTGTATTAGATTTGAAGTATAGCTCCAGTTCTCGATATCAGAGTGGTATCGTCAGCATAATTGGTTATTGTGCGACCTCCCACTGAAACTTGACCTTCAAATCGATCAAAATCTTCGTGATGTATTCTGCCCAAATATTGAATAGGTATGGTGACAGGGTAGATCCTTGACGAATGCCTTGCCCAATTGAGAACCACTCACAGTAGCCTCTTGTTTTTTGTAGAGGGATTTAATCAGCTCAGTAATGTGAGGTGAGAAACCCATGCCTTGCATTACCGTCCATAACTTCGAATGTTGAACGCAGTCAAATGCCTTAGAGTAATCAATGAAGCATAGGTATTACACTCTCAGAACAGGTATTAAAAACCCATGGGTTAAAAGAATGTTGGTTAAAAAGTATACAACATTGGTTAAAAATGAAGCGTTGGTTAAAAATTACTTTTAATACTGCGTTGGTTAAAGAGTAAAAATATGAGTAATTTTTAGTTTATTCAACG
The DNA here is from genome assembly GCA_035610835.1 of Ophiura sarsii. Classification (NCBI taxonomy): domain Eukaryota; kingdom Metazoa; phylum Echinodermata; class Ophiuroidea; order Amphilepidida; family Ophiuridae; genus Ophiura; species Ophiura sarsii. The sequence continues at coordinate 8,808,413 of CM069442.1, read as the reverse complement.
TTGGTTAAGGCATCATAATTTTAACCAACAATATGGTCATAACAAGATTCCCGCCAAAGAATTTCATTGGCGAGGAAAATATTTTGCTGAAAATAACACGATTGATTTCATATACAAATTCTGACGTGGTCTAAAAATTGCGACCGCTGTTTCAAGTTATAGCTTCCCGGCCTCGTCGCTAGGATCTTGTGCCTTGTCCTGTCCCTTGTTGGTCCTGGCCACGTGTTGGCGCCAATATTGAAAGCCAATATCGGGCCAATGAAACATCAATATTGTAATGTTGTATGGGTTAAAGTTTAGCAAAAACAAAAGAAGAAGTTTAACCAACATTTTTTAACCAACTACTGTTGGTTAAAACATATTAACCAACAAATGATTAAAAATTGTAACCAACCACAGGTTAAAGTTTAACCAACCACTGTTGGTCAAAACATTTTAACCAAAAAATGATTAAAATTTGTAACCAACCACAGGTTAAAGTTTAACCAACAGCTGTTGGTTACAGTTTTAACCAACCAATTGTGTGGTTCACCTGGTAACCTCCCGTTGGTTAAAATTTTAACCAACATGGTTAAAAATTTTAACCTTTGTTCTGAGAGTGTATAGAACAGAGGTTGCAGAATAAGGTTATTCTCCACCAGCTTGCTCAGGTGACCTAGTGATTTCTTTTACTCCGTCTTTTCCTAAAACCGGTCTGTTCTGGTGGTTAACTCACTCTCCAGGTATTGTCGTATCCTGTATTGATATGGAGTAGGACCTTATTCTTTGGAAGTAGCGGGGGTGGGTGGGGGGGGGGGGGGGGGGGGGGGTGGGGTGGGGGGGGGGGGGGGGTGCTGTTTTCTTCCAGTTCGTTGGCTACTTTCAAAATAGGTAAAGTTAATTGTGATAAAACCTTGTAATTGGCAGTTTAAAATGAATCCAACAGCGAATCCATTTAAACTTTCAACACATTTCATAACTACCATTCGTAAAATCCTATCGCAAAAACAAAATCAGTTTAGATCCCAACGGTCATCATGTTCTCTCCTTTACATTGGCTGAACCCTCGTCCTACTAAGTTACCAACCCCTAGGATTTTCGTCGATGGCTACAAAGCGCAACAGACAGTTGACCTTGGGCATCTGTGTAAACTTATTAACACCGTTTGTGCTCATTTTGACGAAAGCAAATTGATTGTGTACCACCTTAGACGGAGGTAGGGTTAGTTCTGATTTAAAAACCGTCTATCCTGTCTATTTAACTCTAATAGTTAATACATGTGCACACAGAAAACACTATGTAAAAAAATTACACAAATAATGTAAAAAATACACAATCTGTGTAAAAATAGAACTCCATAATACTATGTAAACAGTTGTGTTAAGCTTTTGCATAGGAATTTACACAAGCTTGGGTATATATTACATGTTTTATGTAAACTCTTACATAATAATTATGGAGATCTATATTTACATAATTGTTTACATAGTGTTTTCTGTGTGCACTTACCATGTTAAATTACAACCTCTACGGCTCAACTCCACTGACCATAATAATATCCACTGACCATCACATATCCCTTTTACCACTCAACTCCACTAACCAATATATCTCATCTGACCAAAACAACCCAGTATTACGACCAGGTACAAGACAGATGATACACGTGTGCTAGACTAAGTATTATTTCATGTCATCTCTGGCTCAATGGCGTGCGCAGGATATTGTGAGTTGGGGGGGGGGGGGGGCATAAATGAAATTTCCCCGACTCAGATTCTTCTCAATTCCTCCGATGTACCATGTTTATGATGTCATTGTGACGTCATGCGTACTTGTTTTTGGTATGTATGAACAAAACTCTGCGTCTCTGTTTGGATTTGATGAAGTCCCCCTTTAGTAAACTGTGTTACAGAAAAAGGCTCAGTAGGACGTGGCCGGTTTAATAGTTGTTCGAATGTTTCTGTACACTTATCGACATAAACAGACATGTTGACAACATATTAAATTACTTATAACTAAACAGTGACATTTCTAGTTCAAAACTTCATGCCAATGTTTGCTACAAATAATGGGACACGACTGAGGCTGTCTACTTCATGATGTGGTTTTTATGAAGTATCTAGTCGTACAGACACTAGGATAACAAGCATATATATGATCCCGTCCGCAACTTGTGTCCCAGGACCACAAATTAGATTTATAGGGTTAGGGTTAGGGTAAGGGTAAGGTTTAGGGTTAGGGTTAGGGTTAGGGTTAGGGTTAGGGTTAGGGTTAGGGTTAGGGTTAGGGTTAGGGTTTAAGCTAGTGGACATCCTTCTTTTTACCTCCCCGACCACCAAACCCCTGACATACATTAGTTCATGAATACCATTTCAGCGGTGTCACAATATGAGCTTGTGGTCCTGGGACACAAGTTGCGCTTTATTCCGTTGAGGGCGCCAAGACGGAATAAATCTAATTTGTGGTCCTGGGACACAAGTTGTGGACGGAATCAGATATATGCGGGATAACAACGTTTTGCACATACATTTATTATAAGAGTAACGGTGCTTCGTAATTACGCATTGTATCTGATCCCATGTGGAAGTGGTTAATTAGATTGAATAACACAAGTGCAATATCGATTTTATTTGGCTAGAGTTGCCAGTCTTTATGTTATATCTTTATAATACTAGCTCTGAATCATAGCTCTCTGCCTGAGAGCTATGAAATGAAAGCATCTGAGTCGGCGTCGGATATTTGTATCTTTTCTGAATAAAAATAATCAAACTTCGGATATCATGTTTAACGTTCAATTTTGATAAATGAAGGTCTATGTTTCCGCGACTAAACGTTTCATTAATATCATGCTTAGTGGTGCCAATTTCTAATCGTCGTGTTTCATGTAGTTATTTAATGTGGGAAAAACTGTTCTCAATTTCCCCCTATAAATGCACGTAGTCGATCTGGACAACGAACCTCTAAAAAGCTATGTGGATAATCACGAGCACCCCACTCTCTTACGCATACCTCAAGTGCACTATTGCATTCGTTTCAGTATGCGTTTCAGTGTCAAAAGTGCATGTTGTGTAGGCAATGACGGGGTATGTTAAAGGTGAATCCTTAACGTTAGCAGCTACGATTCCTATAAAAGTTACTACCGACTTATTGTATTTTATATGACTGCTATGTTAATCCTGGCGGGTAATGAGGTTGTCAAGATGTCGTCTGCTAGCGGCCTCGAAGGACGTGTTTTTGTAGCTGAATCGCACTTAAGGCGCAATTAAGCATGACGTTAATGGATACATCAATATTGTAATACCAATAGATGCCTCGATAGTTGTATTAACCATGCCTTCCAGTGGTTGTGAATAAGTAAAATGTTTCTTGGATTATCGAAATTATGGTACAATGACCTAGCAAAATGGGATATCAATCGGTTCAATCCTAACACATTTAGAACTATCAGGTTTGTGTGTAACGTAAGGTAAAACACGAATGTTGAAGACATGGTAACACCGTTACCTACGCGAGAAATATGAATGAAAATGATATAATACATTACATACTGTTCCATTTGAAATCCATACATCCCTATGGTCCGCTGTCCCCACAGGGGGTGTGTATTTGTGTGTAAATGGGTTACCTTTAGCGTTGACTCCGCTTTAAATCCATACTCCCTTTGTGGAAGATTAACTTAAAGGTAATGTCTAGGGAGTATAAATGTCAAATGGAATATCCATTTACGTCAATCATGAAATGATATAAATTAAAGTCATTTTACCAGACTTAGCTTGGGGTGCATTTTTATCAAAGATGTTGACATATCCAAGTTACCAGAGCACAATTAGGGCACAAAAAAATGTTGTGTTGCCCTCAAGTGCCAACAATTTAAAATCGGGTCGGTCGGTCGGATTTTTTTTTTTCTTTCAATATTTTTTTTTTCTTCAATTTTTTTTAATATTTTAATTTCTTTTTTTGGCTGAAAAATATATGGTTTATGTCAAGACAAAATTGGTATAGGCCCATATGTCAATTTAACTAATGTTTCTAGTGTGACAATAGTCTAAAAACATTTATTTGGGCTTACTTATTCATTTTAAGCAAGAAATAGTAACATTTAGACACTTTTAATCAAATTTAAATCTAAAAAAAAAAATCTAAGAATTAAAAAAAAAAAATGCGACCCTAGTTTTTACGATTTTAGGGTCGGTCGCTGAGGGCAACACAACTTTTTTTGTTGGCCTTATTGAGTGCATAGATTACACAGTAGACGTTCTTTGATTACACCCACCTATAGCACAGCGTGATTATAACCCGTAGGCAAAACAATGTAAAGTGGTTATATTGCCTGATAGCGCTATCATATATAAAAAGGCTATTTGTGGCTTTGAGCGATTTATATTTGTCAAAGTGTGCATTATCGGATCAAGTAGATAGAACGGTCTAAGAAGCCATAATGCTTTCAGCATCGTTAAACTTTAAACATTTGTTCTGTTTTCAACAGTTTAGTGACAAAGGTCCAAAAGAAACTTTTGTCCGGGATCGATTACCACAAAGCATGTTACAAAAAAGTGGTGTGCGGATTCATGTGTTAAGGGATGGCATCTAGATTCGTACGGATTGAAAACCGTTGATCGGAGAGGGTAAACGCACTGGCTGTCCGTTCGCTAAGCATGGCTAATCACGTATTGGTTGGTCATTATTTAACCGCGTTCCGTTTATCTACATGTACACAAAACTATCCCAGTGCGTGCCGATCTACGGTTTTCAATCCGTACGAATCTGGATTTCATCCCTAAGCCAATGGTTTTTGAAGATCCGGGTACTCTTTTCGAGATTCATTCAACATATGGTGGATTAACCATAACTTGCTACAGTTTCGGAGTGAAACGGAACTAAAAACAGAGTACCGTCATTCATTTTATTTGGAATTATGTCCACAAAATCTTCAATATTGTTGAAGGTTTTTTGTTGTAGATTTTAAACATTTGGAAATGCCACTAATAAATGTTATTCGAAAATGCAGAGAGCTTTGAATATGGAATTTATAAATTCTTCGCACGGTATGTATTTTGCATGATATTGGTGACTATACGGAGTCGTATAACTAATTGGGAAAACAATTTAGTAGGTACTTTTATGTTTTTAACAAAAACCTAATTAACATAATGGAAGGTTATAATTTAATATTACGAATGCCTATTTACTGTGTTGACAGTAACATTTCTGAATTAAATAACATGTCAAATTCGAAAAAATACTATGATTAAACTTATTTTATCTTTAACAAAATATCTCGGAGAGTATTATGTATTTAAATCAAGACAATAATGAATATTAATAAATTATATATTATCACGGCATTTCTTCACTTTTAACTTCATTTATTTGATATTATTTAATGCCGACGCAGCTTCTTTGTTATATTTTGCAATAATGAATATATATGGGTGAGACATACCGTCGCTACTCTGTCAAAACCATTTATCTCCATCTCGCCCTTCAATATGTATAAAATAATACTTGCTATGTATAACCTTTGGGAATTCTGATCTACACATGTTCAAGGGCCAAATCGTTTATGTGTTTTTAATAGCCCCTGCATAAAGCACCCTTTCCTATGCATAACCGTTGGGCAGTTTACCTTAACATATGCTGAAGGTCCGGGAAACATACGAGGTTTTGACAGAAAAGCGACCACACGTGGCTCTCTTAGATTTCTTTATCTCAAAAAGAGTTGTATATTATATTTATTATTATATCATATGATTTAGAGTAGCAGTACAAAATGGTGGAGAAATGCTAGTTGTGAGAACTTAGACAGGCTGATAAAATAGTTAACAAAAAATCCTCTGACAGATTAATGTAGGGCACTGCTTTGGGGGGGGGGGGAAGCATTTGTTACGTTAATTTACTCAAAAAGGCAGCAAATCATTAATCAGGCTAACAAAGTGTCACCCAGTTAGAGAAATCAATGCTATCGCTTTATCTGGTCAATACCTCATTCCAGTAAAGTTTCAATTATATTCGAGATAAAATCAATTCCCGCTATGATTAAAAGGAGTTGAATAGTTGTAGGTAACGGGAATAAGAAATCGTCTGCTTTAAGAAGTGCAATCAATTATTGATATTACAAACAATGTTTATAATCAGGTGAACCAGTGTAATATAGGTCCCAGATACTACATGTATGTGAGGCTGAAAGGTTACGTGAATCAGTGAGGAATATCAGGTCATATAAGGGAGCAGTTCCATTTATACGCGATAAATTTATCGCGACTGTATCGGGGCCTGATATGTTTTGGACCCGATGTTTTTCAAGTTGATTCGCGATAAAATAGTCATCAGGCCCCGATAAAATAGACATCGGGGCCCGATACGAGGCCTCTGCCATACCCTGGGGTATGTTTAACAAATAGAGCGGGACATTGTTTAGCAAATACACGAGGATAATACAATTTACGTTAAACATCCATAATCAATAACATTATCTCTAAAAACATGAAATGCTGAATTTGTACCTTACAACTAGAATAAATAACCCGAAGCTCTATTTACATACCGACCACTTATCTTTCGTTATATTTAAACAAGCGGTAATACGCTTCGCGATAAATAATCCTTTGCTACTCGCAACTGCTCGCGATAAAAATCTCATCGGGGCCTGATAAAAAACTCATCGGGGCCCGGAACATTCTCGCAATTTTTATCGCGTACAAATGGAACTGCTCCCTAAGGGAGAAAGACTGGCTACCGTGGGCAACAGGTTGCTGCACGAAATAACGCAGGAATTCAATGCTTACGTCGAAAATATCAGTACATGTCAGGTCAGGTCAGGTGTAAAGTTTCTACAGTTTCGTCACAGTTTAGTCATATCTTTGATCAATATGGACACAGTTCGGTCGTTCCAGTATCGACAAATACTGGAACAATAACATAGTTCCAGTATAGAGCGATACTGGCAGATTCTATGTACCTGTATCGCGCGATACTGCTATACATGGAACCTAAAGCGCACCTTTTCATTCAAATTTCATACAGAAGTTCATTCCAGAATTCTCGAACTAGATGACTAAGCTCTCAATAAAAAATCTGGGTTTTAGAGGGTACCGCACCATGTATTAAACACGCAGTATGTTTTATAAATCCAAGTTTGAGTTGCAGAATGCAGACAATTATTCCAGACAGATATTTCGTGTTCATTTGTTTAAATATATATTTATTATTTTTTGTTACGCATACTTATTTACTCGGTCCAGTGCATATGCTTAGCTGATAGCATGAGCCTTATAAGGTCATGTGTTAGAAGCTCGCCTTCTTTCGCGTTACACACGGATTTTGGTTTTCGCGACATGATTTTAACTTTACCCATTTATATTTGCTTGTATATATCCCCTGAGGTACTAAAAGTATACATTTTCTGCAGGGAATGCATGAGGAAACCAAATATGCCATTGAAATTATAGTACGACCAAATACTAAAATGGTATGATTCACAATGTTCGGAAAAATATCAGAGTTTTTAAAATTTTTAAAATGAGATCCATTACCCATCAGATGATATATAATTGTCAAAGGTCACTACGCCGGTAAGGTAATTATACCGTCTAGTGAATATCTCCAATTTTATTTTATATATTTTTAGAATTTTCAGTAATATTTGTTACGGATGTACCCTTCTCTGATCTAAACTGCATTTCTGAATACTTTTGCTATCAAAGGTTGAAAACCTTTTCTGTTATAGTCATTTTTATAAATCCGGTAAATTGAGGCTGATTATTCATGTTGACTGTGTAGCGAATAGGAAGAAAGCTGATGATCATGGTCTTATCCATAATTAATAAGTTACAAATAGTTGACAAGTCTGTTGAACCACATACTTAAAGATGACTAAATATCCTTTAAAAATGGGACAAGAATGGTGTTTGTAACATTAGGGATGACTAGTTATTGTAAAAAGAACAAAACATGGGGTCAGGGGCGGATCCAGGATTTCTGGAAAGAGAGGGTGCCAAAGGATTAAGATGGCGGTATCTCCCTGCGATTTTTTTACACGTTTTCGCACGTTTTTACACGATTTTTTACACGCTGTTTTTACACGTTTTTAACGTTTAGCCCTGTCAAAAAGGCGCCCTGTCAAAAATAAAGGGGGGGGGGGGGGGAGGGGCGGGCGCCACCCTAAATCCGCCCCAGTGGGGTTATCCCTATTTAGTTTGTACAGGCTGCACCATTCCGACGACACCCCTTCCGGCACACCCCTGTTCCCCAAACTTCAAACAGCTCTCCTTCTGTATTAGCTATACCTATGCCATTCTGCAAGCAGATAGACTGTTATTAAGGCTTTAAAATGATACCAAATTTGTTGAGATAGCTTTTGTGGTTTTACAAATATTGAAGGAATATGGCAGCATGAAACTATAAAAAAGGTGTAACAGCACCACCCTATTGGGAGGCGAGCTCATAACGCGTGACCATAAAGGATTATACAATTGGCTAATATAGTCACCCTTGTGAGGATGTGGATCATAATATTGACTTTGTTGTAATTAATTAGCGCACACTAGATCGGATTAGAGCATTAAGAGCGATATGATATATTATTATCAATCGCGAAAAAATAATAGTCGATGCTAAGATTATAAGCAGCTTATTTCGGTCAATACTATGACTATGGTCACGCGTTATGAACTCGCCTCCCAATAGGGTGGTGCCGTTACATTTTTTAGTTTCATGCTGTTATTTTCCTCAAATAATTTTAAAAGCACAAAAGCTATCTCAACAAATTTGGTATCATTTTAAAGCCCTAATAACAAGCTATCTGCCTGCAAAATGGAATTGGTATAGCTAATACAGAATGGGAGATACAGCTGTTTGATGTTTGGGGACCAGGGGTGGTGCTGGAAGGGGTGTTTCTGGAAGGGGTGTCGCCTGTACAAACTCAATGGGGATAATCCCATGTTTTGTTCTTTTTACAATAACTAGTCATCTCCTAATGTTGCAAACACCATTCTGGTCCCATTTTAAAGGATAATTAGTAGTCTTTAAGTATGTGGTTCAACAGACTTGTCAACTATTTGTAACAACTAATTAATTATGGATAAGACAATGAACATCAGCTTTCTTCCTATTCGCTACACAGTAAACATGAATAATCAGCCTCAATTTACCGGATTTATAAAAATGACAATAACAGAAAAAGTTTTCAACCTATGATAGCAAAAGTATACATTTTTGGAAAGCTTGTAACTAGAGGAATTCAGAAATGCAGTTTATATCAGGGAAGGGTTCATCCTTAAACAAATATTTTTGAAAATTCTAAAAATATATAAAATAAAAATTGGAGATATTCACTAGCCGGTATAATTACCATACCGACGTAGTAACTTTAACAATTATATATCATCTAATGGGTAATTTCATGAGGAATTCAAATATGAAAAGTAAATAATGATAGGGATAGGTATAAAAAAATATATGGATCTCGAATTAAAAATTAAAAACTCTGATATTTTTCCGAACATTTCCGATCATACCATTTTAGTTCTTAGTCGTACTATAATTTTAATGGCATATTTGGTTTCCTCATGAAATTTCCCTTCAGAAAATATATACTTTTACTACCTCAGGGGGGTATACAAGCAAATATAAATGTGTAAAGTTAAAATCATGTCGTGAAAGCCAAAATCCGTGTGTAACGCGAAAGGAGGCGAGCTTAAAACACATGACCCTATACTAAAACTATCACCTTTGTAGAAGTTAACAATATGCTAGTCGATACCAAGTAATGGATACTCACATATCGATAATTTTTCCTCATACATCGGAGGATTTCATCAGAATGGCAATGATCCACTTTGGCGGGCAGAAATCAATATCAATATGTGAGTATTTATGAATTGGTTTCGACAATCATATTGTTTACATTTGAAATGCATAAAACCTGATGAATCTTTTCAACGACTATCCCATTAATAATAGGTTGTACTAAAAATATCCAGGAGTGCGTAACTCATTTATAAAAACAATTAATAACAGAGACTAAAGTGTCATTTAAAAAAAATATAATAGTGTCCTTTCCACTCCTGCGATTTACAGGGTGGTTCAATAAAACGTTGACAGTTTTTGAAGCCATTTTTTGTGACATTCTGTAGATTTAAAAAAAATCTTTTCAATATTATCAACTATATGATCTTGACTATCTATGCTGAAAATATCGTTACAAATAACCTTACGGTTGCAAAATAACAGCTATTTGAACAATTGTCGCGAAATCAGTACCCGTGGACAGAGTGAAATGGGACAGACTTTGTTCAAATAGCTGTTATTTTGCAACCGTAAGGTTATTTGTAACGATATTTTCAGCATAGATGGTCAAGATCATATAGTTGATAAATATTGAAAAATACTTTTTTTTAAAATCTACAGAATTTCAAAAAAAAGTGGCTACAAAAAACTGTCAACGTTTTATTGAACTACCCTGTAGTATGATACTATAACTTGATTTAATGTTACGCGTCTGTATACAGAATAACTCGGCTGTAAAAAGTAACACACAGTAATGGCTCAATATTACATGTCAGTTATCAGCTTACAGGTTGAACGTAGCGTTTTCTTTCCAGTTCCTGCAACTCCAAGTATAACACAATTCGAAAAATGTATCCGATATTTGTTTCCAAAGAAGGATTAGGGAAAATAAGCGGATACATGAGTGATGTGCTACGATTTGAATGATATGGGCTGGGCTAATAAGAGACAACAACTTTTTGCGAAGTATACACAGTGTAATCTTGTCACTATCCACGCGGCTATTAGTTTTACCATACAAAACAGGTTTTTTTCAGAAATCTTTATCAACTTTCAAAGTCTTATCTTTAGAGTTACTAAACCAATAATAGGTATGATTGTACTTAATTTAATGCATATCTCATGGTGATTCTAAATATGGTGATGAAATTCAATAAATTCGACATTTTTGAATCATTTTGTGAAATTTTGGAAGTCGTCTGCAGACGCCTGCCGCGTGGATAACGTTATTATTTGATCTAATAAAATAGTTTTGAGGATCGTAGAGATGATTAATTATATATTCAAAATAGGTTTTAGAAAAAAACTTGTTATTTCATACGTACTAAAGCGTTAGACAAATTCACACGATTTAAACAGTAAAAGACTACGGGTGTGACATATATCCAATCCATATCCATATACTTTCTCAGAGTAGATAAGTGCACATAAACGCAGACCGGATTCGAACTGGCAACCTTTGCATTAGATCCACAATGCTCGTGATTCCACGCCACTAAATCGGTGGCGTGGAATCACTATCCTTTTACGTGCTTAAAGGGGTGTTACAAAACGTCGATTTTCCCGCGTATAAAGGGACTGAAATTTTTCAACTTTACATTTTTCTTCAAGTTCATGATATTTGCGATCATTGTAGTACATAATTTATATAGGGTAACCCTGAAAGTTCCGGGAAATGAGCCCCCCCCCCCCCGATTTTGGACAGCTGGTTAATAGCTCTCAATTATCATCACCAAATTGAGTAGTGTTGACAGAACATGTGCAATCAAAATAACTTACAATACAAAGAAAGAAGCATGTTTTGTAACCATTTTCTGTTACATACCAAACAAAATACCAAACAAAATACCATGGAAATGGTGTATGTATTTTCGATAATTCAAACCAAAAAACAAATCAAAACACCGCAGTCTAAAAATAGTACAGGAAACCAATAAAGTTGATTTGTGTGCATGGAAGGGGGGGGGGGGGGGGATACCGTCTGAAGAACATTCTAGGTATATATGACAGCCACAACTCACCATTTATTCAAAGATTTTCTGATTTATTAGACAACCCCACAACAATTGGGAGATTTCTCCTTAGTCAAACAAGATAAGCTATTATGTCTCTCTGTTGGGAGTCTAATAACATCTCTCTGATTGAATCATCAAGGCTAAACAAATATAGCTTTTACTCCATCGCAGACTGCAGGACTGTTGAAATAAACTGCATAGGTACATGTAATTTACAAAGACTACAAACATGGCGGCCCCCACTTATGTCTAGAAAGACCAAAATGTGTAAGTTTTTGCAATAACATGCTATAAGGGTGGCTTCGCCCCCCAAAAACTACAACATGGACATACAAGATCTCTTTTTGCACTGTGGTAATATATATTAGTCCTAAAATCAGGAGTATATTCCAACTTTACTCATTTGGGGGCATTGAGTACCTTTCCTGATTACTTATGATTATGCTTGAGCCACAGGCTTCCGAGATAGAGAGAGAAATCCGATTGTTATCGGCAAGGACTACAATCATTTAGCGGTATGGAATCTTTTAGCATTAAGCTAGACAGGCAACTGGCAAAGAAGCGCAAGATTATAATATGTAAGCATTCAGTTCAACGTTTAAGCGAAATGGCCTACGCCGGGAAAAGATAAACAATTGAATAATTCTGGCTACCTAGATAACTAAGGAAATACTTCTCAACTGGTATTAATGGTGAAAATTGCCTCACAAAAGGTCGAGCGAACCCTACATCGTGTGTAGACGTGGAAAAGGTCGAAAACATTTCGCTTGAAATGGGTCTTATAAACCACGACTCGATTCAGATTATTTGAAAATGTATCTTTGTAAGACATATTCAGAGCGGAAATATTCAGAGCGTAATCTACCCCTTTGCGGCAACTCTTAGTATAATACCGTTTTGCATTATCTTTGCGTCAGTGAATTTACGCATGGGGACTTTGTGTCCGATTTTAAAAGGAAGCGGGTTTTATTGCAGGTAACATGATAGATGTTCATACTGATTGAATGATAAGTCAATAAGCTTGGGAGTTCTTGTGTCGGATTAGCACAGTTATAGAAGTCCTATCTAAAGCCAGGGCTGTAAATCCCCGTGTACAATTAAGTAGAGATACACGAATCACGACAGAAACAGTTATATTAATTTCTAAATCAAATGTTCGCATGGGGGTGTTCCTGTTTCTCAGAAGCTTCATATTATTTCATTTAATCTCTGTTTCATTTCATAAGTAATCGAATGCTAAAAATAGAAGTCAAGTTTAAGCAGTCAAGTTTATCCCCATAGCAGGAAAAATTTAAATGCAATGTGCACTTTTAATATCCAATCCAATGAATAGGCTTAGTATAGTCGTTGCAAACAACCTATATACGGTATTTGGTTAATAGGAAAGTGAAATGTAGATTCTAAAACAATCTCAACGTGTTTTCCGATACATTTTTAAACCTATAAACTCACAAAGATAATCCTATAATCAGTGTTATTGTGTTAGATTATTTTCACCATGCATGTTTATATTTCTAATGACTTAAATCGAGTTTACATGACCTAATTCAAACGGAATAAGTTCTTGAGATTTCCCATGTGTCTCATATATTAAGTCACACTTGACATAGTTTTCAGCATGTTAAGGGGGTGTGGACTCTCAGGTATAGCCTCCGTAAAACTGCCGTAATTTCTTCATTTTTCGTTTAATCTATATAAAAGTATACATTTTTTTGCAGAAAATGGTTCAATGAATCCAACCATGATCATGAAACTCACCATTTTTGAGAAAATTATAAAAAAAACGTTTTTTGACCCATTTTAGGTTTGAAAAAGATAATTCAAAATATATTTTGTTAAATTTGTTCATACAAGTGTTATTATATTTCTAATACAATTCCCTAGGGAGCTTTTTTGTTGTTGTTGGAAATCTTGATTCATTTTGGAATTATTGACCAAGAAGTGCCATAAAGTGCAAAAATGTGATTTTCGTTATTTTGGAGGTAAAAAAAATCACATTTTTTGGCACTTTTTGGTCGATAATTCAAAAAATAATAAAGATTTGAAAAATAAATAAAAAAAGCTTCCTAGGGAATTGTATTAGGAATATAATAAAACTAGTCTGAAAACATGTACAATATATATTTTGAGTTATCTTTTCCAAACCTAAAATGGGAAAAAAACCGTGTATTTTTATAATTTTCTCCAAAATGGTAAATTTCATGAACCCTTTACTACATTAAAATGTATACTTTTATATAGATTAAATGAATAATAAAGGAGTTGCAGCAGTTTTACGGAGGCTATGCTGAGGGTCCACACCCCCTTAAGCTACCGATCGGCTTGGCTCTCCCTCTAGGTTTAAAGGTGTATGTTCCGATCACTTTATATTTTTTATTCACATCAACATATTTTGATATCAAAAGAAAACCCATATTTTTCTCAATATTTCTGTAAAATCTTATGTGCAAGATTTGTCCATTTAGACGTAACAGGCCAAAATGAAGTGACTAGTTTGAGTACTACTCAATGTGCCAATTTCATGTCACTTTGTGCTACTAAAGTAAGAACCATTGGAGTTACGCAACTCAAACTTTGGAATATGACTATTTTAAGGCATCAAGTTGAAAATCGGGCCAGAAATCGGAAAACCTACCTTAAAAATAAATTGTACTTACTTATCATAGTCTGTATAATTTAAGCTTAAACGCACTTCTCTTATGAATATTCAGTTGGTACCGAAAAGTACCCAACTTTATATTCATGAGCTGATTCAACACGGACAGCTAAGATTTGATCGCGTCTAGGCGCGAAGAGTTAATCGTCATGCGTTTTGGCGAGTTTCTGATCTACGATATAGACGATGTCAGTGTGTGAGCGAATTACCTGCCAAACAAAAGCTTGTTTGCCGGTATGCGCGCGTATTTGTAGGGGGTGCGGTATAAAATCAAACCAGTCACCTGTATAATACAACAGCAGTCAATGCAACAGTCATTGCATGTTTCCCCATGCATGGAATAAAACATTGTTGATCAATAAGAGGTAACATGGTCTATATATCTATGGGCAAGACAGCGCCACCACGTGTTATTGGGGCAGATGAAATGCAAGCGAGTTACTGTCAGAAAGTTTACCCAGAGGTAAGCTTATTTCAAGTTCCAATCAAGCATGGGAAAACCCGCCGTAAATTTATCAAATTAGGGAATTTCCTGGCAATATGGCAGATAGGACTATTAAAAATAATTTGACTTTCCGGCTATTATCGAGATTTAATATAATCTAGAAACGAGCCAAATTTATATATCGAGACTTGATTCTGTTTGACAATTAAGGGCAGCTAAAATAGTACGACTATATGCTTAACACTTCCCACGCGGCAGGCGGCTGCAGACGACATTCCAAAATGTCACAAAATGTTTCAAAAATGTCAAAATTATTGAATTTCATCACCATATTCGGAATCACCTTGAGAAATGCATTCAAATAAGTACAAACATGCCTTGTATTGGTTCAATAATCCTTGAGATAGACCTTGAAATTTGGGAAAGGTTTCTGAAAAATCTGTTTTGTGTGTGGTAAAACCAATAGCCGCATGGAAAGTGTTAAAATTTGAGTTCCTCGTCAACTGTTTCACGTGAACTGACTCAGCTCCATGACTCAGCTTTGGACTGAGCTTCATGATGTTTACAGGTGTTTAGTATCAATGTTACGTAACACAACCTGTTATCACAGCCCCATCATATTCCAATGCAGCTGCTGGGAATGCCTCTTAAATGTGGGGAACCTCAAGCCCAGGGCAAAACGACTATTAAAACAAAGTCCATCGAAAAATATTATTTACACAGCTTTTAAATCAACTGATGGGTATTAGAACGCCTTAAGAGACTAGCTCGTTATATACTCCTTTATCAAACACCGTGAATGCACTGTTTTGAAATAATACGAGTGAACAGGTTTAATGGACGTGAAGTCTATATCGATATGTGTTAAATGGATTGATTGGGTGGCTCTGATTACAATCGGACAATGTCATGTCCACAGTGCAAATAAGGTATGGCATACCTTTGGTGTCTTCCCAGCATACTTTGTAACATTGCTGTTAACACGGGGTGTATTTATTGGTTCATAGTATGAACATCACACGAATAATTAATGACAACTATTAAAAAAGGATTACCAAAACAACAACATTAAATTTAGCTCAGATAAAATAAAACCACTAAAATACTCAATTGTTTGTTTTTCAAATATGTCTTTGAGCCCCAGAGGGGAGTATTCAAGCCATAGGTTACAAGCTATTTTGCTTGTGTATTTTAAGTCTAAATTAAAAGCCTTTAACCGCAATGCAATGTCAATTCGAAACAGTAACCGTAGAAAAATACCCGGGGAATATTATGCGATAGCAACGGTTTCTGTCGTCACAAGATAGAAACACTGTGGGTCACATGATGAAAACGAGGCATGCCGGTATTAGTTATGACATTTCCGTTAGGAACATACGTAGGTACTTCATCGACACGACATGGCAATGTAGGGAATTTCCCCGATGAAATACCCCGAAAACAAGCATGAGCCTTATCGTATACGGTATGATACGCCAAACGGATAATGCATACATTGTAGGATTGCACAACTGCAATTTCTGCCATTGGTTGTCAGACTACTAAATACATTCAGAGAGTATATTTTTTATTTCCAAATGACAAAAATGCTCCTTTTTAATGGATTCGAATACGCTTAAACGTGGATGTTTCGATCACTTAAGCTTTTTTCCATCAAAATATTATGAAATCAGAAGAAACCCTATATATATTCTTCTCATTATTTCTGTAAAATGTTAGGATAAAATACCTTCCAGCAAAGACTCAATTTGACTTGAAATATACTCGAAATAAAAAAATTAATGTATGTTGATCGAAATATGTGTATTCTTATGACTTCTTATTCTTATATGTCTAAAACTCTGTCGAGTATTGGTGGCACACAAACAAGTTTCGTCATTTTGCGATGAATTTGGATTATTAATTAAAATCTCAATCTGTCATTCTTAAGCAGCTAAGAAAGTGTAAGCAATCTCATTGGTTCTCAGAGAAATCGGCGATTTAGATGAAACAACTTAACACGGGGAGGTGGGGCTTACGTTTTAACAGCCGACCTTCACAATGTGTGGTTTGGTCCATAAAGCGCACTTTTGCAGTGCGTCTTTGGCGCATTTCCTGCGTTTATGCCGGCGCCGCGACGATTACGCATGGTGTACTCATCGCATGGGGTTGGATGGAATGTTTGTGGGTTATTCGATCCTAGCAGGGGTAAAAGTTGTCAAATGTGGACAATAAATTGCACTTATTTCTTTGATAAATGTCTTTAGTATGATTGTTTAAGAATGAGAATAAAGGTATTGTTTTTAGACCGTACCCGTGTTATATTGTCTGACATAAATGCGTTTCGGTAGTATTATTTTTTGCGTAGAACAACTCCGCCTGCGGCGTCGTTGTTCTACTTAAAATAATACTATCGTCCACATTTATGTCAGACAATATAACACGGGTACGGTCTAAAAACAATACCTTTATTCTCTAATTGTAAATTTCGTGCATAAATCTATTCACTGTTGGGGTATGTTTTCTTGGTACAAATGGCGTGGTAACTTGAAAGCCTTATCCTCCAGAGTGTCACGTATCATCATGCAGGGCAACCAGACCATAAATGCCCTTTTATATCAAATTCACTTCAAAAGTCCCAAGTTTGGTGACACATGATATAAAAGCCTTAACGCAAACAATTTATTAGAACAATTAAGTAAGATAACTTCATCTGCGTATTATTTACATATTAAATATGTAAATTTTTAGAATCAAGACAAAAACACACATTTATTTATTTCTGGCGATGTGTATATCTTGGAAACTTATATATCAGATTATAGTGTGCATAACCCTAATACCGACATTTTTTTGTGAGGGCATAATGGAACTTTACTTGATTAATTTGCATAATTGACTACAATTTTCTATAATTTATTTGAACATAACCATATCTTTAATATGGGATTGTGACCAATGAGCAATGGGTATGCATTTTATACAACCGCTTAGCTTTATTTGTATGCAAACAAATGATTCACCAGGCATAACCACAGGTAACGTGCGTTTGAATCTACCGCGTTAGGAGTACACATGATCCATACACCACAGAGCTATGTGCTTGTTCACATTCCTTTCATTAGGTCTTTATAAATGGAAGCTGTGTACTCAGCTGTGCAACTAATGTCAGTTAAAAGCTAGCTTCTAATTGGCTAGGCCTTGTACAGGTGTGGGTGGTGTGTACTGAAGCAAATGCCAATCGAGGTGGTGTATATATGGGCTGACATGTGACGCCATGTAGGGCATTAAGTCGGCAGTTGCCATTGTTCTTTGCCCGGCGGTGTGTTTTGTTTAGGACCCGTGCTTTTAAAACTTGCCCCAAAGCATTTAAAGGGTGATAAGGCATAGTGGACAGTGTTGTGGTCATATGTTATTCCCTCCCTCAACCATGTATTGACAGTCCAGTCCCTTCGACCATTGCTATTGTTGATAAACATTGCTGTCACCCCATCTATATAACACATTGAAATTAAAGGCGTTTATGATAAGTTGCACTGTAGCCCGCACTGTAGCCCGCACTGTAGTCGTACGCCCAAACCGCTGCGCTATCTGCTGCTGTTACCAGTGGAGACCCGCTCCGCAATATGGGATGATAAACTGCAAGCCGACTTTTGAAGGCGCTGGTGAAACTATGTCCCCATTTCGATGAATACATCCCGTTTTCACAATTTACAAACGGTCCTTGCGAGGGTGCTCCCCAGGGGGGTGGGGGGGGGGGGGGGTCAGTGAACACACCAAGCGGGTACGCGTCCGCGTCCAAAACCGTCGAAAAGGGTCCAGATTCACCACACGAAGTCGTCGACGTCATTCTGAAAAAAGGGGTACTTTATAGGAAGTATCGCACTTTAAGGTATCCTTTACAGCATCGAGGTATCAACGTTTAGGGGTACTAATTGTTGTATGTACTGCACCGTTCCTCATAATGTAACGAACCCTTTTAAGTCAAGTAGTATAGAGGGCAGTACAGTACAGTATTTAGGTTTGACAGTGTCAGTGTGGGCGACGAACTGCGATAAGTCAATACGACACGCTCGCTATATCGTTTAATGTTTTCCGATGATTGTTCCACTGATTGAGTATGAATATAATTACCACAATAACAATAACAATAACAATAAATAAGGCATAATAAAGATAACAAATCACGACCACTGAACCATGATAACTGTCTACACAACTGGTATCTATTAACTTAAGTCGTAATCCATAGGAACGCCGCGGAAAGTGCGTTACAATAATGTACAGTATGGGGGTACTGTAGCCTCCAGGAATGCAGGACTAGCCCGTGCAGTAATGTGAAAAAGAATATAATGTTAGTATGCATGCAAAATTGATATACTTGCCAATTCTATGCATTGTCACAAGTGTGGACATTATTTTGCATGCACTCTATATCATGCATATCACATGCACGCACGCATCGGTATGAATGTCACATGATTATGAATTAAGATTATTTTGAGCATTTACTTACTATACATGTATTAGTTGCGCCACTTAGGGGTGCATTATTGAGAGTTGGTAACGCCGTTTAGGGTAGGGTAGGGTTTGTATGTGTTACGCCATTTAGGGGTATCAAAATAGTGTTCTGGTTTACGCAATTTAGGGTCCATTTCAGAGGTGGTTGGACGCGCAAGTGTACCTGATTGGTATGTTAACTGACCCCCCCCCCCCCCCGGGGGTGCTCAAAAATGAATACTGGAAAGCAAACAGTTCCAAAAGTGTGCGCTGATAAACATAAACGTAATCCAGCACCATCACGCCACATTGCGCTGGTGGGGACGAAGGGATGGGTGGGGGGGGGGGGGGGGGGTAGTTACATTAGAAGGGATCGGAAGTGTCGTGGATTTCCACATTTTGGACGTGTTTTCCTAGTCCCTCGATTCGATCCGCCATTTTTAAAGATGGCGAGTAAATAGAGGAAGCAGGGAACCAGTCTAGACCCAATTGCCTCGTAAAGAATTTCTAAATTATAGTCAAATTTCGTTCTAAAAATAGAAAAACATATTTAAGTTTCTGCTTGAAGCACTTCAAAAACATACCATGTATAACATCAAATGAAAGTCACTATCATATAACGGATTTTAACAATACGACTTAGGGCTAAACGGATACATTTATAGGGATATCATCGTATTTATGAATAATATAAGAGAGTCACTGAATCTTTTCCGACAGGAAGATAACACCACTATTGACTTCCAGCTTGGAGGCGAGGAAATTCCGCCAAGTGGTACAGAACGGTGAAATGGAAGGTATTAAAGGTATATGACCCGATCACTTTTTTGGAGCTATGATTTTTTTTTCACATCAAGATATTTTGGTATCAGAAGAATCCCCATATTTTTCTCATTATGTCTGTAAAATATTAGGGGCCAGAAATGTTTCATTTGGAAATTATAGGCTAAAATGTGGTGAATTACTGCCAAAGGTGGTTAACCACCAACCAGTCTGTGTACTACTCAATGGGCACATGTCTTTTGACCTTGCGCTTCTAAAAATAGAACCATTGGAGTTATGCAACTCAAACTTTGGAATGCAACAATTTTAAGGATGACCTTTCATGTAAAATAGAAAACATCAAGTTGAAAATCGGGTCATCTACCTTTAACTTATCTAATCTCAAATGATTAAATTGTGTTATGATTTGTTTTAACACGCATGTTTAAAACACTTTTTTTTAAACAATCTTATTTGCCTATTAATTTAATTGTCTTTCTTTTTTATTTATGTATTTATTGTTTTTATCATAATTTTTTGCTTGGGTTTTGCTTTTAAAGTATCTGAACAGCGTTCAGTTTTGATAGTACACTCTTAGAAGGTCAGGATCAAATATGAGACGAAAAGGATCAATTTTGATCCAGAAGCGGTATCACATATGAGCTTACCCTTTCCGGATCAAAGTGATCCGACAAGCAGGATCAAAAAGTTTGATCCGAAATGGGATCAAATATTTCTGTCAAATGATACTGAAACGGATCAAAATAATGATCCTGCTTGTCGGATCACTTTGATCCGGAAAGGGTAAGCTCATATGTGATACCGCTTCTGGATCAAAATTGATCCTTTTCGTCTCATATTTGATCCTGACCTTCTAAGAGACCCACTGCAGACTATATATCGAGTGCAGTAAGCTTACTACATCGTGTAGGCCTAGTACATCGCAGTGATCGTGACATTTTGTGAGGAGCATTTTGACCGAAAATCGTACTGATGGCACTGGTCAGGTACAAGAAATTTGTTCACAAGAATAGAGCATGTTCAAACATAAAAAAATAAAACTACTTTACCGACAAAATCATGTAACATTTTACAGATTAGACTGGATAACTTACCGCGGTATTTCACCCTTGTTTCAATGGCGACCGAATTCAAAAGATCGTCTGCTCGTCGTCTATCGGTTTGCGAAAGAGTGACGTCAGTCACCTATTGACCAATGAACTTTTTCATCGAATTGATCCGGAAATCAGATCAAAGTTGATGAAGGTGAATTTGATCCGTTTGTTGATATCTATCTGGAAACGGATCAAAACGATCCGAAAATGATCCTTAAAGGATCAAAACAAAGTGAGCCGGAAATCTACTCATGTATTTGATCCTGACCTTCTAAGAGTGTATCTCTCTTTACATGATCATTATCGAGGGCTCAGAAACACAAGGCCTCGTCTCCATTTTTTCCAAAAATTAGATTTTGGTATCAAAATTTTCAGAAAGAAATTCTCTTTCCAGTAACACACAGCTTTATATCAATAACACACATTAAAGTTATCACAAGGCCTCATCTCCTTCTCCCCAATGTGTTTAAATATCTTCAATAATCATTTTCTCAAAATGTTCAAAATGGAGAAAAGGCCATGTGTTTTTGAACCCTAGATATCTTTAATCCGGTGTGGAAGGAGGTCTGCAGACGACATTCCAAAACTTCAAAAAATGTTTCAAAAATGTCACAACTATTGAATCTCATTACCATATTTGGAATCACCAAGAGAAATGCATTGAAATAAGTACAAACCTGCCTAGTATTGGTTCAGTAATCCTTGAGATAGACTTTAAAAAATGGGAAAGGTTTCTGAAAAATCTGTTTTGTATTAAAAGGTAAAACTAATAGCCGCGTGGAACTCCTAATTGTAGTACGATCATTTCGTGAGTTACACGAAGCGAAGGAGCTTAAAGGGATTTTAAGTGGTGTTGTCGACCTTTTTTATTTTTTAATTTACTTCAGAATTCAAGATGAACATTAAAAATTGCCATTATTGTTGTTTCTACTAACAAAAATACAGCAAAACTTGATTAAAACAATATCATCGCTATTTATTGAAAAACGCCCTCTATGCAAATATGGTTCGCGATATTTATCACGCGTGCTGCAGGGGGATACTGTCTGGCGTAATGATCTAGCGGAGATCAGCATTTTTTAATCGACGTTTTGTTGTACAAAGAGGGCTAATTTTTCTTAATCCTTATAGGTGTAAGTTCAAACATGTAATACAATTGTTAAAATATACAAATCCCATTTGTTATCATATAATTTTGTAATTGCCCCTTTAACAGAGGCGTCATGAGTGGAAACGGAAGCCTCATAGATCATATTGCTATACATCATACTAGGTTTGGTTTAGAAGCAATCCAATTCATCGAAATCGGAACCCTCGTATATATATATTAAACATTACTACCGGCATCTTCTATCTCTCCTTCTTCTATCATAGGAAGCAAATGAAAATCAATACGCCGTAGGATCCACTATTTTCCAGTGAAACATTTAAATTCGAGACATATTACGTGCCTTAATACCATAATGTGACAACAGCTCGGCGTTAGTCGAAAATGTTAGCACTTTTAGAATACCGTATGCGCTTTTTATTTACTTACAATTACGGCAATCTGTTTTTCTGTCAGGGTTAAATTGAGAGATCGATTGTGTCTTTGTGAGCGATGGACATTTATCATATCTGTATTAATTTGATATATGTAGGCTGTCAGTATTAATAGTATTCCCTAATATAATGGAAAGCGTGATGACACTTTGGCATATTTATGTCACCATACAATGTATTAGTCCCCGATCATTATCCGTCACAAATGTGACAGTTAATAATGTTGAACGAGACATTTTCAATTAATGATTTATCATTCTTCTTCAGATGGTTTTACCCACGCTTTACGCATTTGTTACGTGCATTAGAGGATATTTTATAGTTATTGATGTCATTGAGGTTGCATTCTAAATGTCCGTATGCTTGGAAAAAATTTGGGGCAACCTTTTACGAAAATTTTAGGTGAAAACGCCCCCCCTTGGGCAAAAGTGTCTTACGGGGATGACTTTTCTCTCTCTTACACGGCTATAGAATTATATTCCTCTCTCTCTTCTCTCTTTTCATCTTCTCTTTCGCATTTCATCTTCACGTGGAGAGTGTCTGCGCCTGCGTATTGCGAATATAGCCGAGTTTACGCCCCCTTTGTGCCGCATTCTGCTTTTTGTCTGACGCGCTTGCTTACGCGCGTATTTCTTCTTTTATTATTGCTATTTTGAATTGACTCCGCATTCGTTGATACTCTCCACTCCGTGATCTCGGTCTTTTGACCGAAACGTCGCATATTTTATAATAAATATTGTGCATCTTTAAAACAACACTTTGTAGTATTTTATTCTCACCAATATAATGAGATGCAACGTAGCACCTTTTTTATTTAACAAATTAAGTCCACTGATGGGTGAACGGGATTTTCATTTCGTTCAGTTAATTCGATTCAATTATTAATACCATTTCACATCTCTTTAATGCGGGTAATCTTTCTGCTAAAACAACTAAATCATATAAATGGAAACTCAACAACCCAAAAACAATTTCACAGACAGCTTGTTTGCAATGTTGATCCATAAATTCATGTGGCCAAGTTAATCTGTTCATCTAAATAAAGCTCCTGAATAAACTTCATTGCGCAGGTCATTCATCCCTAGAATGTGGTATATTTCAAGGTCATGTATGAATGCCATGCATTTCAATCTTGATTGTATAGGATACGTGTATTACCCGTCGGCTATGCTATATGGGCAAGTTGGGAGAAGTAATAATCTACATCATTACAAGAGTACGTTCATTCGATCATTGTAAGATCAAGTGTCATGCGTGACATCCGAACTGAAGTCTCAGTTGCGTTAATATCTTAAGTATTTCTAGACATTTAGAGTAGAAAATTATAGTCTATACCCGGAAATGAATTTCCCCCTAGATCTTTATTAGCAATACTTACTCAAGCCAATTTGGACTGGGGGTCAGTAACTCTTCAGTGTAGTTCACATAACACTTTCCACGCGGCGATTGGTTGGTTGAATACCATGCAAAATATTTCTCTTCAGAAAAAGGTTCCCAACTTTTAAAGCCTATCTCAATAAATCCGGACACAATACTAAAAAATGCTTGTAATTAAATGTATTTCCCTTGGCAATTCAAAATATCGCAATGAAATTTAAAATTTTTGACTTTTTTGAAACATTTTGCGAATCTTTGCAAAATTGCAACTGTCGTCTGGCTGCAGAGGCGTAACAGAGGTTGGTTGTCAGGGGGGGGGGGGGGCATATCCCAAAAAATTCCTGCTTAGAATAAAATTTCCGTCCCGGAATTTTTCGTAATAGGTTGCCCCAAATTTTTTCCTAGTCAGTCACCTCGTGAATTTCACGTAAGTGGGGGGTGGGGGGGGGGGGGGGGGGGGGGGGGGGAGGTAGGATCACAAAATTTCGCACGGTCACAAAAAGCACAACAATTTGTTGACTGTTGTGCTTTCTACTGCGAAATTTTCTTTCTTTCCTTCTGTCCCTTTCTTCTTTCCTTTCTTTCCCCTTTTTTCTCCTTTTCCTTTTTCTTTTTCCTCCTTTTTCCTTTCTCTCTCTCTTTTCTTTCCCTTTCCCCCTTCTTTTCCTCTTTTCCCTTCCCCCTATTTTTCCTGGTGGGTAGGTTTGAATTTCCTGCTGAGCACCTTCAGGGGGGGGGGGGGGCACTGTGCCCCCCCTGCCCCCCGGCTGTTACGCCACTGTCTGGCTGCAGTCGCCTGTCGCGTGAAAAGTGTTAAGATGTGGGCGCAACATCAATTTGCGGCAATTGCATTTCAATGTTGTCAGCGTTATTGCATATGGTGCGTGTATTAGCCGACGGCTATGGGAAGTTGGGGTGGGGGGGGGGGGGGGGTGAAGTAAGGGTTACAGCGATCAACATCATTACAGGAGAACGTCCATCAGATCACTGTAAGGTCATGTGTGACACATGAACTTAAGGTTATTGGATGGGTTATACCTTTCTAGAAATTTGCCCCCTCCCTCTGGCTTCACCACTGACAGTTATCAGTCTTACTTAAACGTTATCATTATCATTTATATTACACGTAGTTTTTACAATGATGAGTGGAATGAAGAACGTTATCAAGAAAAGTGTCTCATGCGATTAAAAAGAGTCTTCACATTAAACTGTTACTTACGTTTTCTTTAGGGCTGGAATTATAATTTAAAAAAAATCAACCAGCCAGTCGGGAAGGTAACTCACAAAAGATACCTACCCAACCAAAATTCAACCATCCAGTGTAACACACAGTTGGGTAGGTACTTTTGTATCTTCACCACCCGTCCGACGCTAAAGTTACCCGCTATGAGCAGGCGGTTGGGTGTTAATTCCAGGCCTGGTTTTCTTAATCCCCAAACTAAAACTTACGGTTAGGTGTTTCGCGAACTTTGATCGTGTCCATGTAGTTTCACCTGCAGCCGCAGATTCTATTAGATATAAACTGCAACCGCAGATTGTCCACCGCGTTGATCATAATGCCAAGTTGAACCGTCTCATACGTTTCTAAATAAAAAGTAACGAAATCGGCAGTGCCTCGAAAAAAGGTCGAGCTAGTGACAACTTGTCCACCTACTTTAGTGCCGATTACGATGGTGACCTGGGCCCTATCATAACGGTTGCGATTCTTCTCAAGCTTTGTTCGGAGGAAGTTTAAAGAATTCTTCTAATTTGAGCTTTATTAAGTTGGACCAAGGTCTAAAGTTCGACATGAGTTGTATTTCATGAATATCAAATTATGAATTTTTAAAGGTCAACCAAAATGGTGATTCAAGTATGTATTTTTCAATGAAGTATGTTTAGAAAAATATAATGTAAAAATAATCACTCTTAAGTATTGGCCAGGGGAAAAGATATACATAAAACCAATCACAAAACCAGTGTTTCTTGTTTATTGTGGGATGAACTGTATACGGATGATGCTTTACTACGTCAAAGGTGAAACTCCCAACTCGGTATAAGTCCGGGTCTTGGTCGATAGGTCTGAACAAACAAAAGTCATCAGAAGATGCGTGTGCCATCGACCTATTGTTTTTTACAACATCTTCCATCGAATAAAACATACCTGAATCATCGTTGTGGTTGACCTTTAAACAATCATCTTAAAATGAGTTGAAACTTAAGAATCACTTTTTCTTAAGATGATTCTCAACCTTTATGCAAAAGGACCGTGCTCCAACAAAACCAGAACAAAGTCGCCAGGACAGTATTATACATATCCGCCAGGGAAAACGTGTACTTAGATACTGGTATACCAGTATCGCGCGATACTAGCACATGATTCAATGTTCCAGTATCATCTGATACTGGAACAAATTGTGTTCCAGTATCGAGCGATACTGGAACGTTTTTATGTTCCAGTATGCTACCAATGTGATTAGTCCCAGTATTGGGCGATACTGGTACATAATTGTGTTCCGGTATCGCCCGATGCTGGAACAATTTATATGTCCAAGTATCGTCCGATTCGATACTGGAACACTGACATTGTACTAGTATCGAACGATACTGGGTGTTCCAGTATCGGACGATACTAGTACCGCCAAGAATCTAGGACCTTAAGTACACTTTTTTCCGAACAATCGATTCTAAAGCATGATACATCGTTTTAACGCTTGAAATTCGGATTCTCAAAATTCACAAGAAGTATTCCAACTTTATCCTGGTTTCCGTATAGTAGAGAGGCCAAATGGACCGGGAGGCTCTAAATCAGATTTTCGTGTCACTTCAAAAAGTAGAGGTTTAAATTAGATTAAAAGTGGTCATTAGACTCTCCTGTATATGAAAAATCTGGCTGACAAGACTAAAAAGTGACGTGGGTTGAGATATTGATCATTATTGATCACCATGTCAAAATTTTGTAAAAAAATCAAAAATTATAATTGACTTTCATATCAAAGACCATTATATTTCCTTTTTAGTACAATTTATTTGGGGTTAAATCCCTTATTGATATGGAAATTAACTAAAAAACAAAATTAGAAGCCCCATTGACATGTGTATAATTTTATTTAAACAATTGGCTTTTTCTCCACTTTCTGAATTTTAACAATTTTTATTTTAGAAATGTTTATTTCCGAAACCTGGCATTTTTTAAAATTTGAAATATACAGCTTGAATTATTAATAATATTGAAAAATAAATGGTTAGGTTTAACATCATGATTTAACAAAACATAATGACTTGATATTTTAAGAGTATCAAGCAACATTAAGATGGACTACATCACTAACTTTTCTGTCAAAATTGCAATAATCTGGTTAAAAAGGTAATTTGGCTAGCTAGATTTAGGGAATTGTACTGGCATTCACTGGCAACCCAACTCATTCCAGCTCATTCCAACACTGTGTTACATGGGAAAGTCCAGAAGTTATGCAGAGCACCAAGTATTATATGAACTATGCATTCTGGAGACTGTGTTATGTCTGGTAATCTGCCAAGTGCGAAACGTGTGTGTAGTGCTTCAGTTAAAGGTTTGTTATGACATTTAGTATCATATATAACAGTAGTTAATGACATTATTAAAGCACTTTGATAACTATTAACAGACCATAGAGGTTGCTTACTGCCTCAGGCTATCTGTGATTTTCAGCAGATAATTAATAAGCTTATTTATAATAACTCGGACAACTGTTTCAAATATTTATCATCATGATCACATACTACGTTTTACTCTTAGGCCTATTAGGCGAGGTACGTAACAAAAAATAAGCATGATTTGTTGCAACTGATGCCATTAGAAAGAGTAGGATAATAGCATTAAAATGATACCCAAATCATTGCTATAGGTCAAATATTAACAGAGTTTTGGTAGGGCCTATCACACGTTGATGCTTACCATTCACTAAATTAGACTAAAAATTCAGAAGTCACGTCATAGCCTAAAAAGGCTAAGCGTATTAGGGCGTAGGCCTAATTAAAGTAGGCCTACATTATTACATAGAACACATCCAAAGGTCACAGACTCCCCCTGGAAGAGTAGGGAATCTTACCAGGTCTTAATTCAAGTGTATACACTTAGGATTTGTGAGTAACCTAAGCTCTAGATTAAAGTCTAAGCCTAAGGTCGGCCCGGAGTGACGTTACATGCCGTTTTAATACCGATGTAAACAACAGTCGCATACACCGCCTCACGATCTCTAAAAACAATGTTGTGGAATGGCTCATGGGCTGAGTAGAGCGTAGACATTGATGTGTTAAAACGTTTTGCTTTGTTGTCAACGTCAAATGACAAAAATATCCGGATGTCCGAGGCAACATATGAGCCTAGGCTGGTTACCTGGTCATCCAGGTATTTTTGTCATTTGCCGTTGACAACAAAGCAAAACGTTTTAACACATCAGTTTCTATACTCTACTCAACCATACGCAAGATTGTTCCTAGATAGCGTGACTCCTTGAGGCTGTGTAAAAGCGAATGTTGTTTACATCAGCAAACAGCATGTGACGTCACTCTGGGTCGACCTATGATATTAAAACAAAAGGTAGGCTGTCTACACAACACTGAGCCTATACTAAATTCATTACAATTTAAAGTCTCAATCCACTAATAACGTTTTGCACTGCTACTGCATTCCATAATGTTTAATGTGCTAAGTTTGCCGTATACTTTTTGTAAAATATTGAAAGTGAACACAGCTAGTCAGATAGGCCTAATATTTGAGTTGAAAAATGCTTGGCAAAATATTGAGCACTGTATTGTACGGTGCTAAGGACTATAATCTATCTTATTATGAAAATGTTTTAAAATGAATATGGAATCAAACGCTCTTTAAGAAAATGTGCCTATTTATTTGATGCAAAGTTTGCGTAGGCACTCTGCCCTTTGCCCCGCCTGGCTACGCAATTGTGTAGTCTTATAGCCATGTCATCTGTACATGTAACATAATGTGGGGGATGCAGTACATGCAGAGCATCATAAATAATGTTTTAAAGATTGTATGTTTCCTATTGCTGTAAAATGTCATGTTTGTTTTCTATATAACACGCTTCCACTACTGTAACAAAAAAAATTTAAAACAACAACTTAAGGTTGTTCCTATGGCTAATTTTGTATTTGATATTTGAATAGAGCTTGCTGACCTCCACAATAATCTGAAATGTGAGATTGATCGGCGGTACGGTTTTCTAGATGTGACAATTTTATTTTCAAAAAGCCATTTTAAGTCATTTTAAATTCTATTGTTTTTATTGTTTTTATTGTTTTTTCGGCTATCAGAGGGCAGTCTATTTGCTTTTGTTTTATATTGTTGTTTTTTACTCCCTAGGCAAAATGTCTATAACATTTTTATTTTTTTGTTTTTGCTCTTATTTTGTATTGAAAACTCCATTAGATTCCCACAGCACAGGAATTATGGCGAGTTGTATAGCCAACATATGCACCAAGTGGTATTACATTTAGTAAAGTGCATGAATTTGAAAAAAGCCTAATTAAGTGCATTAATTAGCCTAATTTATTTTTTCAGATAATTAAGTATAATTAATTATGCAGATGTCTTACAGCCTCCTGCAGCACAGGAAACTTTCTAAAAACTATAATTAACAGGCTCCCAAAATTTCAACTTTGTAGCATTTATACTTTTCTTGTACAAATTAATAAAACATTTTTGCATAGATTCATTATTTTGCTAGGCCAGCTATTAAAATATCAAATACAAAATTAGCCATAGGAACAACCTTACGGTAGGCCTAAGTTAAATCAATGAATAAAACCTGAATAAAGAGCTGTTTGGATTGTTTTCTTATTTTAATTTTCTTTTCTTTTCTTCCCCCAGGAACAGTATCCACATGCTCACACTGATCCACAAGCACAGTGAATCACCAGTTTAAATAAAGCAAGACAAGAAAGTCAAGAGGTTAGTGCATATTATACATAGCAGCTGTCTTTTTGTGTGGCCAGGGCTCGAATTAATCGATGCCCCACCTAGTTGCCTTGATGCCCTCAATTTCTAGCTGTTTTCACATTTCAAACGTTGGTGCCCCTTTCAAATTGCTTTACATTGCATGCCCTCTTCATTTCTTATTTTGAGGTTGTAAGATTATTATGAGGTAAGTGAAATCAATGGATAAAACCAAAGAGCCTTTTGGATTGGTTTCTTATTCTTTTCGTCACTTTTCCTTTGTCAAAGACAAGTAACACGACATGGTATCCACAAACTGGCGCGAAAAATTGAGTTTGATAGCTAAGCAACAGTGCTAAATTTAAACCGACCAGATTCAAATTGAGGCCCTTGCCTCCCCCCCCCCCCCTCACTGTATTTACTCAAATTAAGAAAAATCACTTCCACCTTATAGCTCGGTAGTTTCAGCTGGTCTTCTCAGTCAAAGCCCCCAACCCCCAGGAAATATACTACTGACTACATAATACTAGTAGCTGTAGTCTTTGTTGGCCATACTTCATTTAAATGTAACATGGGATTGCAGTACATGCAGAGCATCATTACTCATATTGGCTACTGCCCTCAAAGTATGTATCCTACTATAAGGCCAAACAAAGAAAAATGATCGTCTCAGAAGTCCACCCGCATTGGTATGTGAAATGAGCTACGGCCTTGGATTTTGTTTTTTGGATTTTGTACAATTCTTTTTAAAAAAAGGTCTCTTTAAGATTGGATAAGCAAAAAAATAAAAAAATTGCATACCTCATAGTTTTTTTTCTAAAAAAACCAAATCGCTCAGCACTTAGCTTTTTTGCAAAATGTTTCTGAGGCAAACCTTCTTCTTTGTTTGGCCTAACTGTACATTTTTCACACCTGCTATATAACATCCTACCATTATTGTAGGCAAGATATTGAGAATTAAGAGGTAAGTGAAATTAATTGATAAACCCAAAGGGCCTTTTGGATTGTGTTCTTATTATTATTTTCATATTTCCTTTCTTTTCCATTGCCCAGGACCAGTAGCTGCATGCTAATACACTAATCAACCCGCACAGTGATCCACCATTATCAACCAAAACAAGAAAATCAAGAGGTAAATATGAATTGCATAGTACTATTATTAGGGTTTACGCCGTCCTTTTTCTGGTCATGTCCTCTTTAGAGGCAAAGATGTAACGTGAGGCTAGGACACAGCTAAACTGGATCATGGCATTTTATTGAAGTTGTTATTGTGGTTCTTAGCTCGAAAGTTAGACCTATCGTAAGTTGAGCTGCATGAAGAAGGGGGTTCTAGCTCAAAAGTTACTCTTATATGTAGGGCCTACATGTATTTCATGAATTCTTAAACCTGAGAAGAACTTTTATGCAATAGGACCCTCTGGTCCTCTGGTCTTTGAAGTATACTGTCAAACTATTATGCTTTGCCTCACCTCTCTCAATAACATAATGTTGTTTTTCAATTTGTTTGTTTCCACAAGAACACAGATACGGTGACAGGATTCAGATTGTGCTGCTGCGATTGAAAGTCTACAAACTTCAAATAATTGTGCTGTAATTTTCAAGTATTCATTACACAAATATTAAATGCCTGAGAGATTGACTTTCATGTTGGATATAAGCTACCTCATATGTAGCAATCACTTGTCTCAGAGCTTAGCCACCTACTTGTGAATGTGGGGAGTTCTGATTCAAAAATGTCAAATATGAACAACTTTATTTTGGTTCATATAGCCAGCGATTTTTGTCTGTACATTCTTCATTAAATACTGCATACACCTAGCACAAGCAGGCGCATTGATGCTGGCTAATCCAAAATCAATAATCGGTACCAAAAATCTTAGATATGCATTAAATGCGCAAATTTCTTGTTACTTCTCCGTAGTTTGATACCTCATTCATAACCATCGAATAGATACTTTTGAAGTTACAATGATCTCAATAACCACAAGTAACGACAGCAGAGTTGCACTAGAATTTGTTTCCTATGGGATATCATTGATTTGTATATGTGTGTTATCTCAACCAGTCAGGTATGTGGATAAATGGGTAACAGGCATTGACAGGCAGTCGGTACACAACACATTTTCATTGTGTTATCACACACTAAAGCAAGGATATCCCATTGAAACCCAATTTTAGTGCAAGAATTGATTTGGTAGTTGTGGTTGATTAAACAATCATAACATCAACAATATCTACTCGATTTATATGAATGAGGTATCAAATTATGGAGAAGGAATTGCTCATGAAATATATATCTCAGATTTTTCGTATTGATAATTGATTTCGGATTAGCCAACATCAAAGCACCTGGTCAGGGACTTTTTGTGCTAGGTGTATTATAATACATGATGTGTCTTCAGTGAATCAATAAAGTGGCTGTCAGAGTACAAGTATCAGTGATGGGAGCTTGTTTTTGTTTCCGTACCCATTGTGGAATGCATCTGTTTATATTACGCTTAGTTCTTGACATGACATGTTCACATTTTAACACATTTTTTACATTACATGTTCTCATTTTTAACACATCCGGTGTTAAAAAAAGGGTTGCAAATAAATGCAAAAATATGTTAAATTCCAGAACATAAACAGGTATAGGTCAATAAATGCGTATAAATGTGCGGTTTCGAGAGAAATTAGACAAATCAATGCACACGCGCTGATGTTGATATGTGAATAATGGCACGATCCAACAGGGGGAGTCCTATATTGCGATTGTATCAACTTTTGCGCAAGTGCATTTATTTTTCTAATTTTAGGAGAAACAAAACATCTATATATATATATATAGGCCTATATAAAGGGGTAAAAAAAAAGTAAGATCCCCTCTAAAATGAGATTACTTTTGTTTACATAACTTCACACACAATTAAACGTTTTGAAAAATTGAAACAATTATGAAAAGAAGAAAAAAACGCTTGGCTACCAATAGAAAGTTTTACATTTTCGATATCATGTTTACTTTTCCCAAAACAGTCACATTTCCTCAAAATTATGTTTTCAGAAAAAGTGGCACTTACTTGTATTGGATTGTGGCAAATTTCATGTTTACGGAAACATCATTTTGGGGATATTTGACTTTTTGGGGAAAAGTAAGCATGGTTTTGAAAATGAGAAACTTTGTACGGATAGCCAAGCGTTTTTCCTTTCAGAAAAGTTTCAATTTTTTAAAAACGTTTAAAGGTAGATGACCCCATTTTCAACTTGATGTTTTCTATTTTACATGAAAGGTCATCCTTAAAATTGTTGCATTCCAAAGTTTGAGTTGCATAACTCCAATGGTTCTATTTTTAGAAGCGCAAGGTCAAAAGACATGTGCCCATTGAGTAGTACACAGACTGGCTGGTGGTTAACCACCTTTGGCAGTAATTCACCACATTTTAGCCTATAATTTCCAAATGAAACATTTCTGGCCCCTAATAGTAATATTTTACAGACATAATGAGAACAATATGGGGATTCTTCTGATACCAAAATATCTTGATGTGAAAAAAAATCATAGCCCCAAAAAAGTGATCGGGTCATATACCTTTTAATTGTGTGGGGTGTTACACACACAAAATTGTATAGGATTTTGAAAATTGCCACAGTTTCTGAGAACATCGTTTTGGAAAAATGAGACAATTTTGGTAAAAGTAAACATGATATTGAACAGAAAAAACTGTCTGTGAGAAGCCAAGCACTTTTTCTTTTCACAATTTTTTAATTTCTCAAAACGATTAACCCTGTGCGGAGTTATGCAAACGAACTTGGTCTAATTTTCGTACACAAAAATCACGAGAGAGTTTTTAAATTTAATGGTATGGGTCAAGTGCCACTTTTTCTGAAAACATCATTTTGGGGAAATGTGACTGTTTTGGGAAAAGTAAACATGATATCGAAAATGTAAAACTTTTTATTAGTAGCCAAGCGTTTTCTCTTTTCATAATCGTTTCAACTTTTCGAAACGTCTAATTGTGTGTGAAGTTATGTAAACAAAAGTAATCTAATTTTAGGGGGGACTTACTTTTTTTGACCCCTTTATATGCATCTATTGACCTAATTCATGCACGGCACTATACAAATCAAAATTCATAATTTTCATGTCATATGTTTGCTAAAAGCAAAGTTATATTTGAGTCTGTATCTTTATGGTATGTGCAAGTGGTCTCAACGTAATTCAAATGGATGGTCTATACATACATCAGACGTGCACGTAGGGGCGGGGTGATCTTAAGAATAATTTATCCCACTTACAATAAGTTTTACCCTTTTGTTCTCAAAACCTGACATCTTTAGAGTTCAAAATGCTGGCCCTGGACCAGTGGCGTAACCAGAGGGAGCCAATTCCAATATTGACGTTGTGTCAGTTGAGATTGGCACTGTCGGTTCATTTGACAAGAGGAATCGTGGAATTATGATGGTCAAATTAAAGTACACAGATGAACAAATTTCGCGTAGTAGGCCTATGTGTGACCCCAAATTGCAATATTGTTTGGTACAAGCTTGTTTTGAGCCAAAATGTACCTCAATCGTGCCAAAAAAGTGTAAAGTCAAAAATGTTTGTGCGCTACGCGCGCATTTCTTGACTGAGAACAATCTTATCGGTTGACATTTATTTCTTGCCCCCGCCCCCACCCAATATGAACCTACAATCTTGGAGAAAGTCCTCGGAACGCTTTACACGTTTTGTGCATTATGTGCAGAATTTTTGTACTGATCTCTAAATTTAAATGGTGTTTATATTGAATGGGACATCAGACAGACAACAATTGTCACTTCCCCACACCCCACTGATCAATGTTGGGACACCTTGAACAACTGCTGAAGACATAAAAAATCATCAACATTGCACGGGAAAAATTGGAATGATAGTTTACCGTTGTTAACGAGTGAACGTTCCAAGACTTTTTTTCCAGGATTGTAGTTACGCCACTGCCCTGGACCCAACCCGTAGTGTGTGCCTCAAGTAAAAAGACCATTTGCACACCATTTCCTATACAGCGGTCAAAAGAAAGGGTTTTTTCATTGAATAGTTTTCCATATCCAATGTTTTAGTTTAGTCGTCGGGTAAAACATGTAAACATTGACATTTTGCATGCAGGGTCAAAAATTAAATTAAAATGATATCTCAAATGTCAACAGTTCCACCCCTACAGATTGCAAATGGTGTTCTAAACATACATGCTCAAAGTAAACAGTAGTGTTCAATTAAGGTTAGCAAAGAGTGTTCATTATTGTTAACATCAGGGCAAACTATACATTTTTTAAAACTTGATTTCCCACGAGCAAATCTGTTATTAGTTGAAATCATTTTTATTTTGATCCCTGTACAATGGCAGCCATTTTGAATTGAGCGGGAAGCCTCGTTAGAGAATGTGCAATCGAAAAAATCTTACTAAACAAAACTGTAAACAATTTCACTCAGTTTTATCATTTACATTCCACTATTAGGCATGTGTGTGGCAATTTAAATATGAATGATGATAAAGTAATTGAAATTCACTATTTATTATAAACAAATAAATTCAAGACACCAAATAAAATCATTTACTTTTGGTTGCTATGGTAACCAAGTTGAAATAAAAAAAAACATATTTTGCCATTTTTGGACGAGCAAATGCCCACAAGGGGTCTTCATGGGGGGTGGGGTGTAATTGTTCTGAAATAATCAATGGTGACAACAATTTGATGCACAGCTGAATATGAGATTTCTTGAAATACTTAACAACTTGTTTCCTTGTTGCCATGGAAACAAGTTGAAAACTCAAAGAGCAACCATACATCCCCAATATGCAGATTCCTAAGAGTTGTAACTTTGAATTGATATACAATTCATGCTGTTCATTTTTGTGAACAGGTTACAAAATAATAAGTCTATATAAGGTCTTTTTGCCCCCAAATGACTGTTTTTGATTGTTTCCATGGCAACCAGGAATAATCAAAGTACAATTGGCACAACCAATCCATCTAAAACTCTGCACCCTGTTATAGAGATCATCTTGGTAAAATTTCGCGGTATAAATCTCAAAACTAGTTGATTTAGATCAATTTGACTAAATCTCCTATATTTGAATGGCGGCCATTTTGAAATCCAAGATGGCTGCCAAACTATTGTTCGAAAAATGTTGGTTTTTGGATTTTCGAAATCAGTGCATCAAATCACCCCTATAAGCCAATGTTCATACTTTTGGCCAGAAGTAAAACATCTTGGCCATTTTTGTTAATTATCCACTCAACCACTATAATATTCAATGGCATGTGAAAGTGCCAAATTGCAACAAAAATCAACAAAAACAGCAAAAACGGGTTTTTCGTCAAAAGCCTCATAAGTTAAAAACTAAAAGTCGCAGAAAAAAAGTATAAATTACATTTTTGATCTAAATACTTTGGTCAACAAAATGGACACTGTTTTTAGAAGAAAATAAAAATCTTAAAAAAATGCCAAGTTTGTGAATTTGTGTAAAAATGGCTTTTTGGGTAAAAAATAGTAAAAAAGGCACTTTTTACCCCAAAAAGGCCAGCCAGATAGTATTCTTGGATTATTTTGTTAAATATTATGATAGACCTATGTACAACCTAACTCTTACAAAAAAAACCACAGTTTTGCTCAATTTATTTTAAAAGTTACAGCAATTCTTAAAAATTGACATTTTTGGGCAAAATTAGCAAAAACACACAAAAATCATGACTTTTAACCCAAATATCTCAGCTCACATCACTTTTTAGCCTTGTCAGCCAGATTTTTGTAAAAATATAAAGTCTTTTGAATAATATTAACACCAAAAGAAGCTCTACTTTTATAAGTGACACGGAATTCCCATTTTCATCATTTGGCCTCTCTACTAGTATGTCTTGGATATTTGATCGTCGTATTAAGTGACGCTTTCAATAATATTTCTATGGAAGGTTTTTAAATTTTAAAAGAATGTGATTTCCTAACAACATTGAACAATACTTATAATTCTTAGTTAATTATATATAAAATTATAGTGTGAGCTTTCGATAGACATTCCACCATCCTTTATTCCAATTAATAAAAGGGCCGTTGCCCAGCAAAGTGGTAAGTTCATTCCTTTTTAAATTATAACATGCTTCATGAATTTTGCATTTGTGTATAATATCATAGTGTTCTACAATTTTATCAACAACACTTTTTACGAAATTAAGTTCTGAGAGCTAAAATTGAAAAAGTATCAATTTTGCCTATAAGAACAGTGATGCTGATAAAACTGTAGCAAATTGTTAAGAAAATTGATGTTTTGATGTTTAAAAAGTAACTGTACTGTATCAACTTTCACAGATTGAGAATCGCATTGTGAAATTGCCAGCATAACATCATTTTGAAACTATTTCGAGGGTTTGGAGTGACAAGACCCGCACCATAATAGCACCATAAGTGTATAACATATGGCAGCTATAATAGATATTGCCCTATCTCATCACTAGGTATCTGAACAAAAAGACCGTATCTGCAATAGCTGCTCTGAGGTAAATGAAGTTCATATCAATTTCTCAGCATAATGCTAACCCATATATAACAAATGGAAGCTATAAGCGATACGGCCTCGTGGCACTGAGCCCTCGATTTATAAAATTATTATGGTACCAAACCTGACGTCATTCATATTTTATTTTTTGTTGAAAAGGAGTTGACGACCGCTTGGGCAATTGTTCAGATTGCTTTTGCATTCCTCACTTGAGATAAGTACACCAACAACAACCAATGAGCCTATCAGCGACCACAATGTGGGCTATCTACATTTACTTATAATTCTATACAGAACCTGTTGTGATTAATAGTCATGTGGTGTCTGTCCTTCAGCTTATATTACGAAGCATTCAATACTGTGGTCGGGGTGCAGTTTCTTCCACGTCTTTGACTTATTCAACATGGGAAATACCGTAATTAAACCCTTAAGACAAGTGCCTCATTTAGTTTGTCCATGAATGTCGTGCTTCTTATTTACCTTAATTGTTTTGTAGCATTTCAGATATGATTAAACACACTTGTACTGTCCGTCACAATCAATCGAAAAGGTAATTTTAATAAAATGGTCATCATGCTGACCATATTAGTGACCTTTAAATTCTCAAAAGGAAATTCAAACCTTCCAAACATACATCGACACATACAAATGAGTTGACTGGATGGATTACGAGCTATATATATATATTTATTTGGTTATTTTTAATATAAATACAACAGAAAATTGTTATTTGCTTTTCAGCTGTTTTGACATTCCGGCAGGCTTTTCAGTTGTTTTAACCTTTTGGCAGACATCTCAAAATACTCAAACTAGATCTACAGCTCCTAGGTTTCATTATAGAAATATAGTGAATGATGTTCGATTATCTTCTGGGATATAGGTATTATATAAACTCCTCACAAAAAGTATCGATACAGTTACACACGATCCAATAATTAAAGGCCCGAAAGGGTATGGATTATAATCGAAGCCAATGATCGAGTGCATAATTTTGTTCTGCGTATTTTGACATTTCGGGCCGTTTATTATTGGATCATTTTTAAGTGTCTCGATACTTTTTGTGAGGAGTTTAGTATGGTCATTTATAATATAAAACAACTGTTTAAGGTCATATAACATCAATGTTAACACTTTCCACGCGGCATGCAGGCGTCTGCAGACGACAGTTCCAAAATGTAATAAATCTTTTCCAAAATGTCAAAATTATTGAATCGCCATGAGAAATGCAATAAAATAAGTAAAAACATGTCTAGTATTGGTTCAGTAATCCTTGCGATAGACCTTGAAATTTGGAAAAGGTTTCTGCTGACAATTTGTTTTATATTCGGTCAAACCAATAGCGGCGTGGAAAGTGTTTTAAGTGTTACATCAATAAAATCATCTGGCGCAGAGTAATAACTGTCACAGAGATGGGTCATTTATCTAAAAGCATTAGCTTCACAGTTTAGAACACATTATTTGGTGAATTTGATGCAATATACGCTGTTGTACACTATTGGCTATTTTTAAATTACTGCGGCCATTTTGGCGGCCATCTTGGATTACAAGTATGTTAACAAAGAACAAGCATTGGATATGAGTTACTAGTTGTCTAATACATACATGTACTTCAAAACTATAATTTCATTTTACATTTTGGTTGATATGTCGTTTTATGAAATGTTACCATTCGGCGACCATTTTGGCCGCCATCTTGAATAACCCATTAGCATACCAACATTAATTTGGGTAACATCATGAATATGTTTAAGACCATGTAAGACATTTGTATAGACTTTGGTTTTGCGGAGTCCCCCCGTATAATAACCATCTAAATGTTGACTTTAAATGATAAGGTCCATTTCCCACTTCCCGTTATCCTTACGATGACTTGTCCATGATGCACTCAAGACCACATCATCCAAGGGAAGCGTTCGTCAAAGTGTAAGCATCTTGTAACGACCTATTGTATACCTCGGATCCCAGTATGATATAATTGTAACTCTTGTAAGAACAAAATAGCCACTGGGGGACCTCTTTTTCAATCCATGTTGGGTTTTACTGTTTGCAAATGTAGAGCGCATTATTAAATCTATGTTACTATCCTAGAGTGTCATGAAAGCTATCGACCGTCTTTCGCAGAAAATCAATGTGAGTACTGTTAATAACGTGAACTATATTTTTGTAAACACTATAGCGAGATTTGTGATGGATAATTAAATACACAATTGAGACAGACAGTTTATGAAGCTCTATTTAAGAAACAGTTAATAGCAAATTATGCGTCTACTACATCCGGTACGTGTGAAACAATCCTGGCAAACCACTTACCGATTTCACTATGTCAGTGTAAGTGTAATAAACATGAATTATGTCGAATAACTAGTTAAAGTCCTATTAACACTTAGCAGGCGGCTGCAGACGACATTCCAAAATGTCTTTAAATGTTTCAAAAATATCAAAATTATTGAATATCATCACCATATTTGGAATCACCTTGAGAAATGCATTAAAATATAAGTACAAACATTCCTAGTTTTGGTTCAGTAATCATTGAGATACACTTTGAAAGTTAGAAAAAGTTTCTGAAATATCTGTTTTGTGTATGGTAAAAGTAATGGCCGCGTGGAAAGCGTTAAAACAACAGTTAATAAGAAATAATTATGTGACTGTTTCCGGTACGTGTACGTAATTCTAGGCACTCTCCCGACTGTCAATGTTAGATTCATGTTTGTAATACATGTCAATTTCCAAACAATTACGGCGTCTGGACGTTAAGGTAATATGCATTAATCTAAGAATTCATATCACGCTACTGTAAACTACAAACGTGTGTCTGAATGCGATTTATGATAGTTAATCTTCACGTTCCCGACTAATCGATATGCATTTTGCTAGATTCATTTCACATTCTATCAATCACTTCGCTATATTCCTAAGTGCAGCGACCTTCAAATAGAACACATGGCAGTGCTTCCCGTCGCCCTAATCGTCGATCAATTCTTTCTGATCAATATGCGTCCAGCTGTCTTATTATGTTATGTTATTTTGAGGCGATAATGATAATTAATTCAAGATCATCGATTGAAGAGGTTTTATTGATGTCCAAGGAAATGCCAAGCAGACGTAAAGGTAATTGCGGGCATATCCTCACTTTTGTTGAACCAGGCAAGCATGCTGGAATGTTGTTATCCAACATGCAAGAAAGGTTCAAGTATGTAAATGTTGTTCCATGAGTGCCCGTGAGGGCACGAATGGAACAATTTATTTGTACGCCTACCCATCCAATAGTCCCACTGTGTCAAACTTAATTAATGAGGGCTCACCAAGTTGTTATGATTTCATTACTTGTTATGGTTTCTAAACACCATAACTCAAATATTGTGACATACCTGTCCACAAGGACACCACCAAAAATGATAGGTCTAGTTCTTGTCCGCAGTGACAGTTAGCTTATACAGCACATAATACCTGACATAACTAAAGACAAGCATGAATTCAGAACATTGTCTGAGCATGGTCTGGGTTGGTCTAGGGTACTGTAAACATCACCTGTCATAATGTTAACACCAGCTGTCTTTGTATGGCCAGACATATCTGTCATCAGCTCCTGCCCCTTGCTGGTGGTTTATCTGGCTAAGTTTGTTATTACCCTATCCTTGAATTCCTCTGGTATTAATTGTATGAGGATTTTTTTTGTTTATCAGTAGGGTATTTAACAAAGTGCCTATTTGACATCAGCATAGGTACATTTTTCATGTACAAACTGAATGTGGCCAATACTTTCACTGTAAACAAAGTGTCTCTAGAGCTGAAATCACAACCTTGAGCGTACAAAGGATTATGTCTGTGCATGACCTGTAATCATGATGTTATTCATCAATTGGACATTTTTAGTTCATTCAATCGTATTTTCATTTTATACCAATCTAAATTGTTTATTTTTAATGAAATTAATTTGAAATAAGATTTGACGGAAACCGATAAGGACAAGAGCGTCGACAATCAATGACATACCATGGTTTCTTCATGCGCCCTGGTGGGCTGGTACCTACTTTTGTAGACTCCGATGAATCAAAATATCAAGAGTTATTTTGTGTGTGTTATTGATTTAATTTTAAAAGCAAACAATAGAAGCCATAACATTGAGATTTCTTTGTGTACAAATCCAAAAGAAGTGAACGATGCTACTCACTGTTTAATGACGTTTCACGACCACGCTGGAAGCTACCTGTATCAGGAGGACGGACAAGAAAATACGTAACAAGGACGAGGGCTACAATTAAACAGCATATCATCTATGATCAACTCATCCTGCCTACGCCCCTCTACGACGGGTAACAGAAGCTATACAAATCCGGGGAGTAGGAATCAGATTTACTAGTCTGATAAAGCTACCAGCGTGGTAGTGAAACGTCATTAAACAGTGAGTAACATCTATTTCACTTCTCCTGGATTTGTACACAAATAAATCTCGATGAACTTATTCAAAGAATAACAGAAGCCATTTAATTGTATTCAATATATATATATCACATTTTTACCGCAAATATATAAGGAGAATGCAAATACACTATTAATTCCACGCTCAAGTTCACTTGGACGGGATGTTGGCTACCCTTGTAAAAAAAGAAGCCAACATGCATGCACCCAACCAACTTGGCCACTCGGTCAATGATTTTTCTTGGTTGCCCAAAATACTTTTTACCCTGCTTTTATTTGTACAGCCCACACCACAGTGGTATATAATGTATGTATTTTCTCGTTGTATATTTGTTTTGTAGTAAATAAACTTAACTGAAACTTAAACTTAAACTTAATCTGAAGACGCGGATTAGTTGATGTGATGAGTCTTCCTTGACTCGAGAAAACAAATGTTTAAAATCAGAGCGGAAGTACTCTTGATCACGAGTCCGTTTTAAGATGAGGCGTCTGACTATGTCATCAAAATGACGTTATATAATATGAAGTTCAATGGTACTTATATAAGTATGAATAAGATGGATAAAAGGAACAGGTTGCAACAATTACGTTTTAATATACATGTATACATTTAATTAGTTATTGTTATAAAATATTAAAACGTTTAAATTCCACACGTAATAATTCAATTGAAATAAACATAACATTTCCAAGTTATCATCAACGAATGCTGTGCCACATCACTTTTATTTAGTGATGTGAAAAATAATAACACTCTGTCAACCACATAGAAGATGCGCCCTCTATTTTACTCGTTCGTGACCATGTTTTCAATACATATTTTAAATCACACTATCGCACACGTAAAACTTTAGTTGAATCAAAGGAAATCAACGAGTACTTGTTTTTAAACAAGTACTCGTTGATTTTCCTTTGATACCACAGTCAATGTTGAGTTATAGCGCCACATAGCGAAAACACAATGCAGGGCAGTACTGTAAACGGTCATATTTATCGAAGCGTTGTCGATCGATTTTTCTTGCAACCAAATGTATCCAGCTGTTTATAGCGTCATAATATAATTTTCAAAATTCAAGAGTACCGGCGTAGAAAGAGACACTATAGTCCCCTGGAGCCATAGTCCGCCATGTACAGTAAAGTATAGGATGATATTATATGGCACTCATCTCTACACGCGACACTAGTTTTACGCTTCATTCCGTGTATGTCTAGGGAGGCCAGACATGGAACTAGGGGGATTATGGCTCCTTTCAAACCGGGTAAAATGAAGACAGATGGAGACTGACCGAAGGAATTCGGTATTTGTCTCTCACTATTGTATTCAGGGCTGGATTTACCATTGAGCCAGATAGGCGCGAGCCCAGGGCCCCCTGATTTGGGGGCCCCAAATTTAGAAGAAAAAAATAAGATAGAAATAAATTACCAACACTAAACACTGACCAATAGGAAGAA
Organism: Ophiura sarsii; assembly: GCA_035610835.1. NCBI lineage: Eukaryota > Metazoa > Echinodermata > Ophiuroidea > Amphilepidida > Ophiuridae > Ophiura > Ophiura sarsii. Next base: position 8,764,958 of record CM069442.1, on the reverse strand, counting down.
AGCGCAGTATTTTACGCGTTCAAAACCAAACTGTATCTCAATATGGTCAAATTAGTGAAAAATAACAAATTTGGAGAGCGCTGTTGTCTCTTATTGTTCTCACTCTTTAGCCACTTACTTGAGAGCACATGGTTTCCTCACGGTGAGTTGGGGCCTCCAAATTTTGGCCTGGCCCAGGGCCCCCAAAAGGTAAATCCTGAATCAGGGCTTATCGTTATCAGATTGTGTCGGCGGTATACGTAGATTCCATTCAAAGGTGAACCTTATGAATATATCGTTACCTACGTGCTAGCATGCATAATGATAAGATTTAGCATAAAACATTTCGGGGCTCTTACAGTCTCATCCGAAAAAGAATCTTTGAAAACGTCTTTTTTACGTTCACTGATAGTGAATGGCCGATGCGATAAATTACACTCAATCAATACCAATACACATTTCGTTGAGGCGGGTAATCCTTCAGCTTAGATAACTGAACAATAACAACTATACTTCACTGCCAGCTTGTTCTGTCATTAAATGTACCTAATTTTAGACGTTTAAAATGTATTGATTTACAAATGCACATTTTAGAGTTCAGTAGCCTGGTTAATCTAAATAGATTTCCGGTAAGACTTTCATCCAGGGAGCGTTGATAATTTCAAGGTTAATTATCTGCATGCCGGAATGTGTTACGCTTTTCAGACTTGCCTGTATTTTGCTGCGGGTAAAAGTCTTTTGGCTATGGGCAAATTAGGTTAGTAAGGATTAATGAGGGTGATTTCAGTATTAGGAGTACTTCCATGTGACTATCTTACAATTATGTGTGATTAGGAATGAAGGAGGGATAACACAGTCTATTTTGAGATATAGCGCTACATAGCGAAAACACAAGGCAGGGCAGTAAACGGTCATATTCATCGAAGCGTTGTCGATCGTTTTCTCTTGCTACCAATTGTATCCAGCTCTTTATAGCGTCATTAGGAATGAAGATAGGGAAATAATGAATAAGTAAGTACCTTTACACTTGCAGAAAATCGACATAGAGATTAATATTTCATGAAACAAGATACGAATCAAGCCGCTTGTCAGCACGTTAATCAGCAATACTTCATCATCATCTCGATTCCCTTATGCCGATTTGGACTAGTTTAGTTTTAGTTTTAGTTTAGTTTTATTTGGCATATCAAGACACAGATACATACAATACATCAGATCAAATATACAAATCTTAAAAACTTACAAAATTAACACAACATATTAATACAAGAAAACATATAATGCCAAGGATAGCCCAAGAAAGCTCTGAAAAGGGCTTATTTCCATTGGGGTCCTTATTAATTAAAACAGCACATTATAAAATGGGTTCATTCAACCTTTGATGCGGTGCATTCTTTAATAATATAGCGCATATTGTCAGTTTGCGGAAACCTCATCAGTAATACGATACACTCTGTCAGATGTACTTATTACGTTTTGTATGTGTCGATTAGCAAACATCAGGATCATTCATTTACAAGCAACCGTAAATCACTTGTATGAAATGAAGGTATTGCAATGATGAATATATTTTAAAAGGGAAAAGGTTTTGTCTTATTTGATACATCCATATGGCTCTTTCCCTGGTGCACCCAATTCTGATAGTCCAATACAGTAATAACTGTAATTAAAGTGCGTATTATATTACAGTTTTACCGTGCCTGTGTTATAACACGGTAACATGTGTTACGGTATATTACAGTTGTTACTGTCCCTGTGTTACAGGGTGTTAGCGCCCTCAACGGAATAAATCGCAACGCAACGCAATAACACTGACAATGACAGTATACGTACAAATATAAAATACGTACAGTATACGTATTTTATATTTGACACCGTTGAAATGATATTGGTACATAATTATATGCCAAAACCCTGGCACAATCATAAACTATAAGTATTGGATATCCAAACTATAAATATTGGATATCCAACAATCTTAAATAATAAATATCGGATATCCAACATTCATAAACTATTTTCGTTAGTGTTATTGCGATTTATTCCGTGCAAGTGAGCAATATAGCGTTTCTAGCGGGGTTTCTGGTCTGGCAATAGCCCGTTTGCTTGTTATAACACAGAAACAGTAACAACTGTAATATACCGTAACACGTGTTACCGTGTTATAACACAGGCACAGTAAAACTGTAATATAATACGCACTTTAATTACAGTTACTACTGTATTGGACTATCAGAATTGGGTGCACCAAGAGTGAATTTTTAAAAATGTTTATTTTTATTCCCCGATCTTCAATGTAACGGTTAGATGTATGGCGTTTCACCAAAATCTGATGGTTTCTGCTACAATCAGCTGTAACTGCTAACTATCCAAATGCAATGGTCGAATACCAGATTGAAGCGTTTTAGAATGTAAAAACTAACCGAACTGGTAGTGCTAAATTATTTATTTAGTGCCAATTTGAAATCCATAGGTGTGATAATTTTAAAAAATCCGGTATTATTATTATCGTGTATCAGCGAGCACAAATGCAATAAATGTTATCTTTTAGAAGCAATACAAGTCACCTTTTTGAATATAACAGCCTAAAGAAAGGTTTTTGGTTTACAGACAGTCCTAAATTTGTTCACTACTATTTCTGGAATTCTACTCTTAACCCTAACCCCCCCCCCCTGAATGCTAAAAAATGCTTTAGGGTTAATAGCGCAATCAGCAGATGGATTTTTCATACTGGTACAAGTCCACTTTTCCTCAATCCCTTTGTTCCTAAGACCCCCTAAGCGGCTTATTTTTCGACATTTTATTATCGCGTACATTCTAAAATAAGAATACAAACAGATTTCGCAAAAACAAAATATTTAAATACCGTATATTGGCTAGGATAATATAAGCATACAGTCATAAAAAAAGTAACTATACATGTAATATATGTACTTTTAACTCTAACATTATATATCCTACCTAAAAATATTAAATCATAAAGTTGTTGAGAAATTTATCTTCTTTAATATGAGATATTGCACGCTAGGATCGGTTGAATATTTAAGAAGCGACAATCCAAAATGTAAGGTAAAGTCACAAGTTTAAATTCACATTTTACATTTCAACACGGGGGAGAGAATGACAGGTAGCGTGTGTGTGGCGTATTGATCCATCGGAACAATGCGGCCGACTGTCCAACCTGCGCACGCATCCCCCAATTGCACTACCGGTAATCGATAAGGTACCCGTAGATTGGTCCGCGTGTAGAAAATAAAAATGTGAAAATGAAAATCAGACTTCTCCTTACATTTTTGAGTGCCACTTCCTCAATAATCACCTGATCCTAGCGTGCAATATCTCATATTAAAGAAGATGGATTTTTCAACAATTTTATAATTTAATATTTTTAGGTAGGATATATATTTGAAGAGTAAGAAGCCCGTTTATTACCTGTATAGTTACTTTTTTTGATGACTGTACACAGATTGGCAAGTGAAGACTACAGCTTCATAATTCTCTTATTGTGGTGTCTTGAATGAAATTCAGACTAAACATCAAGCAATTACTTGTTTTAGTGCTCATGTTCTAATACGATTTGATAAGTACAGCGGTACATTGGATATTTGATCTTAATCATCGTATTGAATGTCTCCTCCAACAATTTCTTTTTGTCGTTCAAGAGGACGGTTTTAAATTACAAGAAAAGTCACTTTCTTAATACTTCTTTACAAAACTTGTTATTCTTTGTAAACTTATTAGATATCAAATCATGTTACCAATTTTCGATAGACACTTCAGCAGCCTTTATTCCTATACTAGAGTCTAATTCATTCTCCAGCAGAGTTTTAAGGTTCACTCTCTACATACATGTATATTCAAGCTTGTAACATAATGATTGCTCGGAGAATACTGTAATTCTATCTGTAACGTACTACATAACAATACATATTATTTTACCTGTCTATAGAATTAAAATTACAGTATTATATTTACAAATTAATATAAGATTTGACGCACTTAGATTCTGAGAAGTGAGATTAATACCGCGTAAGGAAAATGTAATTTGCTCGAATAGTAAAAAGTAAATATCATATCACATTGTAAACATGTATACTTATGTGGAAGAATTCTCCTATACAGGGTGAATCAAAAATGTGCATGAGTTTGTGGTGGCTCTTGACCTCGGTTTTTACGATTGTGAACCATGACAGTATCGAGTGGTTTTATGAAAAACAATGAAACACAAATTCGACTGAACAATAAGTAAAATTTGAACTTAAAAGTTTTTCAAGTCGACCCCTTTTTCACCATTCCAATATGATTTACACAGAGTAAATTTGGTATTGTTGAAATGACCACTTTTTTTGTATAAAGTGTCAACTTGTAACTGGGATAGGCAACAAATACCAAGGTTGCAAATTAAATAGATTATCTTAAACCCTGTCAGAATTTGATTATTTTTCAGTTGATTTCCTTAATTGTTTCAAAAGATAAATTAAATTAAACTTTATGGTTCACTGCACTGCATTCATCAATGTCAAGGGCCGTCGCGTTGCAATCCGTACACACTTGATCCTATTTGAGGTGTTTTTTAATCACCAGCTTAATGATTTATTTGGTCGAATAATATATACTACAACTTAGTCTAGTTGTTGTTTAATATTTCTTGAGACCTATTGGTTGCCAGTGAGGTGTACGAATGCATTAAAATGAATTTGTTATTATACTTAAATTTGATATATGATATTAAGGAATTAGTATAATTTATTATCAAATTTGAAGACGTAATAATATATTATAAAGAATGATTAAATACGCACCATTAGCGCATTTTTATAAATAATTCAAGCTCACTTCAAACACAAAGTCCTATGTGCAGCATTTTCAATCGGATAATGGAATGACATTAACAAATAAGAGTATTTGTAGAAGTATGCACTCATTAAGATATTAATAATAAATGTTAATTCTAACATTCCTTAAATACCCTCATACTCAACTTTTGAAGTAGTCGTGAGTTTTCACCAACTTGATTGAAATTGTCACAGTAATAAGAGGGATATTGTATTGTATTGTATTGTTCAATGGTTCATTAGCAAGGGCGTTGAGGGCCACTGGTCAGATTGATTCTGTATTCGTTACTGGTGATAATATTACTAAAACCAACAAAGCCCACACCAGCGACCACAGCGACCACAAGATGGGTAATTCTATATATCAGCTGTCGTTGTCTCGTATCCGCCTCATATCAAGTAGCCTCCGATGTGGTCGAGGTGTGTATTTTGTCATATCATCCCATGACCTTTCCAACGTGCTCAATGTCCATTGAATACTAGGGGAATTGAATAGTTCAAAGGTGCAAAATCAGATTAATGCTCTAACTTGTTAAAGAGTTGCTCTAACTTCGGAGAGGGCACCTTCAATGTTTTCAGAAGTTGGGATTTGACATACGTAATGAATTCAGATGTTTTAACTATTTCCTGTAATCATAGAGCCTAATTTGCAATCTTTCATCTAAAATGTGTCAAGCTGTCAAGTACTTCAAAGTCGGTTGCATATGTCTTATCAATAGCAGTGATTGGTCTTCAATCTGAGAGATTCGCTCGAATTTGACACATTTACATCAGATTTTCTCATTTAGGTTTCCTTAAATTAAACACAATAAACTTCCTGTCAAAATAGGTATCATATTGATTCACTCTACATATTTCCACTACAACCCCGTATTATATTCTTCAACGAATCCGAAAAATCAATCGTTCAGTCCGCACGTTCTTTCCCTAAGTTCTATGGCCTTAATCAATTTAAATAATATAAGGTAGGATCAATCGAAAAACTGATTTACAAAGTGCGACAGAGGTACATCTGAAACGAAGAGCAATTAGAGAAATTCGATTTTTAACAAATATGTGATGGATGAATCATGGATGTAGTAGAACGGTTCTTGTGACACTTTTTATTGATTGCAACCAAAATGAGAATCTTCCCCCTGAAGCATATTTTAGTAAGACACATGCATTACTAAAAGCCAACTTTCTTCAGCATATATGTATGCACAGACTGCGCGTGCGTTCATTGCATGCAGTGCTTAACTAGACTTAACACTTTCCACGCGGCAGGCAGCTGCAGACGACATTCCAAAATTTCACAAAATGTTTCAAAAATGTCAAAATTACTATATTTCATTACCATGGAATCACCATGAAATAAGTACAAACATGCCTAGTATTTGGTCAGTAATCTTTGAGATAGACTTTGAAAATTATGAAAGGTTTCTGAAAAATCTGTTTTGTGTATGGTAAAAATAATAGCCGCGTGCAAAGCGCTAAGATTACGCTCGGGCATAACGAATTCAATGTTTACGGTACAGTTTTGTGCTCAATGTGTGCTATAAATACTAACGTACATTTTCCGCTCCCGGTTATCCCGACGATGAATATTCCTGACATTATTCAAATAACCGTAGTAACTTTGAAGTGTTTTATTTCATATTTCGTCACGTGTTTGATCACAAATCAAATGCCTAAAACAATTGAACTTATAATGTTCTATTATGAGCAGTCGAACTCTAAATGATGTTATCGTAACTCTAATAATTAGGAAACGGCACGGATTTTCATTAAATGGTGCTTATCATGGCTTATCTTGTTGCATGGTGGCAAGTTTGGCACCAGATTGTGCCTTTTGCTGAGCACTTTATAACAAAACAACATAATAATTCTTAGGTTATGTTTCCAAGATTCAATTAAATGATCAAATTAAATTTTGGACACCTAATAAGGTTAGGGTTATGTTTATGGTTAGGGTTATAGTACAGGGTTCCGACTCCAAGTGAGCAAAAAAGCAATATTATGTGATTTTTTTCTCTCCAAATGTAGACACATTCCCTCTCTCTTATAATGAAGTATTGACTGTGTACTCGGGCGATACCGGAACAAGATTATGCACCAGTATCGATCAATACTGGGACAAATTACACTGGTATCATGTGTACCAGTATCGTCCGATATTTGAACATAAAAACGTTTCAGTATCGCTCGATACTGGAACAAAATTTGGTGTTCCAGTATCGACCGATACTGGAATAGTAAAATCGTACTAATATCGAACGATACTGGCAACCTTTACGATACTGGTAGTATCCGGGTCCTAAAGTACACTTTTCCCAACATTGCCTCGGGGAAGAGGGGCGTTTTTCCCTTAGTTCGGACAAAGTGTGCCAACCTATTTTTCCATGATTGCAGTCTATCAATCTAAAATTCGTGTCCGTAATAAATGGTAAGTTAGCGAAAATCAACATGTAATGGGATTCGTAAATATATTCCGTAGCCAACTAACAGTGTACAGTTAATATGTATCTGTTATATCTGGGACGAGAACCTTGAATATAATTATAGGCAAGCCATTAACTATTCTCCTGTCCAATCGCATCAATTTAAGATTCATGTGTTTGATAAATGTCAATTCCCAAACAATTACGGCGTCTGGACGTCAAGGTAATATTTGTGTCGAGCTAAGAATTCCTATCACGCTTTTTAAAACTAAAAACGTGTGTCTGAATGTTATTTACGATATTTAATCTGCACGGTCCCGACTAATCGATATCCATTTTTCTTGATGAACTTTACATTCTATCCATCACATATTGTTATCTAAGTGCAAAGACCCTCAAAGAGCACACAAAAGAATTGACAGCCATTCAAACCAGGACATTATGAAGAAGATAACGTATAATATTTTGTGAGGTGTGTTTAAAAATGATCCTTAGAATCTCTTGATGCAAGGATTCTTTTAGAAGCAATATCACAATACGACCAGAATATGAGTAACGTCTTTCCTGGCTGCCCAACCTCGACATATCATTGCCCTACAAGGTCACAATTTGTTATCGCCATATTCGTCGATCGATGTTATCTAACCAATGTGCATTCAGCTGTCTTATGATATGATGTTATCTTAAGAAGATATAAATAATTCAAGAGTACCGACTAAAGAGGTCTGTGTCCGATGAAATGCTGAGCAGACGTAGATGAAATTATGGCCATTTACTCACAGACGGGCATCCTGGAACAGGGCAACAGAAGTTCACAGCCAAATCTTTCTCCATGTAAAGGTGATATTTATCATTCTTAAACAGCTAAGAAAGTTTAAGCAATCTCATTGGTTCTCAGAGAAATCGGCGACATTAAGATGAGAAAATTTAACACGGGGAGGTGGGGGCTTACGTTTTAACAGTGCGTCCGATCTTCACAATGCGTGGTTTGCTCCATAACGCGCACTTCTGCAGTGCGTCCTTGGCGCCTTTCCTGCGTTTATGCCGGCGCCGCGACGCTTACGCATGGTGTACTCAACGCATGGGATTGGATGGAATGTTTGTGGGTTATTCGATCCTAGCAGGGGTAAAAGTTGTGAAACGTGGACAATAAAATGTACTTATTTCTTTGATAAATGTCTTAAGTATGATTGTTTAAGAATGAGAATAAAGGTATTGTTTGTAGACCGTACCCGTGTTATATTGTCTGACATAAATGCCGGCGATAGTATTATTTTAAGTAGAACGACGCCGCCGCAGGCGGAGTTGTTCTACGAAAAAAATAATACTACCGAACGCATTTATATCAGACAATATAACACTATATATCCCCCTATTCATCATACAGTTCTTTATGTTTTGCTAAATTAACCTTGTATACATTGGATTGGGTCTTCAAAAAAGGTTGCTATTAGACAGCTTTATTTGTCTTACTGTACAGTACGTGTCGAACGTAATACTATCAATATCAAGATAACGTTAGTATTCCAAATAATGTTAACCTTTTACTGAAGATTCCTAAATCTAGATAATGTAGAAATTGTACAATAAAGTTTAATAAAATAAAACCACATATAACATTACTATTCCAATAGGCGCTGTTATGACATGTAACCCCCCCTCCCAACGGGTTATACAGAATAATTACCATTGAGCTATTCCATTTAAAATATCCATATACCCCCCCCCCCCCCCCCCCCCCCCCTATGGAAGACATTGGATTAATCTTCCCCACAGGGAGTGTGGATCCTTTACATACACCTTTTTCAACATCCCATCAACAACTAATCCGAGTGTTGTGCCTGCGTACAATGTACATACAATGGGTAAAGGAGGCAATAGAATTAAGAAAACAACGCACCACCATAAATTTGGTATATCCTTTCAAAGTTAGTCTAGTGTCAAGCAAGACCCAATTACGGAATTAAGCTGTATACTCCTATAATCCTTTAATAGAGAAGTTTGTCCTAGGTTATTTTCTATGCTGTCTTACACCAAGGATAAACCACGAATTGAGACAAGGGGCAGTTAAATCTAAGTCACGTAAACGAGGACCTTTTGGTTGCTAAAACATCTAGAAACACAATCATTTGACTAGAGTCTCGTGACGAACACGCGTTCTGTGTATATATATATATATTAAAGATTTATGCAGATAAATATATTTTACCCTTGTTATCAACTTCGTTGTGCGCGTGAAAACATAATGATGAAAGAAATAACGCCTTAGTGACGTATGCAAATATTGCTTGAATATTTCTGACACATATTTGTCAAAATCTTTCAACAGTAAGATATTTATTGATTAAGTTTATATTCGGCGCAATCAGAGAAGAAAAATAAGCTTTTTATTGAGATTGAAATGTTGATAGTTGTAAGTTATTAATCTGTCGTGTTTTACCCCTTGAACCCCTTGAATACTAATGAGAGGCGTCCAAATAATATGACATCACAATATATGATGATGCATAGTGGGGAGAGCGGAGAGTGTTCGCCCCATTTTCATTTGAAATGGCCTAAAGAAAGATTGAATAGACCTATTGATATTGAAAGTTTGATATATTGGCAACATACAAAGGTGTGAGTAAAGAATAAAGATAGGAGTCTCAAAATGGTGAACTTGCCCCTCCCCGGGGCAGGTTCGTCCATAGGCCGGGGCAAGTTTGCCATAGGCTCATAATTAGGCTTGTACATCATTTTGTTCCAGTACTGGTACATTTCATATGTCCCAGTATCGACCGATACTGGAACACTGACTTGTACCAGTATCGAACGATACTGGGTGTTCCAGTATCGGATGATACTAGGACAGCCCAGAATCTGGGACCTTAAGTACACTTTTCCCGTAGTATGTATCAAATAGATGTACACAAGGTTAGGCAATGTGATTTTCTTCCAAAATAATATCCAGGGAGTCCAAGATTTAAGGGTAGGGTTATTTTTGCGGAATAAACTAGTTTAGTATTTCAAAATGATAATAATTACCACATTTTTAAGTATTATCTTTTAAAGTTAGTGCTACTCCATTCCAGATAGCTATTTTCATAATTACACATAGGCTATTACAATTTTGAAATCATACAAAATCTTAATCATGTAAATTTCCATCATGAAAGGACGGAAGTGCCCCCATAGCTGCGGCACAGAAGTGCATTGATCCGGTAACCACGCGTGTCCCACATACAATGACGGGTTTATAACTGCATCGAATTCGTAACCAATCCCATACCTACCTAATGATGATTTACATTCAAATCTTCTGTACGAATGTCATTAGACAATATCAAAAATGGTAGAAAATTCACTTTTGTGATGTAAAACTGGTTTTAAGATGATTCTTTGACAAACAATAATCGGAGATCTGCCATGTTACCATGGGAATCTTGCACAACAAACAGCTGTATATATTGCGTGTTCGTCAAATTCAATCAGTGACCTCAATGATGAGAATCACGTGATGGGCGAACCTGCCCCGAGGGTGAACATGCCTTGTTCTTCCTACCACGTGTGGCAAACCAATGCAGTCACTTGTTCTAATAAAAACCCCACTCATTTAAATGAGAATAACATTTTCAACATACCTTTTACAAAATGCTGTGCCCAATTGTCATCTTTTGTAAGTTGATTAAAGAATAATAGCACTGCAAAAGTGTAGTTCAACTTTCGTTCATATTGCGCCCTCTATTTAATTTGCTCGTTACTTGTTGAGCGAAACTAACGATATGCTTTGATTTCAGCGACTTGTTGGAGATCGCAGCCTAGTTTTTTACAGTACCTTTACTGGATTGACCATAGTCCGTCCGTCAAAGCCGGTGGGATTTTGGTTACGCATATGTTTCTTGGTTATTAACTAAGAAAAATTCGGCGACGAAAAAACAATCCCTGTTGTGGTCGGTCGGTCAAGCGTTTTTGTTTGATTTTTGTTTCGATAGGGGGGGGGGGGGGGCGGGGGATGCCCCGAGTTATACATTTGAGAGGGGGTGGTGCCGAGTCAGAAACTTGAGAGGGGGGGGGGGGGGTCTTGGTGTCCCCAAAACCGGCGCCAAAAAAAATTCGAGCTTGATAACCGACAGCAGACTATCGGAAATTTTGTTTCCGGCAAATTTCAAAATATTGCAACAAATTTGCATACACAATGAATAAATATTTGTCGGGCCCGTACAACAGGTGTTTTTTTTGTGTTCCCTTAACGCCTAGATTAATTTCCATGACAGTCTGCAGGTTGGTAACTTGGCTTAATATTATATATCCCAGTGATTCCGGTCACGGGAAATGCACGTTGTTATTCTGTCTGCATGATGATGACACATCCCTGAAGAAAATGATATCATTCGAGAATTCGACCGAAGAACATTTATTTCATACCTTCAGCTCGTACCAAAAATTATTTTACTTAAGTTTCATACACAAAGTAAACAAATTAAATCTTAAGCAGCATATGTATCATGGTTTACTTGTTATAAAAGCGTCGAGAAGACAGACCTTGAATTGAATTAATGAACTCTTAGCAATCACGATCCAATCTGAGAGCAGGAAAGTAAAATACGCGGAGTGCATCGAGTGCACTTGTATAGCACTTGTTAACATGTTTTATTCGTTATCAAATAGATTACAAATAGCCTATGCACTGAATTATAGATTAGGATTTCATGTTTAAATTAGGTCAATACATGTGTATGTTTTGTTTCTCGAAAAATAAGACAAAACAACGCACTTGCGCAAATGTTAATATGCTCACAATGGCACTTCCCTATGGGAACGGGCTAGTATTCACAACATCAGCGCGCGAGCATTCATTTTTCCAATTATCTTGAAACAACACATACGCTGTTTTGATATATCAAAGGTAAGTTTAATTTGATTTGATATCGTGATGTAGTCATTTCCTAAAAGCGGATGAGAAATGATGTCCCACTGTAAACACATACATACCTCTAAAATAACCGCCCACTTTTGATAAAGACAAATCCATCATGTATCGCGTGCCTTACTCACTGACGCTAGGCTATTGATCGTTGAAAAACCAATGCACTGCTTAACACAGAATATACTCATTAACAATTTTTTATCTGCAATAAGCATTACTTTCCTCCTGGTGATATCATAATGAAAGCTACAACAGTGATGTTCTTAACACTTTCCATTCGGCTATTAGTTTACTTTATACAAATCAGATTTTTCAGAAACATTTCACTACTTTCAAAGTCTATCCCAATTATAACGGAACCAATACTAGACATACATTGATAAGTTAGACTAATACTGGAACTTAATACCATTAACAACTGCTACATTTGGGTGTGAAACCATCACACTTCATCAGGCAACTGACCCGCTAATTATGATGGGTCAAGTGATAGATGAAGACGGATTTGAATACCCCGAAGGGCCCGGTCAAGTGACTTGACCCATCATCATCAGCGGGTCAGTTGCCTGATGAAGTGTGACGGTTTCACGGTTTCAGTTGTAAAAAGTAAGTTCCAGTATTGTTCAAACTTATCAATTTATCTTCATACTACTGGATGACTGATAACATTCATATCAATACGAGGCATGTTTGTACCTATTTTAATGCATTTTTCATGATGATTCCAAATATGGTGATGATATTCAATAATTATGATATTTTGAAACATTTTGTGAACTTTTAGAACTGTCATCTGCAGACGAGTGCCGTGTGGAAAGTGTTAATTAACAATTGACCTATTGCCACAAACCTGTATTAATAACGTGCGGTAATAATTCCCGTAATCTAAGTTCACATGCATGTTTGACGTGCTCGCATTGTCGTCGATATTTAGGCTAGAAATGTTATGCAATTTTTACGCCGTCATAATAGAGGACTGGTCAACCTCCAATTTAACACTGGCCTTAAAAAGGGTTGCTTAATCACCGATTATCGTATAATCGGCTTTCATGGAAGAATGGGGTCTTGTTCACTCTTTTTCCATAAGCATAAGCCTTCATGCTGAAGTCACACAGTGCCGATTATGGCTCCCGTTTCAGATTAGATAGCGCTACGACACGATGAAAAATAAAAAAGTCAGATTACTATCCTCAATTATCTGGAATGTCCTATCATTGTCCTATCATTGTCTGAACGTAGTCGTATATGTTTGTAACAGAGTCCTACGGATCGGGAATGGTCCGGAGAGGTCGACCAAGCACTCCCGACAGTTAGGTGTGTCCCGTAACATTCGGTAAACTCTGCCAATTTTGTCTAGTATGATACAATCGATCGTGACTATGTCGTGACCGATTCTGCTGTATCGGATCAACATCGTAACAATGTCCTGTGTTGTCTGGACGGTGTTTGGACGGTGTCCTGGGGATCGGGACGCTGTCGTGATGAATGGGCATGTCTCGAGAAATGTTTCATTGCCGTTTCTTGCCGATTGAGTCCAATCAGGACAGATTCGGTTATTCGGGATGAATTCGGCTGGGAACGGCTGAATCGGGACGTTTCCTGAACAATATTTGATTGTTGTTGTGATTAAATAAATGTTTTTACACATTTTAATAACAATTTGAATTTTCCGTCACGAATCACGTTCAATGCATGATATCAAACTAATTTATTTTTTGAAGAAATTATATATATCAAGTTATGCAAGACTCGCAATATATTTGCTGCCTGTTATGACACTCGGGAAATCAACAAGTACATGTATGCATCGTGGCATAAGTCTTGAGCAAAAACCATTTCCCTAACGTCATTAAATATCTTTTTCTATGACGGTATTTCATTTGTACCTACTATTCCAATTCATGAGCGTATAATAACCACATATGTCAGTAGTATCGTATGCATCGTACATGATGTCACGGTAAACGTGTACTTTCCACCTGCGACTCCATGGTGTATTGAATTACCGCAATTATTTATAAATTATTGAATCCAATATTCTAGAATTTGCATCACCTGGAGGAAAAAATGGGATGTTATGGAATAATATATTAGTAGGCAGTAATCCTTGTGACTTGATATTTGCGTGTTTGAATGTAGATATGAAGTGTGATTTCACTTGCAATGCATGTCGAATATGTTGTGAACATTGTATCCAATGTACCCGACAATCTACGAGTCTACAATGCTTTATGGACTCTAGAGCCTGATGTGCACCAAATTATTAGGATTGTCCAATATCCTACTATAGTAAATAACTTACCTGAAATTTATTAAAAATAAATAAATAAATAATTAGAGAGTCATATTTTGAAAGCTCCTTTTGAAATGTTCATGTTAACACTACCCGTAAATTTAACTTTAATATTCTCGTTATTATTGAATATCTCATTAGCGCTTTAATTAGCGGCAATAGGCTTTTATTTATACACCCACCTTTCTTGGCATTTCATAAACTTGCTTACGAAACTTTTACCTGACACCCCAAAGCTGGCTGAGACTATCACTTCTTTAAATCCTTGAGCGTTACACCTAACATATCTGCTTACCCTACATATTGTATGTATAAGATTACAAAGCTTTGTGCAATCGTAAATCCTTATCGAATCATGTTTCCACAAAATAAATATTGCAGACAATGTACTGCCCTTTTGTAAGTGCTCATAAAGACAAATTGTGTAACAAATACAAAATGACTGCGCAGTGTCGACTGTTCTAGATCTCATAATATAAGTGCTCATTTTGAAAATCGGTCAATGTATACAGCTCCTTTTACGAAGTATGTTATTGGCTTGTGTCTCGTTATGCCTCATATCCAACACATAAGTGACGTAAGAAACTGATGTATTGAACGTTGTTTTTCTCTTGCGCTCAGCTGGCCATTACCGTGCGTCACCTTACCATGAAATTTGACGATGTTATTACAGTGCATGTTGTTATCTTAGCCCGGTTTTAAGATGTTTTTTCTCCATCAAACACACATCAATCAATATATCAAGGATAACCATGTCATATGTTCCTATTTTAGAATTAATGTAAAGAAGACGTTTATAAATTTTAACTTGTCATTAGATTGCACCAAGTGGGTACCAATAAACCATTTTTATTCAGTCGAATTGGTAGAACCATCAATCAAATAAAAAGCTGTTCGAGATGTTCATGCCCTTAGAATAATTTATAGAACGAGATCGGTACTAGACTGCTTGTCAATGTTTCGACTTTTCCCAAACAAAACCAATTTAAAACGAAATAAAATCATCAATACCTCGGTGATAAGAACTTTTGATGATACAAAAACGCCATCAACATTCAGGTCAAGACTTACCAATAAGATTTCGCAGCAAAGATTAATCGTTACGCAGGTCTAGTGCGCTAATTTAGGTTGAGATGCAGAAGTAAAGAACCAGTCATTTTGTTCAAGACAAACTAAAAACACTCTAAAATATACTAGATTTAGTCCCGTATGTCATAAAGCGGCCCTATGGAATCGATACCATGGCAATTGTTCCGTTGTTTTGCAAGAAAAACTGTAACCACTTTTTCTGAATATGTTGGCTTGAATATGCTCAGGTTAATTCTAGTGTAGATTTATCGGTAAGTATTGATTTCATAAATATGGATTTAATAACACAAGATCTTATTTATTGTGTTCCCCTGCCTAATCACTTTTGTTCCGGCGATTAAGATATTGACCGGTCATAAATTCTCCAAACCTTAGATTAAGCAGGCCAGTAGTCAGTCCCACACGTTCCATTGCTTATAGTCAACAATGACGGCTGACTAACATCCTGAAAACAGACACTTTATGAAATTGGTCTGTAATACAAAATGGAAAAATTCAGTGAAATAATACGTCAACTTTTCTGAAATATCTAAGATATATTTGATCTCGATAAGCCTATAGGGGAATATGGGGCAACTGGTCCGTGGGGCAAGTGGTCAGAAATGAAGGATTTTGTAATTGTATGGGCATACTGCTTTCTTTTGAACAGTACGACTTTTGTTGAAACTTGACATATATCCTTACCTTGTACATTCCAAAACATTTTGAACTTTAGGGTATTTACACATGTGATATTCTCCAGATCTTTGAAGCCACCTCCTTGAGTGACTGATTGAAAATTCACAGATAGTATGGGCGATATATGAAGATGGGTTTAGATCATGTTTAATGTACTTTATATGATTGACAGATATGCAACAGTAAATATATACATGCAGTACAGTCGTCTTAAAAGATGCTAGGTGCATATTACATTTGATAAGTGCTATATTGTAGTGTGCTTAGGGACTTTTCGAAATATGATAAAACCATAGGTTGTGGTTGAAATGACCGTAAAATGGCGCATATTGCTAACATGGGACATTGGTGGTTTGGATTTGTGATCAATATTATCATTTAAAGAATGCTTCAACTTAAATCATTATCACGGGTATTCATTTGGTAGAGTTATTAGTTTATGAATTTGCAAATGACAAAGTACACCATTTCTTGTTTTATATAAAGACACTCGTCTACTTGTAGGACCCGAAAGCCGTAATATTTGCGAATTCAAAGATACTTGCTGGCTGCAGAAATCTGTGTAATGGCTTAAAACAAAAATGCAGTTTTGCCTTTTTTCTGAAATGTATTGGAGTTATTGATTATGATGACAAATGGCGGTATTTTTAAAACATTTTGGCGTAAAATATATTACGTCACAGAATAATGTTTCATCTCGACAAAGTGCGAAGTCATTGATTGGTGCAAGTTGTCCGAAGGGATATAGGGCAACTGGTCCGCCTGCAAAACTTAATCAAAATTGTAAAATTCATTTTGAAAATTAGTTAAACATGACTCTGTATTGAAATGTGAATAGATTTTGAAATAATTTACATTCTTTCTAGTTCTTAGACATTTTGGGGCATTTTGGGTCTAATACCACTATTTCTGCTATTGAAGGATTACAATATGACATGAAATTGCTTTAGAATGGTTTAAAACCCGGTATTATGAATTACATCTTTATTATATTTTGAATGGTGTCTGTAAAGGTATTTGCAATGACAAAATATCATGATTTATTTATTTTATCCACTGCTTTTTGTGTATATTAACCGTTGGGTCATCATTTTCATATTGAATCACTTCCCCTGTAACATGAAAAGCTGGATAAATATCACGATGGTTTAAGAACTAAATGATGATTATATGAAGTAAAACAAATCATTAAAGAAAGGGGTATATATAGACAAATGTATAAGGCATCTGAATATCACAACCATGTAACCATTTAACTAGGTTCATACCGTTTTATCTAATAAATGTGCAGTCGAAAAATTCGCTTGCTTTGTACACCATTAGTATACTGCTATTTACACGTTAACCACGAAAACTGTATCAAACATGGATTTCATGAGACATGTATCCTTTTTACATGTTAAATAATATGGAATTGGGTTTGTAAAGAAAATACTGCCTAGTTTCCGTGTTGTCATTCACTGATTTATGTGTATTATAACCATTGGAACATATAGGACCAGTTGCCCCAATGATCGGGTAACTGGTCCGTGCCAAGTAAAGTTTTCAGTTAGGGACGCACCATTTGATTTTCAGGGGGGGGGGCATGGAAGTTGGGGTCGGGCGGATTTTTTTTTTTCGCCACCGAAGTAGGCAGATTTTTTATTTTTTTTGCCGCCGAAGGCGGCAAGTATTTTTTTTTTTTAGCAAAGCCGGCAATTTTTTTTTTTTTAGGTTTTAATGGTTTTCTTTACATTGAGTTGGGCCTTTTGGGTGAGTCATCTTTCTTTTTTTTTAATCAGCAGTGGGTCATTTTTTTCTTCTTTTCCTGGTTGGTGGGCAAAGTTTTTTTTTTTTCCTGGATAGTGGGCAAAGTTTTTTTAAATTTAAACTTCCATGCCCCCCCCCCCCCCCTGAGTATCTAATGGTGCGTCCCTTAGTGGTAATTGGCCTTTTCTTTAGATATTTTTAAACATTGAATATATGTTATATGTAAACAGTTACATGGGTGATATTTTCATAGCAATTCCATAAATATTTACACGAGCTTTAATCTTTTTTATATCATGAAATATGTTAACCGGACCAGTTGCCCCAACCTCCCCTTAATCAAGTGCATTTGATAAGTTATTTTTTAACTCTCGGTAGTTTATCTATTGAGATGGATGAATACGCGTGTAATTCTTCGATTTGTGTGATCAACAAATCGCAATACAGCAATAATATTATCAACTGTATCCAGTTGCGAATGAAAAAAGGTCATGAATGTAAATATGAAACTCAAAATGCATCGGGTTTTTTTTTGGGGGGGGGGGGGGGGCAACTCCACAAGGAAGCAATACGTAGATCTAGTACATGCCGAGACATTTCGAATAATTCCCATAGAATTTAATAACTATTGTTTCTCGCGTCACCTGAAAATGTAAACAACACTTGCATTGTGACAGTGAACATGACATGATGAGTGGCGTATTAAGACTTTAAAGAAAAATAAATATACCGTGTAGCGTGCTCTGTTACAAATATCAATCATACATTTAATTACAGAACCTCTCTGATATCGTGATGTATTGAAGACATCTGTCATTTCCTTTAAACAAATGAAAGCTGATGTCCCAATTTGAATTGTCATCCGTCAAATTATATCGTTCTCTCATAACCTCCTATTTCATTGACCACTCCATCATGTATTGTATCCCTAAAGCGGTTTAAAACCAATCACGAAAACTAGACTCTTGATCGATGAAATCAATTCACTGCTTCCTGCCATTTTTCATCATCGACTATCTCTATAGTTCAATCAGTTCCAAATTGGCGAGAAATGTACGGTGTTTATCTCTCCGCGCGCAAAAGTAATCTAAGCGAACGCGATTGAATCTGGTCGTCGTACGCGCTCGATTTTGGTCAAACGCTCACGGCACTGGTTCACAGTGCGCTTGTTGAGTTCATGGGCGTCTACAACCTTCTGTATTCATTCGCTACTGGAAGGAGGCTTCGCCAATTTTGAACTGATCAAACTATGGCTGCATTAGCCGCATGTGACACCAATTGCTACAATAAATAAAGTATACAGGAGTTAAAATGCTAGATAGGAACACAGTGTTTCAATTTAATAAGACATGCATTATTTTGGCAATCAACAGGTATAAATGTTCGCGTATTAAAACGAATGCCAAACATTTTCCCTAACGATGGCAAATGGTTTCCTTATTTGGGCTCCTTTTTTGTTCCAGTAATGACCAAAAATACATAGCTGTGCTGAACTTTCAATGGTGGAGGTATTTCCCAATATCCATGTCTCTCTGAACTACTATTCTTATTTGTGATGTATTGAATATCACCTTCAAGCTATACATCAAATAACTGGAATGCAGGCAACTTGCATGCACAAAATATAGTTAATAAGCTTACTCCCGAGTTGAGGATCCGGTCCATACACACAGGCTTTAATTCCGTTGAACCAAGGATCTAAAAGAAATGTTTATCAAACTGTAAGGTTGTCAATCTTATAGCCTTTTTATCCTTCAAATCGGGGAAGATCTTCCAGATCCAGTCCACAACTTTGTAGAAATTGTTTTAATTTCTCCGACGAATCCATAACGATGCAGGCCAACAAATTGCACGTGTAAATACACATTAAGCAAAATTACACCGTGCGGGGAAATTTCTATATATTTGTACCAAGCATGCACCACAAAAAGCCCAACGGTGCGTAAATGTTTACCGTACAGATAAACGAATCTTAATTTTTACCAAGAAATATCCCCACAGACAAACCGACGGAACCTGAGCGATCCGCAGCAAACTTATGCAAATAACATTCATTCGTAAATGTTAATAGTGTGGGCCATGTAAATCAAAACTGTTGCACTTGGTTTCATGTTAAGCCCTCCTTTAAATGTCTGTACCTAAATCCATAAAAGACATATGTTTCCACATGCTATCTTCGTAATATCTTATAATCTTGAACATCCTGAAACATTATACATTGTCGTTATAGAAACCTAGATATTTCCCCGTTTATATCCCAAAAGACACGGAGAGATACGCTGTGATATATCGTACGCTATGAACACGTGGTATTAAGTTAAAGGTGCTTTTGCTTGAGGCCGTTTTCTTAACTACGTTTTACAAGGTAACGATCGTCCGTTACCACATCATACATAATGCATTAAACGAGAACTAGGGTAGAGTTTCATTGCTTAGAGGTAGAGAAGCCCGTCTCGTCTTTATTGTAAATGAAACAACATTGCACAGATTGCGCAGACCAAAATATTATCACAAATGATACAGTTGACATATATCGGGAAAGAGTGCTGATCTAATTACTTGACGAACACCCAAGTATAAAATACAGATGGCATGGATGGGTTAGACTAGAAGCATGCGAATGTCTTGATGAGGCCTCTGCCCTACGGCTTATAGTAATTCTGAAGTATTTTTTTGGTGACGAGCTGTCCGTTGCACGCGACGGTGTCTCAAAAACCTGCTACAAAACCTGCCAAAATGTACTGATTTCTGCGACTCCATCATTAGTCAGTGTCGACAAATATCAACGATCTGTATGAGCTATGTAAGTTGTTAACCACATTAGAGCTACGTAGTGATAAACAATAGTTTTGAATTTACCGCCTCACCATCACATAGATACTATAGTATAGGTTCAATTCTGGGCAAGACCGGGCTTTATGTGCATTTGGTTTATCACGATCCTTGCACGCTCTCGCAGGTTTTCTCCGGGTTCTCCGGTTTCCTCCTGCTTTCAAAATCGGTGATTAGATGTTTCGGTTATCAAAAAACTTCCTTGACCCAATGGTATTTGGGGAGCTGCATTGAAAAATGGTGGATGTTACAATCTAAGTGCGGATAGGTTTGCGCTAGAAATTGGCAGCACCCTAGTTGATGCGACATGATTCTGATGATTCACCAGCAGCAAAATTACAGGGCTTTGAGCCATTTGGAAAAGGCGCTATATAAATACTGATTATTATTATTTATTATTATTAGTAACATGGCTGAACAATTCAGCACTAAACAAGGGACTAAACCGGGGGAACCTGTACCAAACCTGCCAGTCTATTTCAAACAATCCGATGTTATCGATACAGGCTTTCTCTCTGTATACGAAGTGTGTATTGCAGCAGAGAAAATAGCGGGCATCAACCATATTGATGGATGTAACTTTTGAAAAGTGACTGATTTTCTTTAAATGGTGCTAATCATGGTTTATCTTTGTTGTTAGGTGGCAACTTTGGTATCAAATTGTGCCGGAAAAAATCATCCAAATGTCTATTTAGTCTGTTTTGGTCAAAAGATAATCGGAAGTTACTCTGAAGGACCTGGACAAAGTGTATGACTTTCTTTTGTAGAGCACTTTATCATATGGAAGGTGTATGCTATACGTGTGCTTACGGCACTGTTCCAATTCAAATGCCCTCCAGTGCCATTATAGTGTTTGGGTAATATGACCATGTAAAACGCTACATTGAAAAGGATAGAACAAGTGCAGTTTATGTTTTCACACTTGGTTTTGAATACGCAGGACAGTGTGACAGTTATGTGCATAGGCTGCATTGATCAATTAGAAGCATCCTCATCTTTTTATCGCCCGTGAGTTGTCGCTATCAGTTAATCAATAACATGCCGGTTGCTAGTCCGAGGCTGCGCGTAGACGTACAAAATGTTAAAATGCAAAAATGGACTTTGTTTTGGTTTTGGGCACACAACTGAGTTCATACTCATTCAATCTTTACGTGTAATATCTCAAATTAAAGATGAGAAATGTCCTTACAACTTTATCATTTAATATGTTTACGTAGGAGCTATAGTGTGTGAGTTGAGAGCATAATAATTACCTGGTCAGTTACTTATTTTGAGTACTGTATACCTAAATTTGGCAGTTATCGCAGGTTACCAAATGTATCCCATACAGATTCTTAACGTTTTCCATGCAGCGGACGTCTGCAGACGATATTCCCAAATTGCAAAAAATGTTTCAAAAATGTCAAAAGTATTGATATTTGGAATCACCGTGAGAAATGCATTGAAATAAGTACGCATATGCCTAGTATTGGGTCAATTATCCTTGAGATAGACTTTGGGAAAATTGGGAAAGGTTTCTGAAAAATCTGTTTTGTATAATATGGTAAAACTAACAGCAGCGTGGAAAGTGTTAACACTTGAGATAATGTCTCAATATTTAGCATGTCTCGATATCTCACACAAAACCAAGGTGAGTCGTCTGGTACTCAGCTTTCTACACTTGAGATCGGCGCATATCATTCATTCTGATTTGTACAGGTTGTATCAAAATGATTTGTACTCTGAGATGTTCCATTTTCAAAAAAGCATTAAAAATATAAAATCTCTGATAAATACAATATTTTTGATTTTAATAAATAGGGAATTATGTCAACTTATTGATCTGATAATCTGAAGATAATTGGCTGTTGTTTCTGACCGCTATTGTCATTCAAATGAAGATCGACGTAATCATGGTTTTACTCGCAGCAACGCAAATTTAATAGGTTCGCTGCACAAACTCTTTATAAGTAGTGAATATATGAGTGCAGTCAGGAGGAACTTTGAATTGTGCGCTTCAGATCTAACGTTTCGATGAAAATGATAAAAACACCAATATTCCTTTAAAAGCTTGTAAATTCTGGAAAAAATGTTCGATTGTCGTAAATCAAAATTCTTAGAAAAGATGAAACTTCAATAATTTTGCATATAGAAGCAAAATGGTCTAAATGGTTCGTAACATATCAAAAAAAATTCTGAAAAACTGATCAGACCACGGTACAAATCTTTTTGATACAGCCTGTATATCAGTCATTATTAAATCGTTCCTTGTAGTAGGCATCGCTTGATATTTGTTAAAATACCATCCGAGTATTGTTTAATAACGTGTAAATTAAGTTTTGAATTTAACGCACCCTACATTACATTGAACGGGGCAAGTGTATAGATTTTAAATCTCGTCATATTTTGTACAGATTTTTTTTCAAAATAGTAATGGACTACAAAATGAGCATGTTTCATTTATTGACTATTATCCAAGTACCAAGTTTCAGGTATGTCACTATATATGCCGTAGTATCGAGCCTTCTACTTAAGTATCCCTATATACTACATATAGACTCACTTTCAAAATATAAGTCAAGTGATTCTGCATCATAATTTGCCATGTTATCCCACAAAATACTACTTGTGCCATTAATACATTTGAAAATGAATGCGATACATTCCCGACTGATATTATTGGAACGCTTATGGTATCATAAAGACTTTTATGGATGTGTGTTAATAATGGCACTTATGTTTGAAAGTTAAAAAAATGGAAACAATTTCGATGCTTGTACCTAAGATATACAAATATTTACATTCATTTTACATGTACATATTTAACCTATAGGCCTACAACATATTATCTAGTGTGGTGAATTGTATTTATGCTGCGTGTTACATTGTCTTAAGTGAAGATAAATTATTTTCTTTTTCTTTCGTATTGTTACGTGGTAAAAGGTTAATATGGTTAACTAGCTTGTAAATTGTATAGCTTGAAGATGATAATCAATACATCACAAATATGAATAGTGGTTTAGAGAGACACGGGTATTGGGAAATACACGTTTACCTCCACCATTGAAAGTTCAGCACCGGCTATGTATTTTTGGTCGTTGCTGTAACAAAACAAAAAAAGAAGCACAAATAAGGAAACCATCATATAAAATGACATTTGCCAACGTTAGGGAAAATGTTTGGCATTCGTTTTAATACGCGAACATTTATACCTGTTGATTGCAAAAATAATGCGTGTCTTATTGAAATTTGAAACACTGTGTTTCTATCTAGTATTTTAACTCCTTTATACATTTAATTAATGTAGCAATTGGTGTCACATGCGGCTAATGCAGCTATAGTTCGATCGGTTCCAAATTGGCGAAGCCTCCTTTCAGTAGAGAATGAATACAGAAGGTTGTAGACACACATGAACTCAACCAGCACACTGTGAACCAGTGACGTGTGCATTTGACCAAAATAAGGAGCGTACGACCAGATTCACTCGCGTTCGCTTGGATTACTTATGCGCGCGGAGAGATAAACACCGTACATTTCTCGCTATATAGAGACAGTCGATGATGAAAAAATGGCACGAAGCAGTGAAATGGTTTCATCGATCAAGATTCTAGCTTTCGTGATTGGTTTTAAACCGCTTAAGGGATACAATACATGATGGAGTGGCAATAATAAAATAGGAGGTTATGAGATAACGATATAATATGACGGATGACAATTCAAATTGGGACATCAGCTCTCATTCGTTCATCGGAAATGACAGATGTCTTCAATAGATCACGATATCAAGGAGATTCTGTAATTAAATTTATGATTGGTATTTGTAGCACTTTTGCTACACGGTAGTTATTTATTTTCTTAAAGCCCTAATACGCCACTCACCATGTTCACTGTCACAATACAAGTGTTGTTTACATTTTCAGGTAACGTGAGAAACAATAGTTATTAAATACTATGGGAATTATTCGAAATGTCTCGGCATGTACTAGATCTACGTATTAATTCCTTGTGGAGGCGCCCCCAATTCTTTTTTTAAACTCGGTGCATTTTGAGTTTCATATTTACATCCATGACCTTTTTTCATTCGCAACTGGTACAGTTGATAACATTATTGCTGTGTTACGATTTGCTGATCACACATATCTGAGAATTATACGCGTATTCATCCATCTCAATAGATAAACCATCCAGTGTTGGAAATAACTTATAAAATACACTTGATTTATAGGCTTATCGATATCAAATCTGTCTTAGATATTTCAGAAAAGTTGACGTTATATTTCCCTGATTTTTCCATTTTGTATTACATACCAATTTTTAAGGTGCCTGTTTTCAGGATGTTAGTCAGCCGTCATTGTTGTCTATAAGCAATGCAACGTGTGGGTATGACCACTAGCCTGCCTAATCTAAAGTTTGGAGAATTTATGACCGGCCAATATTTAAATCGCCGGAACAAAAATGATTAGGCAGTGGAACACAATGAATAGATTTTATGTAATTAAATCCATATTTATGAAATCATGTACCGATAAATCTACACTAGAATTAAATTGAGCATATTCAAGCCAACATATTCAACGGTACAATTGCCATGGTATCGATTCCATAGGGCCGCTTTTAAGACAGACATGACTAAATCTAGTATATTTTAGAGGTGGTTTGTCTTGAACAAAATTACATGTTCTTCACATCTGCATCTAAATTAGCGCCAGTGGAGCTGCGTAACGATTAATCTCTGAAGTATTTGCTGCGCAATCTTATTTGTAAGTCTTGACTTGAAGTTGATGGCATTTTTGTATCATCAAAAGTGCTTATTACCAGGATATTGATGATTTTATTTCGTTTTGATTCGTTTTGTTTGGGAAAAGTCGAAACATTGACAAGCAGTCTTGTATCTCGTTCTACAAAGTAGTCTATGGGCATGAACATCTCGAACAGCTTTTTATTTGATTGATGGTTCTACTTATTTGACTGAATAAAATGGTTTATTGGTACCCAATTGAATAAAAAATGGCGACGATCAAGTTAAAATTATAAACGTCTTCTTTACATTAATTCTAAAATAAGAACATATAACATGGTTATCCTTGATATATTGATTGATGTGTGTTTGATGGAGAAAAAACATCTTAAACCGAGCTAAGATAACAACATGCACTGTAATAACATCGTCAAATTTCATGGTAAGGTGACGCACGGTAATGGCCAGCTGAGCGCAAGAGAAAAACAACGTTCAATACATCAGTTTCTTACGTCACTTATGTGTTGGATATGAGGCATAACGAGACACAAGCCAATAACATACTTCGTAAAAGGAGCTGTATACATTGACCGATTTTCAAAATGAGCACTTATATATATGAGATCTAGAACAGTGACACTGCTCTGTCATTTTACATTTGTTACACAATTTGTTTTTATGAGCACTTACAAAAGGGCAGTACATTGTCTGCAATATTTATTTTTGTGGAAACATGATTCGATAAGGATTTACGATTGCACAAAGCTTTGTAATCTTATACATACACTAGAGCGGTTCTCGCCTTTCGCGGTTCTCGGCTTTGGTGGTTCTCGGGGTTTATAGTTTTAGATTTTGAACAAAACCTGACTGTGTCCTGTTAGTGAATATATTTAGTTGGTGTCAGAGTATTATGGGTGGAATAATGCATGATATTGTAATGGAATGCAGTATTGTGGCGTATGGTTAGTTGTAGCTGATGTCATGTGTTGAAGCGTATGAGAAGTTTTAAAAAATAAAAATACTGCAAGCACGACTTGCGAATCCCCCTGGCTGGGAGCACACTAAATGAGGTCAAAGGTCATATAGGGGTCATGTTCCCCCCCCCCCCCCCGTGTTAATATTTCTTTTCTCCACGTTTGACGTCAACCATGCAACTTTAATAAATTGACCTATGGATGACCTTTGACCTCAGATGACCTCTAATTATTTTTTGACATGTTTTTCGGTGTTCATTGCACGATTTAACCCTTGTTGACTTTGGATTACCTCTAATGATCGTTGACCTCCGATGACCTCTAATTAATGTTAGGCATGTTCCCCCGGTGTTCATGTTTCTTTTCTCCAAGTTTGACGTCAATCGGGCAACTTTTACGATTTGACCTCTGGATGACCTTTGATCTCTGATGACCTAAAATTATTTTTAGACATGTTCCCCCGGTGTTCATTGCACGAATTAACCCCTGTTGACCTTTGACCTTGGATGACCTCTAATGACCGTTGACCTCTAATTAATTTGAGACATGTTCACCCGGTGTTCATGTTTCTTTTCTTTCAAGTTTGACGTCAATTGAGCAACTTTTACGATTTGACCCCTGGATGACCTTTGACCTCAGATGACCTATGCAAATTAGACCCCAACATTTTTTCACCCGTCATTCATGTTTCTTTTCTCCAAGTTAGACGTCAATCGGGCAACTTTAAAGATTTGACCTCTGGATGACCTTTGACCTCAGATGACCTATGTAAATTAGACCCCAAACAAGTAGCCACAGTTTTTGACCATGGCCTACTTATCGCTGAAGGTTTGAAGTCAATTCGTCCATCCGTTCAAAAAGATACAGCATTTAAGAAAAAGGCTTACCAAAAAGGCTAACCAAAATCTAACCAAAAGGCCCCCCCCCTCTTATTACAAAATATTGAAAGGATCTCGGTTGTCCTACCATTTTCCCGAGAGCCGATTTGAGCAAATTGGGCGTAAAAACTGGTAACATTTAGGCCTACTATAGTAAAATGTATTCACTTTCCAAATTGGTGTTGTATTTTATTGGCTCAGTCGATTTTCAAAGTACAAGTGGGTCAGATTGAAGATAATACTTTTCCCACATGTTCATGTGATTTTAATTGGCATACGACCCTGTTTAGTCGGTTGTCCTGCATTTTTAAAACATGATTCCCACCCTCATCCTAAATAATAACCCAAGTCAACTGGTCATGCAGTGTATTGTATTCCTACCAATCAATAATTATTGATCATTGATTGGTCCCTCAATGGATTTATTGACCGTGTATAACAAGGTGAACTGGTTAAATGCTTGTAAAGGTCGTCACGAATTTTACTGTTAAATTATCGACTCGCATAGAAACGATCGGCTCTTTTTAAAAAAATGAATTATTTAACCAAATATTAATGCTATTTGGGCTCATTAATCACAAACTAATATTTGAGTCCATTTTTCAAATTTTGACATTTGTCGGTCAGGCCCAGGCCCCAAAATTTAAAAAAACCCTTATGATTTCTATGCGAACAACTTTTTGTCGTCAAATTGATTGCGGCTTGACTTTTTTGTATCATCGATCTCATACGTACCCCAAAAAAATGAATTATTTAACCAAATAATGGTATTTGGCCTCATTTTTTTCAAATTTTGATATTTGTCGGTCAAGCCTAGAATTAAAAAAAAAATCCTTATGATTTCTATGCGAACGACTTGTTTGTCGTCAAATTGATTGCGACTTTTTTGTATCATCGATCTCATGTGTATCAAAAATAAAGATTTTTTTTTTTAATTTTGACATTTGTCGGTTAGGCCTAGAATTAAAAAAATAAATATTTTTTTATGATTTCTATGCGAACGACTTTTTTGTCGTCAAATTTATTGCGGCTTGACCTTTTTGTATGATCTCATATGTACCAACAAAAAATTGAATTATTTTTAACCAAATAATGGTATTTGGGCTCATTAATCACATAATGATATTTGCGTCCATTTGTCAAATTTTGACATTTGTCGGTTAGGCCCAAATTTTTAAAAAATCCTGATAATTTCTATGCAAACAACTTTTTTGTCATCAAATTGATTGCGACTTGAATTTGTTGTATCATCGATCTCATACGTATCAAAAAAATTGTATTTAACCAAATAATGCTATTTGGGCTCATTTTTCAAATTTTGACATTTGTCGGTCAGGCCAAGAATTTAAAAAAAAATCCTTATGATTTCTTTGCGAACGACTTTTTTTTGGCGTCAAATTAATTGCGGCTTGACTTTTTTGTATCACCGATCCCATACGTACCCAAAGAAAATTGAATTATTTGACCAAATAATGGTATTTGGGCTCATTTTTCAAATGTTGATATTTGTCGGTCAAGCCTAGAATAAAAAAAAAAAATCCTTATGATTTCTATGCGAACAACTTTTTGTCATCAAATTGATTGCGGTTTGACTTTTTTGTGTCATCGATCTCATACGTACCCAAAAAAAAAGAATTATTTAACCAAATAATGGTATTTGGGCTCATTTTCAAATTGGTCGGTCAAGCCTAGAATTTAAAACAGAATTCTTATGATTTCTATGCGAACGACTTGTTTGTCATCAAATTGATTGCGCCTTGATTTTTTTGTATTATCAATCTCATGCGTATCAAAAATAAAGATTTTTTTTTTAAATTTTGACATTTGTCGGTCAGGCCTACATGTAGAATTGAAAAAAATCTTTATAATTTCTATGCGAACGACTATTTGTCGTCAAATTGATTAAGGCTTGACTTTTTTGTATCATCGATCTCATACTTACCAAAAAATAATTGAATTATTTAACCAAATAATGGTATTTGGGCTCATTTTTCGAATGTTGATATTTGTCGGTCAAGCCTAGAATTTTAAAAAAAATCCTTATGATTTCTATGCGAACAACTTTTTTGTCGTCAAATTGATTGTGGTTTGACTTTTTTGTATCATCGATCTCAAACGTACCCCAAAAAAAGGAATTATTTAACCAAATCATGGTATTTGGGCTTATTTTTCAAATTTTGACATTTGTCGGTCAGGCCAAGAATTTAATGCGATGATTTCTATGCGAACGACTTTTTTGTCGTAAAATTAATTGCGGCTTGACTTTTTTGTATCATCGATCCCATACGTACCCAAAAAAAAAGAATTATTTGACCAAATAATGGTATTTGGGCTCATTTTTCAAATGTTGATATTTGTCGGTCAAGCCTAGAATTTAAAACAGAATTCTTAGGATTTCTATGCGAACGACTTGTTTGTCATCAAATTGATTGCGGCTTGACTTTTTTTGTATTGTCGATCTCATGCGTATCAAAAAGAAATAATTATTTTTAATTATTTAACCAAATAATGGTATTTGGGCTCATTTTTCAAATGTTGATATTTGTCGGTCAGGCCTTAGGCCGGGAGCCCAGAAGGTTTAATCAGCTGAGAAGGTACAAAAGGTTTGATGGTCTGATTAGTTTAGTTGGGTGCTAAGAGTCAATATTTTATATTGCTGCCGTGTCGCAGCCTGTACGGGTGGCAGCTATAGAAGGTCAAAGGTCAAATAGGATGTGTGCCCCGATGTGTCGGGTTTTAAAATGGCCATTTTGGAAGCTTCGCAGAATATATGGGTCTATAAAACGCCGTGTTCTTCACTAACTTATTTGAATTTAAGATTGTTTAACCTTACACTGAGAAAGGATAACACATTGGTGTTATTTCTTGTGCACGATATTTTTTCTGCCATCACCGTAACAATGTGATAATTACTCTCGATTTTTTTCTTTTTGATGCTATAAATTCAAGATTTCATCGGGCGAAGAATTAACAGGTAGATACACTATTTTGACAAAAACATTTCACTTTTACGAATAAATATACATTCCTCTTCAAAATGAGACAAAATTTAGCCATTTCCATTGAGGCAATCTGTCAAATATTGTGAAACCATTCTCCCGGACCATTCTGACAAGACCACGAAAATACACGCTACGAAACGGTACATACTCGTACATGTTATACATGTATTGTATTCCTTTCACAGCGAATGGGGTTCTTTCATGTCTGTGTGCGCTACGCTACGACCTGTTCCGTGTGGTACCTCCACCAAAATGCACAGTCACTTGATCATCCATTTGGTATACTCTCCTAACAATCTCGTATCGTATTTAAACGCAAAGTTCATATGCCCTTTGGTACCCATAAGAGCCATTGCATTCGAGGGCTTGTAATATATAGCTGTCGTATTTTGATGAAAATAATGCAAGCCAAACTTAATACTGGTCTCTTTCAGGACACAGTAAATATGTAGGGTAAGCAGATATGTTAGGTGTAACGCTCAAGGATTTAAAGAAGTGATAGTCTCAGCCAGCTTTCTTGGTCGTAAGTTGCGTAAGCAAGTTTATGAAATGCCAAGAAAGGTGAGTGATATTTGTGATATAATTAATAAATAAAAGCCTATTGCAGCTGATTAAAGCTCCAATGAGATATTCAATAATAACGAGAATCTAAAAGTAAAAGTTACGGGTAGGGTTAACATGAACATTTCAAAAGGAGCTTTCAAAATATGGCTCTCTAATTATTTATTTATTTTTTGTTTTTAAATTTCAGGTAAGTTATTTACTGTCGTAGGATATTGGAAAATCCTGATAATTTGGTGCACATCAGGCGTCAAGATCAAGGCGCTGTTATAATATTAGAGTCCATAAAGCATTGTATATCGTAGATATTCGGGTACATTGGATATAAGTTTAACAACATATTCGACATGCATTGCAAGAGAAATCACACTTCATCTACATTCAAACACGCAAATATCATGTCACAAGGATTACTGCACAGTAATATATTATTCCCATAACGTCCCATTTTCCCCTCCAGGTGAAGCAAATTCTAGAATATTGGATTCAATAATTTATAAATAATTGCGATAATTCAATACACCATGGAGGCGCAGATGGAAAATACACGTTTACCGTGACATCATGTATGATGTATACGATACTACTAACATATGTGGTTATTATACGCTCATGAATTGGAATAGCAGGTACAAATGAAATACCCTCATAGAAAAAAGATATTTAATGACGTTAGGGAAATGTTTTTTGCTCAAGACTTATGCCACGATGCATACTTGTACCTGTTGATTTCCCGAGTGTCATTACAGGCAGCAAATATATTGCGAGTCTTCTTGCATAACTTGATATATATAATTTCTTCAAAAATAAATTAGTTTGATATCACGCTTTGAACAGTCTATTTTTTTGGATAGCTATACCGGTATATCAAATTGTTTTCCTGTGAAAGTATTCAGTTGAAATTATTCACATCATTTGAGAGCCATTTCTACGTAACATAGACATGCGATACCTTAAACACTACATTAAGCCATTTCACAATCTAATCTACATAATATGACAAGCAAAATACAAAGATTAAAATAATTTTAAGAGGGACAATTCGATGAGGGTCAATGTTGATATAAAAAGTAAAGAAATCCTTAATGGGTGAGGCTTATACTATATAAATTAGTCGTAACGCATTCCTAATGCGGCGGTCACACATTCAGGATGTTTACTGCCGTCCTTGATAGGACCATTCCAGATTTAAAAATGTAAAAGTCTGATCAAGATTCTGTGATTCGTGACGGGAAATTCAAATTGTTATTTAAATTTGTTAAAACATTTATTTAATCACGACAACAATCAGATATTGTTCAGGAAACATCCCGATTCAGCCGTTCCCAGCCGAATTCATCCCGATTCTCCAATTTGTATCTTTCGCATGGTAAAAAACGACCGAATCTGTCCTGATTGGACTCAATCGGCAAAAAACGGCAATGAAACATTTCTCGAGACATGCCCATTCATCACGACAGCGTCCCGATCCCCAGGACACCGTCCAAGCACCGTCCAGACAACACAGGACATTGTTACGATGTTGATCCGATACAGCAGAATCGGTCGCGACATAGTCACGATTGTATTCATTATTATTCCCGAATGTTACGGGACACACCTAACTGTCGGGATTGATTGGTCGACCTCTCCGGACCTCTCCGGACCATTCCCGATCCGTAGGACTCTGTTACATACGTATACGACTACGTTCAGACAATGAAAGAACAATGATAGGTCAAGAGTTCCAGATCATTGAGGAGAGTGATCTGACTTTTTAAAAACTTTTTCGTGTCGTAGCGCTGTCTAATCTCAAACGGGAGCCATAGTCGGCACTGTATGACCTCAGCATGAAGGCTTATGCGTGGAAAATGGGTGAACAAAACCCCATTCTTCCATGAAAGCCGATTATACGATAATCGGTGATTAAGCAATCCCTTTTCATAGTGTAAGATGGGCGGGTGGACCAGTCCTCTATTATGACGGCGTAAAATTGCATAACATTTCTAGCCTAAATATCGACGACAATGCGAGTACGTCAAACACACACGTGAACTTATTAGGTTTCCGGGAATTATTACCGCACGTTATTAATGCAGGTTTGTTGCAATAGGTCAATTGTTAATTGACACTTTCCATGCGGCAGTCGTCTGCAGATGATAGTTCCAAAATTTCAAAAAATGTTTCAAAAATATCATAATTATTGAATTTCATCACCATATTATTTGGAATCACCATGAGAAATGCATTAAAATAAGCACAAACATGCCTAGTATTGATATGAATGTTATCAGTCATCCAGTAGTATGAAGATAAATTGATAAGTTTGAAAAATACTGGAACTTACTTTTCAGGCAACTGACCCGCTGATGATGATGAGCCGGGCCCTTCGGGGTATTCCGAGCCGTCTTCATCTATCACGTGACCCATCATCATTAGTGGGTCAATTTCCT
Organism: Ophiura sarsii; assembly: GCA_035610835.1. Lineage (NCBI taxonomy): Eukaryota > Metazoa > Echinodermata > Ophiuroidea > Amphilepidida > Ophiuridae > Ophiura > Ophiura sarsii. The sequence goes on along the minus strand of CM069442.1, from coordinate 8,731,613 downwards.
GATGAAGTGTGATGGTTTCACACCCAAATGTAGCAGTTGTTAAAAGTATTAAGTTCCAGTATTAGTCTAACTTATCAATGTATGTCTAGTATTGGTTCCGTAATCATTGAGATAGACTTTGAAAATAGGGAAATATTTCTGAAAAATCAGATTTGTATAAAGTAAACTGATAGCCGCATGGAAAGTGTTAAGAACATCACATGTTCTGTTGTATCTTTCATTGTGATATCACCAGGAGGAAAGTAATGCCTAACGCTTTCCACGCGGAAGGCGGCTGCAGACAACATTGCAAATGTTCACAAAATGTTTTAAAAATGTCAAAATTATTGAATTTCATTACAATATTTGGAATAATCATGAGAAATGCATTGAAGCAAGTACAAACATGCCTAGTATTGGTCCAGTAATCCTTGAGATAGACACTGAAAGTTGGGAAAGGTTTCTGAAAATTGTGCTTTGTTAATGGTAACAATAACAGCCGCGTGGAAAGTGTTAAGGTTATATTGCAGATAAAAAATGTTAATGCGCATATTCTGTGTTAAGCAGTGCATTGGCAAGAAGGATATATAATAGGAGGGGACACTTAGCTCATTTGCATATTTGCTCATTAATATGATTACCCCCGTGAACCCAGTCAAAGGTCGCAGATAACGCCCTCTGGAGAGTCGAAGGGACTTTTCTATTGTTCTCTAATGACAGCGTTGGGACAGCGCATGAAGTTTCTTGTACAGAGTTGGCGATGAGCGATTGAGAAGTATAACAAAAGCATACATAAACAGATCGTAACATGAATAATGCAATGCAACAGGTCACACAACGTTCAGTCGAGCGACCGTATAAACAGTATACAAGATGCCATTTATTGTGTTCGAAATGTCAACGTTTTTACCATTCTTTCCAAAATAAGGAGTATAATCATATTACAAACACATTTTGTGCGAGAGTAACATATAAATATGGTTTAAAATGTCCAAAATGGCACGATAAAAATCCGTTCGTTATAAATAAAAGAATCAATGGTTAAATGATAAAACTGACACAATTACACTCGTCGATCTCTGTGGCGTGCATACGTTGGCCATATCGTTTGCAATCGGCAATCACGGGTTCGAATCTCCGTGTGTTCATTGTTGTTTTCTATTTTTTTGTTTTTTAAAAAAACAAATTAAACTTGATTGTGGATGTATGTAACATCATTTTTATGTCAATTTTTATAATTTATAAAGGCCGCCAATGCTTTTATAGTTTTTTTCTATTCTTTTTTAATCTATTTTTCTATCTATCATTTATCTCTGGATTTATTTAACTTTATAATCTAAACACATTTAAATGCGTAAAACAATATATTATTGCTCGATGATAAGTGATTGAAGTTGAGTTCACTTTGATAATGATAGCAACACTTGTTGTAAAACCATTTTACCAGTGTGCCCAACCATTTCTCCTTTGCACACTTTGTTTAAAATACATTCAGAGATGTCATTTTTATAGCTTGTTATAGCTAGGCTAATATACAACTGTAAGCTATTTGGATATACACAAAGCAAACACATTTCCAAAACAGGCATAGCCAATCGTACAACATGAGAAAGGAGACCGTTTATACCAATGTTAAATCTACCATGATTACCATTTTTTTTAAATCTGTACAACCGATGAATTTCTAGAAAATCTTTGGTAGTGGGTACAACTTCATTTCAAGAAAGTTAGTTCTTGTACCAAATTTAGCTAGCTTTAATAAACGAATTGGGAGACGCAATATTCATGTCGAAATACCGTATGTGGAAAGGCAATCAGACAACTATTGATAGACGCGATTAAGTCTTGTACCTTTGAAGGGTGATTACGGGCACGTATGAGTAAAGTGGATTCCCTCTATAATGAACCAAAATTTTAATTTCAGTGCCAAAGATCTTGAAAAAGGTTACAGGGGACATTCTCACTTCGACGATGCTCCTATGCGTAGGTCAACTGAAAGCCCGGTCCGATGGTAGACTCCGAATCTAATCTTAGGAGATATGTACACATTTTCTCATAATACTTTATGCTGCTACCGCTTCCAATCATTAGATGGTTATAGCATATGCACGGCGCAAAGTGCACGGTGTCTCATTTAGGCCCACAGGCCGGGCGGGCTAGAGAAGTGCTCAGAACCGGGACTATTAACAAAACACCGGATTCTACTGTCGCTCTGTTACGGTCGTATAGTCGGCCCCCGGATTCCACGTCACTCTGTTGCAAGTAAGTGTAGGCCCTATATTCGCCACAACATGTGGGCACTACCACCATAGTTTTATTGACTGTACATCATGCCTTTCGTCGGTATACAACTCGGACTTTTTAGTGTCTGATAAGTCCACCCCTCCCCCTCCCTATGGCCCTGTTTAAAGCTGGCTACGCCACTGATTCGCGCATGTTGGATGTGCCGGCCCGCCGCGCGCCAGTGGTCCGCATTGCGGCGCGTTATTGGTCACTCTCGATCATAGTTCGGCGTGGCCCCTCGCTACACGGCTCGATCCTCATGGCGGCATTATTATCACATCAAACCACTTCTGGATGTTATCATCAATCAATGCATTGTCGGCTGCTTAAGTCAAAATAAATATTATATACCAAGGGGATATACAACTGTCACTGGATATACCCACTTTGCCTATCTGTGATATACCATTGAAAAACCGTCAATGCCTGAATCTTTTCCGTGAACTTTTCCTGATTGGGCTTTTCCACCCCAAACTGGCCGGAGCCCGGGGGTTAGATCTACGGTTGATTAGCGCATTACAAGAAGTTGTGTGACTTGCCATGCAGCACATACTCGTTAGGCATTTGTCCAACATTTTAGTAGACAAATCCAAAGCGATCGGACGCATGCGTAGAAAAAAATGTTGTCCCCTTGACTCTCCAGAGGGCATTTTTCGATATTCAGAAGATGGCGGACATAGGTTCGTGTGACGAATATTCTAGGTGAAATTCGATGTGGGAACGCTCGGACTGTAGGGAACGATGATATTTCTGACTTCAACAGCGCCAGGGCATCGTTCGGGGACCGTTTGATTATCACTCAGGTCGTGTCAGTATGAAATTAGGTAAAACACTCCGACATAACATTGAAATCAACGGAGATTCAAAGATTACGGCCGTTCGTGTTCACTATGGTCTGGTACTTTTCATTTTCGACCTCACAAATGACGTATATTCATTGATATGATTATTCATTGTATATTCATGTACGTCGATGCTTTCGGCGATTCGAACAATAGAGTGGCAGGGGCCTGGCATTGGTTTCAACGATCAATAGCCTAGCGTCAGTGATTGCTTTAACAATGTAAGGCACGCGATACATGATGGATTTGTTTTTATCAAAAGTGGTGGTTGTTTTAGAGGTATGTATGTGTTGATTAATGGCACTTTACAATGGGACATCATTTCTCATCCGCTTTAAGGAAATTACTTCATCACGATATCAAATAAAATTAACTTTACCTTAGATAATTATATCAAAACAGGTTATGTGTGAACATGAAAATGTGTTATAAATGTAATGATTTGCAATGTTAACTTGATGAATCTATATAAATTATGGGAACATGTATAAAACATGATGATGCTCTGTATTATGATATACTTATGGTGTAATTGTGTATTATGATATACAATATGCGCTGAAATTATACAATTATGCAGTTGCATGCTACACCGTGTTATGATGAATGTAAACATGCTGCAAAGCATATGAAAATGTGTTATAAATGCATGTAATGATATGCAATGTAAATATGATAAAAATATGAACGTTACGTGAACATGTATAAAACATGATGATGCTCTGTATTATGATATACTTTAATGGTGTATATGAAAATGTTATAAATTCATTGATATGCAATGGAAACATGATGAAACTATGAAAATTATGTGAACATGTATATATAGTTGATAGTTATAACCAATAAAAGATTTAAAAAAAACCTATAGCTTATGTGTTGTTTCAAGATAAATTGGAAAAATTAATGCTCGCGCGCTGATGCACGTTCCCGTGGGGAAGTGCCATTGTGAGCATATTAACATTTGCGCAAGTGCATTGTTTTGTCTTATTTTTCTGCAGAGAAACACTTTCGATGCACTCCGCGTATTTTAGTTTCCTGCTTTCAGATTGGCTCGTGATTGCTAAGAGTTCATTAATTCAATTCAAGGTCTGTCTTCTCGACGCTTTTATAACAAGTAAACCATGATACATATGCTGCTTAAAATTTTAAAATTTGTTTACTTTGTGTATGAACAGTAAGCAAAATAAGTTTTGGTACGAGCTGAAGGTATGAAATAAATGTTCTTTGGTCGAATACTCGAATGATATCAAATTTTCTTCAGGGATGTGTCATCATGCAGACAGGATAACAACGTGCATTTCCCGTGACCGGAATCACCGGGATATATAATATTAAGCCAAGTTACCAACTTGCAAACTGTCATGGAAATGAATCTAGGCGTTAAGGGGACGAAAAACCCACCTGTTGTACGGGCCCGACTAATAATTTATTCATTGTGTTTGCAAATAATGTTTAACCTATTTTGAAAATTGCCAAAAACAAAATTTCCGATAGCGGTGTACTGCTGTCGGTTATCGAGCTCGGGTTTTTTGCGCCGGTTTTAGGGACACCAAGACCCCCCTATTCTCAAGTTTGTGACCAGGCACCACCACCCCCTCTCAACTGTTTAACTCGGGGAAGATCCCCCTCCTTCCACCATCGAAACAAAAAAACGCCTGACCGACCGACCACAACAGGGTTTGTTTATTCGTCGCCTAATTTTTCTTAGTTAATAACCAAAAATACATAATCCCACCGACTTCGACGGACGGACTTTCGGCAAAGAAGCTCGTTTAAATTGTACCTCAATTATGGTCAAATATGTATAACAATATAACAATTTTCGCGCGCACATTTGATCTGTAGGTAATCCCCTATCCGAACCGTTTTCAACCATCTATACTTAAATCAAGGAAAATATCAGTATGCTCAACTTCTTTCTCGCATTGATAAAAACCAAAATATTGATTGGAAAAGTAGAGGCTTTTCAATTAAATATTGGTCAAAAGTATACACCAGATCGCACCAAATGGGTTCAACAATTGACAACATTTCCAATTGGGAGGGGGACATATCCTACCTCATACTCCCCCTGTCCGCGCTAGCGCAGAGCGCGGTGCTGCGCACTGCTTTCGTCACACTTTGGCACGAATATTCTAATATTTGGCCCCCCTAAAATAAAATCCTTAATCCGCGCTTGTCACGGTTATTGAGACCTATTACCAGCCCGACAAGAAATTTACCTGACCAAATGTGTTTCCAAATTCACAAGTAGATTGAGGAATTTTCTTGTATTGTAACTGCCATTTTGAGTTTGGAAAAAGTTACCTGCCAATCAATTCAAAGCAGGGTTTCAGTTTCAAGATTCAAGATCAATATATGAGCATTGATTCGTGTGCTTGGGTGTCAAGATCTGGATGTTTTTATACCCACAGGTTTTGATTAGATCTATTATGTTTGCATGCGGGCTGTTTGAAAATCATACCGTAACATGTGCCGTGCAAAAAAGTCAGAAGGTGCGTAATTGCTACAAAAGGATTATTGAAATGCCCTGTTTGTGGCAAACAGCTTCAACGTAAGTCTTTCGCAAGACATGTCCAGAGTCATGAAGGTAGAAAGCATATTTGTAGGGAATGCAATAAATACTTCTCAAAAAAGCAGCAGCCTTCAACGACATGTAAAGTCTCATCTGCACAGAAAATATTTGCTGAGTCAATTGACTCATATTGCCTCATTTTAAGTGAGTCACCTAAACATTGACTCACTTATTGCACTAAGTGTATCATAGTTGACTCACGCATAATCTGTTAATGAGTCAAATTTCAGGTGACTCAGTACAGTATGCCAAATTGACTCACTTGTCAGGAAAAGATGAGTCAAGATCGACTTTTGACTCATTCATAAAAATACTGAGTCAAATACGAAATGAAAGCGAGGCTTTCCATGGACTGGTGACTATATAGCGTATGTTCATGATGTTAGTGATTGAAGACACAAATTGTGTCATTTCTTTTGGACTTCTTTGTTATTAAACACTGCATAGACTCATAAGTAATATGTGGAATTTCTGGAGCTGTTAGACAGTAACTTTTTTTGCATTTGGCGGTGTTTTTACCTTCAGTAAGCTTACAGTGTTGGACCTTCGTCGTTACACTGCAGTAAGCTTATGGATGTATTTAACCTTATTAATTGGGCAAGTTGGACTTAGTGCCTGCTTAATAATGGGCAACATACAGTGTCTACAGAAACTAACACTTTTCGGAGATCACCGCCTATGTTCGTGATAGTCTTTAATTGTCACAAAACAATGCTATTCTGAGGCTCAACTGAGTCAATTGACTCAGTAAAACGTCCAAGTGTCTCAGTACACGGACCAACAAAAGACTCATCAAAATGAGTCATTCGACTCAGTTAATATTACTGTGAGTCAAGTGAATCATTTAAATGTGTCAAATGACTCAATTTGATTCATTATTGAGTCAATTGACATGTTACAAGAGTCAGGAGGCTCAATGACTCATTAGTATTGAGTCAGGTGACCCATTACAGAGTCTGTTGAGTCACCAGTGAGTCAATTGACTCAATTTTTGGTGAGTCAGAAGACTCACTAATTGCATTTGTGAGTCAATTGACTCATTATGGATGAGTCAAATGACTCAGTTTAACATCAAAGTGTCTCACTACACGGACAAATGAGAGACTTACCAAAAAGAGTCATTTGACTCAGTAATTTTTTTCTGTGTGGTATGTACAAGTTCTAACCAGTTTCACATCTGTGACGTTTGTGGCAAAATGTACAGGGATAAATCAAATCTTAAACGGCATTTGAAAAGCCATAGAAATAAATCTGTTCAATGCAATAAATGTGCAACACTATTTATGGTCATTTTTGTCATTGTGTGCTCTTTGAAGATCGCTGCACTTGAGAATACAATGAGATATAGAATGTAAAATTCATCAAGCAAAGTGCATATCGATTAGTCGGGAACGTGAAGATTAAATATTTTTAATAAGGCCAAAAAAAAGAAGGTTGAAATGCCCTTTCAGGTCAAAAATGTGGGTCGGACGGTCGGATTTCTTAAGCTTACCGTCTGTAAGATACTACACAAAATCACGACCATAAATAGTCCAAGAAAATCTTGAAATGTCATTTTAAATACTTCGATCTATCATACTAATGCGAACTTGGTCGGGGGTAGTCCTTTTATCAAGTAAACAACATTTGGTTCCCGTTTGTTATTTTTCTCATGTAACGTCGTGCTGTAAAATGGGTACCACCAATCGCACATGGTGTGACATGGATGACGTAATACAAAATACCGCCGCTGGCGGTTGGTAAATATTAGAATCAGGGCCCTGTAAAGAATAGTCTAAGGCTCTGCCGCCCTCTACATTTTGTCATCACTGTTCCGTACGGTAATTATTCATATTCGACTGGGGTTATATTCAAGATGTAATTCAAGATGGCCGCGCGTTTACGAAAACAACAAAATAAATATTTCTTCGATATTAAAAAAGGTCAAAACGGCAGACATTAATTGGAATATATTGCAAAAACCTCTCTACCAGGGATCACTTTCAAAATTAATACATTTTTATGCAGAGAAGAAAAATGGACTTATAAAGTAAGCTTATTACTTTTAAAGAGTGATATTTGGGGGTGATTTTTTGGTTACAGTTTTGGTCACGGCCTTCGCGTTTATTTTCGTGTGATTTCTCGGTTATGGTTGCAAATAGCGAAGTCGCGGGAAACTCGCCTCTTGGGATCCTCCGGGTCAGAAATCGCGGGATCCTCGGGGTCTAGATATAAAGTATGTGAGTACATGACGATTTTATGTGTTTATGCCGTATTTAAACGTAAACAGAACATGTTTTGCTATTTCTTAACCAAATTATGACTTTGAAAATTTGGGTCGGTCGGAAAGGGCAAGTCAACTTTTCTTTTTTAGGCCTAACATTCAGACACATGTTTTTAGTTTAAAGAAGCGTGATAGGAATTCGTAGCTCGATACAAATATGAATTTGAAGTCCAGACGCCGTAATTGTTTGAATGGTTCTCTGGTTTAGGTCTATGTTTTTAGACCATTTAAAGATTGTTTCATACACTCTGAATGCCATTGAATACAAATACAGTTATATACCAATATTTATTGATATGCTCCGGGCAGAATCATGTGAATTTCTTTCAGAGAAGTTACAAACAGTCATCATGGGCTGATTCCCATTCAAATCCATAGAGGTCCTTCACATTTTCAACAATTCTACGCGGGGAGAAAAGACCACATGTTACTTGTTCACAATCAAATAGCCGCTCACTCAGGTACGAACCAACGTAGTTTCACTTTGTGAGCAATATCCCTTTCATTCCTTGCCATTCAAGTGTCCACACACAGCATTTTCTCGCCGCTTGAGTGTGTTGAAAATGCGAATTTTAAAATGTCACGGATTGTTATTAAATAGTGTTAATAATGGTTTATCATTGTTGTTTTGTGGCATACTTGATACCATATTGTTTTAAAAAGATTCATCTAAATGTCTATCTACCCTGTTTGGACACAAAATAATCGGAAGACACTCTATAGGACATAAACAAAGTGTATGACTTCCTTTTGTTTAGAACTTTAGCTCAATTACAGTAATCCAGTGATCATATGAACAACATAACACAGTTACAGTTTATGTTCAGAACCAGTTTCAGAAGGCCCCAGTAAAGAGTGCAATTTTTGGAATCGTTGTTTTACCGCTTCATAAAAAATATACTCATTTTTTGCCGCCATTTTCAGCGCCATAATTGTTTGATACAGAGGGTTCTTCTTGGAGGTTGTGGTAAATTTCTCGTGATAAGCGTCTGTCACACGTTTGTATTTCTTCAGCATACCTTTAAACAATTGCGGCAACGAACGTTCCAAAACATCTATAAAGGCTTCATAATCCTCATAGAGGCCAACCGCAATATAATCATCCAAATTCACTAAAGCTTTACGAAGGGCCAAATCTGGATTTGAGCATTGCTTATAATCGTAGCCACAGAAACGTCTAGTTTGTTGACGGATATCAGGCCCGCAGTAGTGAGATAACCGTGGATGAGTTTGGTTCTCCGAAACGGCCATATCGACGCATTCGTCGATTGTTCTCTTCAGAACTTCAGCTGAAAATTGTTGTGGAGTTGACGCACCTTTAACATCTCCGTTACGGTCAAAATAAAACTGGGATATGAAGCGGTCAACTGGATCGCGTATAATACTGAAGCTGATTGGTTGATCCAGTCCGTAGTCCCGGTAGTTAATGTGCATGTGATTACCATTAACGATAAATGGCGGGGGTTTAGATGCCACGTTTAGAACACGTTCCTGTTCAGTTTTACAGTTTTTGCATTCTTGATACTGTTTCAGATGTGGCTTTGATACCTTATCAATAATATCGGTCAGAGTCCTACTTCCGGTCTTTGTAATCCTGTTGTAAAAATACCATCTTGAAAGCAATTCTGTCTTCAGACTGGTGTTGTGTGGATTGGTACGAAGTTGACTATAAAGCACGTGCAGGTCATCAGGGGTACTGCCAGCACGATCAACATCTTCCCGCAGATCTGTTTGTGTCAAATAAATCATACAATTTAATAATGAATACAATTAACCCTGATTTCATTTTAACACTAGCCATACAAAACATCTATAGAACCCTGGGTAATGGTGTAAAATCATCCCGGATATGTAATAATTTTAAAATGAGTCGAAACAATGTGTTGCTGAATCTCTTCCTGAAGAACAAAAGTGCTTTCTTTGAATACCCCAAAACATAGCTCATGAATATCTGAGATATGATTTCGTTTTGTACAAATCCAAAAAAATGTGATTTGTACAAAACGAAATCATATCTCAGATGTTCAATAACAATCCAGATGAACTTATTCAAAGATAGCTCATGAATAATTAAACAAGTTCATTATTATAACCATGATAGCCAATACATTTCTATGGCGGGTTTGTGCCAGTTTTGACTTCCTTTCAAAATAACCTTCACAGTTGTTTTTCTATGGATTCACTGAAGTGAAACTAATCCCAAGATTGCCAATAGTCTTTGATCTCATTATTCGAATGAGCTTTAACTTTGGAATAATTTAGGAGGCTTTTTGAAGTTTCATTTTAACAAGGCTTTCATACTATAAATTGAAACCATCCAAATGCCTTATACTTTTCATTGTATCACATGCTACAGAGTTCAATTACTTTCAGCATAGCCTCCGTAAAACTGCCGGACTTCTTCATTATTCATTTAATCTATATAAAAGTATATTTGTTCAATGAATCCAACCATGAAAATGAAATTGACCATTTTGGAGAAAATTATAAAAAAACACGTTTTTGGAACCCATTTTAGGTTCTGCAAAGATAACTCAAAATATATTTTGTCACATTTTGTCATACTAGTTTTATTATAATCCTGATAACATTCCCTAGGAAGCATTTTTTTTTTAATATCTTATTTATTTTTTCCATGTAAGCACAGTCCCTGTAGCCTAGTGGAGTAATCAATCGCCGTGATAGCGAGAGGGACCGGGTTCGAGGCTGTGTATTTTAAGGTCTTTGTTAATTTAATTCTCGCCAGTTTGTCCGGGTCTATATATCATTTATTCATTTCAATTACTCGGCTGGTATCATTTGCTTGATCCTCTCATTTATTTAATTAAGTTTCGCTCGTCATAGATTCTGCTAGAATCATGCTTATAGGCCATCATCATTTGTTATTATTTATTTTTTGAGTTATAGACCAAAAACTGCCAACATTTTTTACCTCCAAAATCATGAAAATCACATTTTTGGTAAAAAAGTCACATTTTTGGCACTTTTTGGTTTATAATTCAAAAAATACATAAGATATTCAAAAACGAAATCAAACTTCATAGGGAATGATATCAGGAATATAACATAACTAGTATGACAAAATTTGACAAAATATATTTTTAGTTATCTTTGCAGAACCTAAAATGGGTCAAAATTTGATTTCGAAATAATTAGGACACGTAATTTTAGTTTCATGGTTATGAATGTAATTTGGCAAAAACAAACTGCATATCTAGGAAGAAATCACAGATTGAATGTGCTCCATGAAAAAGATCGCATAATATGCATTTAATATCAGTTATACGAAGATTTACAATGCACATGATATTGATATTTCTCTATTTCTTTTTCTAAATATAAGATTTATTAGAATTATTACCTGGTAAGTTAATGTTTGAGTGATCTACACTCCAACGAATACTTGCATGCACGCAAACATGTACTCTATCGAATACTTAATACACACAATGCACAAATTAGTATTCGATATATTTATGTTATATTCGACACTTACCTATGCTGCCTTTTTCATAATTCAAACCGTGGTAACCGATAATGGCAACTGAACATATTATCAAAATAATAAACAGCTTTATTTTCAAGTTAGGCATGATGAAGTTGAATGAGCATAATAAGGTATCGTATCACGGCTCGTATTCTACTGACCTCAGTCAAACATACTGCCAGATGATCGACCGTGCACCACCTATTTACAAAATATACACTGAGCCAAAAAAGAAACTTATACAAAAAGAAACTTATACAATTTTAACAGATCACCAAATAATATTCTGTGCATGAAAATGTACCAAATTTGGATACAATATTACTAATATTACTATTAATATTGTATCTAAATTTGGTACATTTTCATGCACAGAATTTTATTTGGTGATCTGTCAAAACTTTATAAGTTTCTTTTTTGGCTCAGTGTATATCCTGCCATAAAAACAATTTATATTTCTTTGCATTCAAGAACGATACACTCCGCTGGTATTTCTAAATAGAACCGAATACAATTGGAATAACAAAATGGCAATGGTCATGAACTCGGTGGTTCAACACTTTCCACGCGGCTATTAGTTTTACCATTATACGGGTCAGCAAGCAAATCACGCTCTGTGCAGTAGTGTGCACTGCAAGGCACCTTTTCTTTTCACGGGATGTCGCTGCTTCATGCAAGCTCCGAAGAATTCCGAAATTCTCCGAATAGAAGAGCTCAATTTAGATCGCTTTCTCATAAAACCAGCGTATGTAGAAATATTGCTTCATTCACAGTTGTTTGATTTATTATTTTCTGCAACCCCTCATATCAAATGTTGTTAATTTATGACTATATAAATGGCATAATTCTTGATTAAAAAATTGTGATGAAATGTTCATAATTGTGTGATATGCGACTACAAACCGTGGACGTGACCGTTTACAACATTTGAATAACTGTTTGCCAACATAAACTTCATTATAAGGTATTGATCGTTCATATTATAGTAAGAAAATAGAAGTGTTAAGCTTGATTATCTTCAAATATTCACGTAAAAGATACAGCTTTTGTGGAAGGACCGGATTTTTGTTTGTATATAGTTCCACATGCTCTCTGTATACAGTCATCAAAAAAGTAACTATACAGGTAATAAATGGCCTTCTAACTCTTAAAATATATATCCTACCTAAAAATATTTAATAATAAAGTTGTTGAAAAATTTGTCTTCTTTAATATGAGATATTGCACGCTAGGATCGGGTGATTATTGAGGAAGTGGCACTCAAAAATGTCAGGAGAAGTCCGATTTTCATTTTCACATTTTTATTTTCTACAATTGGGGATGCATGCGCAGGTTGGACAGTCGCCCGCATTGTCCCGATAGATCAATACGCCACACACACGCTACCTGTCATTCTCTCCCCCGTGATGAAATGTAAAATGTGAATTTGAAATTGTGACTTTACCTTACATTTTGGATTGTCGCTTCTTGAATATTCAACCGATCCTAGCGTGCAATATCTCATATTAAAGAAGATAAATAAATTTCTCAACAACTTTATGATTTAATATTTCTAGGTAGGATATACATTTTTAGAGTTAAAAGTACATTTATTACCTGTATAGTTACTTTTTTTGATGACTGTAGACCCATCATGTGTTTCGGGATATCCATTTGAAATTCATGTGTTCCCCCGCGACACTACACGCGCGGTTGGTTTACTTTACCTTGACGGGACAATAGGTACATCGATCGGTAACGCGGCTTTCTACACCGAGAATGACAGAACATGAGAAATGTTGTCAAACTGAAATCATCTGTTCATCTTATATTCGTGGACTTTACCGTTTAGATCAATAAGACTTGCGAATGTTTACAATTTATGGCAACGAAGACCACTGCATTTGCTGCTGATTTTTCCCGACCATCTTTAACGAGATAAGGCACATTTATGGAGATACTGTTCAATGTAAAAATTGCATAAAAATGGCGATACATTTTTCAATATTTAAGCTCTTTCATTGCAAATGATCAAATCACCCGTATTAGTTAATATTGAAGCCCTGGCTTTTTTAATAATAATATTGTGTTCACAGTGGTTTGTCGCCTGAAATTAAAAAAAAGAAGCAAATTTGAAACTCTTCTCATTTTCATCCTTGCACAAACGCCAGTTGTTGAACGAGGGCACTCACGCTGGCTGATAAAGAAAATAGCGACCATTTGCGTGACATGCTAGCTGACTGTATACAAAACAGATTTTCAGAAACCTTTCCCAAAAAGTCTATCTCAAGGATTACTGAACCAATACTAGACACGTTTGTACTTATGATAATGCATTTCTAACGATGATTCCAAATATGGTGATGAAATTCAATAATTATATCATTTTTTAATATTTAGTGAAATTTAAAACTGTCGTCTGCAGACGACTGCCGCGTGGAAAGTGTTAGCGACACTAATTGTATGTAACGAGTCATAAAAGAGCGTGTAAAAATGTGGGGTCGGCCGGTCAGTCGAGAAAAGTTATTCCTAAACATAATTTGTCAATATTCTCCTATCATTTTTTGTGTCGTGTGTTTAGTAGGCCTAATAAATTTTTACTTTGTGCAGGTTATGAACAGGAACTAAATGTAATTCCGTAGGCGTGTATGGCCTAAAGCAATAGTGTACAGTACCATAAGCGTGAAGAATCTCCTCGAATAGCGAGTACATGGGGCGTGTCTAAGAAAGTGTCCCGTGTGAAAGATGATTTTATATTTTATTTTTACCATGAAAAAATATAGAAATTGCACGTGAAATAGTCAAATGATGGTGTTTCTAGATGTTTAGGCAACCAGAAGGTCGTCGTTTACGTGACTTAGATTGAACTGCCCCTCGTCTCAATTCACGGTTTATCCTTGGTGTAAGACGGCATAGAATTAACCTAGCACAAAATTCTCTATTGGCGGATTAGAGGAGTATACAGCTTAATTCCGTAATGGGGTCTTGACACAAGACTAAATTTGAATGTCTTACACCAAGAATATACCAAATTTATGGTGGTGCGTTGTTTTCTTAATTCTATTGCCTCCTTTACCCATTGTGCATTGTACGCAGGCAATTCAACACTCGGAGTAGTGGTTGATGGATGTTAAAAAAAGTGTATGTAATTGATCCACACTCCCTGTGGGGAAGATTAATCCAATGTCTTCCATAGGGTATATAGATATTTTAAATGGAATAGCTCAATGGTGATAATTCTGTATAACCAGTTGGAGGGGGGGGGGGGGGGGGGGGGGGGGTGGGGGGGTGGGGGGGTTACATGTCATAACAGCGCCTATTGGAATAGTAATGTTATATGTGGTTTTATTTAATTAAACTTTATTGTACAATTTCTACATTATCTAGATTTAGGAATCTTCAGTAAAAAGTAAAGGTGAAAATTATTTGGAATACTAACGTTATCTTGATATTGATATCATTACGTTCGACACGTACTGTACAGTAAGACAAATGAAACCGCCTAATAGCACCCCCTTTTTAAGACCAAATCCAATGTATACAAGGGGAGACAGGATTAATTTAGCAAAACATAAAGAACTGTATTATAAATAGGGGGATATTGATATATCACCTGTAATATATGGAGAAATGTTTGGCTGTGAACTTCTGTTGGCCCCTGTTCCATGATGCCCGTCTGTGAGTAATTTCATCTACGTCTGCTCAGCATTTCCTCGGACACAGACCTCTTTAGTCGGTACTCTTGAATTATTTATATCCACTTAAGATAACATTATATCATAAGACAGCTGAATGCACATTGGTTAGATAACATCGATCGACGAATATGGCGATAACAAATTGTGACCTTGTAGGGCAATGATATGTCGAGGTTGGACAGCCAGGAAAGACGTAACTCATATTCTGGTCGTATTGTGATATTGCTACTAAAATAATCCTTGCATCAAGAGATTCTAAGGATCATTTTTAAACACACCTCACAAAATATTATACTTTATCTCCTTCATAATGTCCTTGTTTGAGTTGTTGTCAATCCTCTTGTGTGCTCGTTGAGGGTCTTTGCACTTAAGGATACAATATGTGATGGATAGAATGTAAAATTCATCAAGCAAAATGGATATCGATTAGTCGGGACCGTGTAGATTAGATATCTCAAATAACATTCAGACACACGTTTTAAGTTTTAATAACAATTCCATTGAAATGGAATGGGGGCGATCCAAGAGAAAGAAGCATGTTTTGTAACCATTTTCTGAAGCATCGGTTGCATACCATAATACCAGGGAAATGGTGTATGCATTTTCCATAATTCAAATCCCCCCAAAAAATCAAAACACCGCAGTCTAACAATAGTACAGGAAACCAATAAAGTTGATTTGTGTGCATGGAGGAGGGGGGGGGGGGGGGGGGGGGGGGGGGGGGGGGGGGGGGGGGGGGGGGTACCGTCTGAAGAACAATCTTGGTCTAAAACGTTGGTCCAGGAATTGCTATACTAATTAGAAATGGCATTCCGCGATCATGGTTATCCATATTGACATTTCATTAAATCAACCCAGGAATTATTATTATATATATATAACCTAAAACTCAAACATCCACAACTAACCACTTATTAGACAACCCCACAACAATTGGGAGATTTCTCCTTAGTCAAACAAGATAAGCTATTATGTCTCTCTGTTGGGAGTCTAATAAACAACTCTCTGATTGAATCATCAACCGTCTATTCATCAACTAAACAAATATAGCTTTGACTCCATCACAGACTGTAGGACTGTTAAAATAAACTGCATAGGTACATGTAATTAACAAAGACTACAAACATGGCGGCCCCCACTTATGTCTAGAAAGGCCTAAATGTGTAAGTATTGCAATCACATGCTAATAGGGTGGCTTCGCCCCCCCCCCCCCAAAAAAAGCGTGATAGGAATTCTTAGCTCGATACAAATATTATCTTGACGTCCAGACGCCGTAATTGTTTGGGAATTGACATTTATCAAACACATGGTAAACTGATGCATGGACAGAAAAGTCTGTATTCACAGATTTTATATTTTTCGCTCATATGAATAAAAAGGAAGCACTAATAAAAAATAATGATCCTTGCTATTAAAAGTTATGAATGTTTTAGAGTCTATTTGGCCATGTAATGCTAAATACGAGGGTCATTCAATAAGTTCTACTTCCTACCTCATAACTTCACTGTTATATAAGCTAGTCGTATGAAATATTCCAGAATTGTAGCTTTGAATCTCAGCTACAGATTTATAGTAAATTGGTCTAAGTACTGGTTTTACTCTACCGAAGATGCAGTAAAAACCAAAATATCCATTTAGTACGACGGAAACGGATAAAAAACAGCATTTTATCTCCTAAGTGCCATTTATTTGGCTAAGTCTAAGAGACAAAACGTAGCTATCGGTCAATTAAAACCGTTCTAAATTACAGATATATCTTAACCAGACTATAAACAATAAAGGTGACTGATTTCTTGGGGGAAAATTCCCTCGAATTAGCCAGAACCAGACCAGGACAGCTATTAATTGTAACCCTACCCTAGAGAACTGCTGCAAAAAAGTTATATTTGCTTTTCATAAGAAATAAGAGATCTATAACTCTTTATATTTTTGAAATTATATTTTTTCCTGTTAGGTTGAATATACTGCAACACATTAATAGCATTGCAATCATTTAAATCACTTTTAACAGGCTTTTGTATGACAAAGTTTACTTGAATCATGTTTGCTATCTAATGAAGATAGCATGCTTTTCAAAGGTGAAATAATGTGCACGCGGTAACAGTATGTCATACAGTTTGTCTTCATTTTTTGAACTTTCATTGCCTTTGAAGCATGAATTTACCAGTTGTAATACTAGAAATAAATACATATTACAAATTGAAAGTGCCTATGTGTCCTCTTTAATGTCCTTTGTGTGTATACTAAGATGAACCGGGGGTTGGGGGCAAGTGATACATTTAGATGTATATGAAATTAAAATAAACGTACCTGCTTATAACTCCTCGGTGGGTGAAAGTCATTCTACCATACTTGCCATCTGGTCTTTTTGTGCACCCCAACCATTTCCAGCAGTCTTGGCTTGCAAATGCCCCCTCTTTACACGCTTCTCAATCCATAAACGAAGATCTTTGAAAAATTCCAAATCCTAAGATAGGTCTACACGGTTAGCCATTCTGTAAAGAAATTTAAAAAAGAAAAGAGAAAAGATATGGTATGATGATCAGTGTTTACAGTATAGATAACCACTCACCTCTCCCTCCCCCATGTATACAGTACATATATCCCCTACCCCCACCTCCTCCTCCCCTCCCCATCACCGGCGGCCTACCCGCTAGGCACTGGTTATTACACTGGACCCTTGACTGTGGGTCTGATGATCATGATAACAACCCACGGGCACGACTAAACAGCTGCTTTTTCATCTTTGTTTTCTTGTATTTGGTGTATTCGGGGAGGGGGTTGTGGAAACAATTATTTGACCTCTATCTAACTTATACGGGATCGTGCTATGTGATGGATATACATACATGAATAGCGAGACTTACTACTTCTGCAGACATGGTATAATTCCAATGTTTTAATTTTTTTTAAATTTTTTGTATATCACTTGATCTGTAAAAAAATAAACTTATTTGAGAGTTGTCTGCATCCTCTGAAAGTTGTCTTACATACCCCTATCAATCCTGTGTGTGAACAGACAACTTGAATACTGTTCGATCTATCTGTTAATAAGCTTAATTACAATTTTAAATCAGTGACAATTGACTTTGATTGAAGTTTATGAAGTAGTATGTAAGTTTACTAAACCGTTCTTACGCCCCTGAATAGCCTGAATGAAGCAATTTCTTTTTCTACACTAAATGTTCCTTAATCAATAGAAAACTTACATTAAACGGTAAATAGCCACAGAAATTTAGCGTATTAGCAGTTCGAACACTTTTTTGTAATCGGTTCGTATGACCATAGCAACCAGAAAGCCTGTGAGATAGGCGTGGGCGATAAGAAATCCCGATTTTCATAAATTGACTGGGTTTTCATATAGGGCCCACACCACTAATAAATTCCCCATTGCTTACTGTATAAAATGGACCATAATTATACGCCATTTTCTCGCTTATAAAGCAACTGGTTGCTCGAGATATGCACCGTCGAAGATACGCATGTGTGTAGATTGCCCAGGCCTAGCCTAGGTCTAAGCAATTCTAATCAATTATTTGAAGTCTCTAAAATGACTATAAAATCATAAAAAATTGGTAAAAGAAGAAAATTTGCACTGTTTATCTTCATTTTATAATTATCTGAGCAGAAGTTTGGCATACAACACTACTTTTGAAGCATTTTTATATATTTCACTTAGAGGAGTGTCATTCGTGGGCTATTCCATTACTTATTTAGTGGTGTGAATCCTATAATACACAGGACTAAATGGATATATTTCAAGTCTCTCAAAGAGATAATTGTCTACCATTGACTTCCTGATTAAAGGTTGCATATAACTCATAAAGTGACAATGATATTAGGATTTAACACTCGAGGCATCACTGTAGCTTGAATTGTTACAACGATAATTTGACTGAAAAGTAGTATTCCGGTATGCTAAAGACGTAACAATACATTCGAGTTGATATTATACTATTTGGAAGACTACAGAGGTTTATATTGCCTACAATCTGATTTATACATGAAAATACAGTACTATATTCTGAAAACATCCATTGTTTTCTATTTTCAGTATTTAAATTGGGCTGTTATATCTACTCATACAATACGGAAAGAAAACGAAAGACATGTATTTATCTTTAGGCTAATTTTCCGTGTCCATTGTCCAAAATCTCTCTCTGGCTTTGATCGTATCATAACAAAAGTGAAACAGATATCATATTTAATTTACTATAGATGTGTAGCTATGATTTAGAGCTATAATCCTGACAAATGTCATGAGGCTAACATTAATAATAGCGATGTTATGAGTGAGGAGGTAGAACTTATTGAATGACCCTCGTACTTATAAACACTAATATCGATTGACCGACTTGATAATCCACTTACAATCTCTTCTGTATATCAAAGAGACGTTGACAGTATGAATATGTTTTCCTAAAAGACAAAGTAAATTATTAAATATTGAAATAAAGTGAGATAGTCTCATTTTACAAAACTCAACAAAGAGAAGCTAGATAGTTATGGCTCTGATTGAAATTGTCACTTGCTTTCTCTGCAGACAGACAATATTGTTGTACCGTTTACGGTACGTTTTTTTTTCTCCAAAAAGTCCGTATTCAAAGATTTTATATTTTTCGTTAATATGAAGAAAAAAGGAAATCCTAATAAAAAATAATGATCCTTGCTATTAAGAATTATGTATGTTTTAGAGTCTATTTTGCCATATATCCATGAAATGCTAAATACTTTCAAACAATAAAATCGATTGACCGACTTGATAACCCACTTACAATATCTTCTGTACAGAGTGTATCAAAGAGACGTTGACAGTATGAATATGTTTTCCTAAAAGAGCAAACAATTTTGACAAACCAATAAAGACCGTATTCAAAGAGTTTATTTTTCCGTCATATGACGTCAACAAAAATGATTAAAATAATGATTCTTGCTATCAAGAGTTATGCCTGTCTTAATTAAAAAATAACAAATTTTTGTATCTGTCCACGAAATGCTAAATCCTTTAAAATTGAGTAAGGAGCAAAGAGCACATAATTTCAAACAGTCACTTGAATTCAATTATTTATCTTAACCCAGAGGAAGCCAGTGCAAATTGATAAATGAATCAATATATCAATATCCGTCCACTGAATTATAAAAAAATTGGTGAGGATTAACTAAAGAAGTGATGGTAAACGCAGTTCGATATAATCAACAAGTTCAAGCCCAAAACAGGCCAAACCGCATGGGCTCCTTATTGCCGTCTAACTACAGAAGTGCGTCACGAATACCCGCGATTCACCCACTATTTACAACGATGTTAGTCAATCTAATAACGGTATGATTAATAACAATATCATAAACTAAGTGTGACGTCATTTCATATAATGTCCCTTATGATATGGACCCGGGTTTCTAGTAAACCGCATCATTTTGGTCATCTATTTCAATATGCGAAAAATAGCAATGAATCAAATATGCATGCGTATTTAAAGGAGTTCCTTTAACTTCTTTATACTGATTAACCAATGATCAAAGGTATCCATTAGACTATTGGGAAAGGGAATCAAACTACTAGTATATTATTATAGTAGTTTTAGAAGAATCAAATTAGTTCTAAATGACCTACTTTTCTAACCGCCTCTGCACAGTAGTTTATTTAAGAACCCTCCCTAATAATCAGTTTAACCCTGCCCGTAAGGAACAGTCACCATCTATTAGCAATGGAAACAACAAACATTTTAGTAGACGAATTCCTTTACCCGCGTTTTCCTCAGGCAATAGCTAAAGTATTGCTACGGGACGACATTTCGAAGAACATCGTTTGGAAGAAAAAGGGACAACATCGATACAATATGCCCTGCGGTTGTCATTTAGACAAACTGTGTTGTACAGCTGTTTTGCTGCGGGATTTTTTTTTTATATATTAGAGATTTATATATAGGGTGCACACATTCAATGCTAATTTACAACCGAACACTCGGCTACCTTAGGAACACACCATAAAGATTCTGCCTCTGTAAGTAAATTATAACAAAAGGTATGTTTACTTTATCTATGGTCTATTGTACATTTCTTTACAGTGACATCATCATATTATTGATTCATGCGATGAGTGTGAGGATTTGATTTTGACTCCAGGTTTATATTTAATATAAAGTCATTATTATGTTTCTACGTAACATCTTCGCCGTATCTTATTATCTTGAACATCCTCAGTATACATTGACCATGTTGACGCTAGAAAGCTATTTTCCCCGTATATTTCCCAACTGACATTATGGACAGATAGGAGAGATACGATGGGATATATCGTACGCTATGAAAAAACGCTTTGCATTGAGTTAAAGGTGCTTTTGCTTGAGGCTGTTTTCTTTACTACGTTTACAAGGTAACGATCGTCAGTTACCAAATAATTCATCAAGTATTTAACGAGAACTAGGGTAGAATATCGTTGCCTAGAGGAACAGACGCCCGTCTCGCACGGCTGTTTGACTGTCCGATTCATACTTAAAATTATGGAATAAAAAAAGATTACATAGTGGCCCAGTTATGGTTTGACCTGATTTAGGTAGCGCTAATGAATACGAGTATACGGTGAATATTTCACGAAAATTGTAGGAGCCATTTTTAAATTATCGGCATTTTCTACTTTACACACATTTTACATGTAACTCTATGGGAAATGTGGCCGATGAGGGCGCTATTATATAATATTCAAAGCGCTATTTCTCAGAAATGGCACCTACAAATGTTCTGACATTTCTACAAAAGATGGCCAGTATATTCAGGTACTTGAATAAGTTAAAACCAGAACCGGGATGAAACAGCCGTGCTCGAGAACCTTAAACGGTAAATATATTAACAACATTACACAGATTGTGTTGACCGAAATAGTATTATAATTTTTTTATCGAGGCTCAAATGAAACGCAGTTCTTTATTTTATCGGCTCGTTACTGATATATGATACCGTGATCAAATACATTTACTACGAGTCCTTAAATACACGTGCATTTAATGCTTTTGCTTTTTATCCACGGTGTCTTATCAGAGCCACTATGTATCATTAATTTGCATGAAATTACCCTACAAGTTCCCTTGGGACGATATTTGCGAAGTTTAAAACCGTGTTTTGTTAAACGGCCTGTCTAACAGATAATCTTGCGTTTAACTTAAACACGGGTTTAGTTAGCGACGGTTTTAGGCTAAACACACGTTTAGTACGAGAATACGGCCTCGTATCGACCGATACTGGAACGTTTTTATGTTACAGTATCGGTCGATACTGGTACACGTGCTACCAATAGTAATTTGTTCCAGTATTGAACCATACTGGTACATAATTGTGTTCCAGTATCGCCCGATACTGGAACATTTTATATGTGCTAGTATTGTCCGATACTGGAACATTGAATTTGTACCAGTATCGAGAGATACTGGGTGTTCCAGTATCATTCCAGTCTCGGACGATACGAGTACTTTTTAAGAATTTATATTGTTTTTTCTTGTTCATTGTATCCTGCTGGTTTTTGTTACTCTGTATGCGCCATGCGCGTTCTAGCGGATTTGCGCGCTTTATAAATGTTCATTAATTATTATTGTTATTATTATTAATAGTCCAGAATCTGGAACCTAATGTACACGTTCCCCAAATCTAATACAATATCTCGAAGCAAAACAAATGTACTATTAGGACATATTGTATCGATGCTGTCCCTTTTTCTTCCAAACGATGTTCTTTGAAATGTCGTCCCGTAGCAATAAGTTATTGCATGTGGAAAAGTGGTGAAAAACAATTCGTCTCTCAAGATGTGTATTGTTTCCATTGCTTATAGATAGTAACTTATGGGCAGGGTTTAACTGATTATTAGGGAGGGTTCTTAAATAAACTAATGTGCAGAGGCGGTTGGAAAAGTAGGACATTTTGAACTAATTAATTTGATCCTTCAAAACGACTATAATTGATTTACCCCTACCCCTATTGGATAGATATACCTTTGATCAATGGTTACTCAGTAAGTGAATAAAAGGAACTATTTGACTGTTGTTTTATACGATTGCCAAATACCCATTTTCATAGAAAAACAAGAAACCCGTTCTACGGGCCTGACCGATCCATTGTTTTAATGGAATTCACGTGCAAATTAATACCGACCTAGGTTTTAGTTTTAATTGTCAAAAAGTGGCAACATGATTACAGATTTTGGGGATTTTGTACGTTCAATTTGAATGGAAGAAAGGCCGATCGACAGAGGAGTCCGTTTGCCCGTGGAACAGAGTTGTTTTTGTCACGTAATCGTTTTTAACTACCTTGTACATGTACATTCAGAAACCCTTGTTATTAGCTTCCGCCCGACCACGATATTATAATAGTGCATACATCAACATGATGTATGATAAGTCGAAAGCGCTATTTCACAGTCAACTGATCGACATTACTTAAGTCCCGCACGAACATTATTCCGAACCTGTCGAGAATAATATTTACACAGATAGCCTACCCACCGGTATGAAAATATCGACGATTTTTCAGTAAGCTTAAGGTCATTACTGGTCAATGCAAACTGTGTAATATAATACCTTATGATTTTCTAATGGTTTATCACATCGTTCTGACAAACCAGTATTTCTGGCAGCATAGTGTATACTCTAAAATGTCATATTCACCATCGATTTCTCTTTAAACCCTTGATGGTTTGAAGCTTTTTTATCGAGGCTCAAATGAAACGCAGTTCTTTATTGTATCGGCTAGTTACTGATATATGATACCGTGATCAAATACATTTACTACGAGTCCTTAACGTTTTGACCATACTTAACAAGTGAAATATATAAGTTTACTGAAGTTCACATGCTGCTGCAGCTAGGTAGATCGTTTGTGGCATGGGATTAAGATAGCAGAGCAAGTTTAACATATAATGTAGCTATTTTGTGTCTTTGAATACAAAAGTATAATAACCGTAGATATTTCAATGTATTAATTGTACATTTTCTATTTCCTATGACTTCATGAAAGAAATAATCAGGAATACACGATTAATGATACAAAATAGTTATAACTGTATTTAAATATTAATACAGTATTTTACCAATTACATGGACAGTTATTTAAAATTTTCTGTTGTGTTTTACAAACATTATTTACAACTGAAAGACTTTAAAATGTATCGGCTCATTTTGCCTGTAACTCTGGAATTTATTATATCTGTGACAATGATCATATTACCCAACCATAATAGCCCCTGAAGGGTATTTGAATTGGAACAGTGCCGTAAGCATCCGTACAGTGTACCCCGTCCACATGATACTTCAGAATTACTATGAGCCTTTAGGGCATAGGCCTCATGAAGACATTCGCATGATTGTAGTCTAACACGTCTGCATTTTTATACTGGGGTGTTCTTCTCGATATACCGTATGTCAACTGTATCATCTATAATACTATTTCGGTCTACACACTCGGTGTAATGTTGTTATATTTACAGTTTAAGGTTCTCGAGACGGGCGGATGTACCTCTAGGCAACGATATACGACCCTAGTTCTCGTTAAATACTAGTGATGTATTATTTGGTAACTGACGATCGTTACCTTGTAAACGTAGTAAAGAAAACAGCCTCAAGCAAAAGCACCTTTAACTCAATGCAAAGCGTTCATAGCGTACGATATATCCCATCGTATCTCTCATATCTCTCCGTAATGTCATTTGGGAAATATACAAGAAAAATAGCTTTCTAGCGTCAATGTACAGGGTGTCCCTAAAAAAAAGGATGCACGTGTTTACGATGCGCAACTTGTTGACCATGAATTCCTAAAGTTTGATGTAATATGGTAATGCACACAGAAAGGAAAAACACTCAGCTTTCAGATGCCGTTTATTTGATCTGATTTGGATTTGTCAATCCTGAGAAGTTTATCAAAGCTACCCAAAATCGACGTTGTGCCACTTTTACAGAAAGAATGATTATGAGCGTCAAAACGATACTAACATTGGTCTATCCATGGACTTGAAACATTGGGGTGCGCATTTGACCAGAATTGTTTAAAAGAAGACATATGTCCTTGGCATATGTGGTAAGGGATTTCTACGAGCAGATATTCTGGGATCCCTCTGCCGTACGTTTTCAATGTGTTACTGTATCCTGCCAGTTTTCATATCTTAGTTTCCAGAATGTTCTTTATTCATATTGGTGCTTGTACCAAGTATTTCCAATACTCCTTTGTACAGGTGTATTCCTAGATGGTACGTGAGTGTTTGGAAAATGAATGGAAAACTCTCTGGTGACTTCTGCTGGACTTCTCGTTTCATGATATTTTAAGACCATGAACACCCTCTTCTAATGAACTGAGGCCGCACCCAGCCATATAGACATCCGTCTTGTTTTGAAAATGTAGGCCCAATAAACATTTTGTGAAACCTCGTCAAAAAGACTGGTTCAAATCATGTAACAAACATTTTTATTATTCAGTTCTGCTTGGATACACAGGCACTCATTCTATTATTTAAACCTATTTAATTTCAATACAAAAATGTGAATTTGCATAACACCGGTGAAGGGCAATCGTACAAGTGGAAGTTGTATCTTAGGAGTAACCCTTTGAAACTGTAAAGTGGCACAATATCGATTCTGGGTAGCTCTAGCTAATTGTCCATATCTCAGCATTGACAAATCCGAATCAGATGAAATAAGCAGCATCTGAAAGCCAGGTGTTTGGTATTTCAATATATGTAAACATTGATTGGAAATTTGGAATTCGTCTACTAAAATGATTGTTGTTTCCATTGCTAATAGATGGTGACTGTTCCTTACGGGCAGGGTTAAACTTATTATCAGGGAGGGTTATTAAACAAACTACTGTGCAGAGGCGGTTAGAAAAGTAGGTCATTTAGAACTAATTTGATCCTTCTAAAACTACTATAATATAGTTGTATTCCTTTTTCCAATGGTCTAATGGATACCGTTGATCATTGGTTAATCAGTTTAGAGAGTTAAAGGAACTCCTTTAAATACGCATGCATATTTGATTCATTGCTATTTTTCGCATATTGAAATAGATGACCAAAATGATGCGGTATACTAGATACCCGGGTCCATATCATAAGGGACATTATATGGAATGACGTCACACTTAGTGCATATTGCTCTTGATATTGTTATTAATCATACCGTTATTAGATTGATTAACATCGGTGTCAATAGTGGGTAAATCGTGGGTATTTGTGACGCACTTCTGTAGCTATAGACGGCAATAAAGATCTCACGCTGGTTGGCCTGTTTGGGCTTGAACTTGTTGATTACATCGAATTGCATTAACCATCGCTTCTTTAGTTAATCCTCGGGAATTTTGTTATAATTAGGTGGACGGATATTAATATATTGATGCATTATCAATTTATCAGTTTGCTTCACTCCAGGTTTAGTTATATCTGATGTGAACTGGCTTACTCTGGGTAAAGATATATAATTGAATCAAGTGACTGTTTGAAATTATGTGCCCCTTTATAATGCTCCTTACTAAATTTTAAAGTATTTAGCATTTCGTGGACAGATAACAAAATGGGTTATTTGATTAAAACAGGCATAACTCTTGATAGCAAGAATTATTTTTTTTAATCATTTTTGTTGATGTCATATGACGGAAAAATGTACTCTTTGAATACGGTCTTTATTGGTTTGTCAAATTTGTTTGCTCTTTTAGGAAAACATATTCATACTGTCAACGTCTCTTTGACACACTCTGTACATGTACAGAAGAGATTGTAAGTGGGTTATCAAGTCGGTCAATCGATTTTATTGTTTGAAAGTATTTAGCATTTCATGGATATATGGCAAAATAGACTCTAAAATATACATAATTCTTAATAGCAAGGATCATTATTTTTATTATGGCTTCCTTTTTTCTTCATATGAGCGAAATATATAAAATCTTTAAATACGAACTTTTTGGAGAGAACAAAACGTACCGTAAACGGTACAACAATATTGTCTGTCTGCAGAGAAAGCAAGTGACAATTTCAATCAGAGCCATAACTATCTAGCTTCCCTTGTTGAGTTTTATAAAATGAGACTATCTCACTTTATTTCAATAATCAGGTTATCACACATCGTTTCGCTGTTATCCTGTTATCCGTCCCCTAAATCAAACGCCGTGACCCAGTTTGTCTAAATTTAGTAAATTTGCTCTTAGCCTCCGCGTTTACCAAGTTTCTTCATCGTACCTGGGGATACGGATGATAACCCGCTATACGTGACCATCTGAACAGAGTCAGGGAAGGGGGTCGCCCGCTGGTTGGCGATAGATTCCGGGATGGGCCGCTGATTAAGAACATCCTGGTTGAGCTGGTATAGCTTGGCTGGTTGAGCTGGTATTAGCTTGGTTGATAATACTATGACGGGCCAGGGAACGAGCGAGGGCGTATATTAGTTATTACGTCCAGTCCTTAATTTAATGTGGGTAGATACAATGGCAAAATACCCATTTCCATGTTAAGGCAACGAAACCAAGAAACCCTGCTTTAGAGGTCCGACCGACCCATTTGTTTGGAAATTGTTGAAACAAAATTTCACATACAAATGAATATCGACCAATAAATCATTTTTGCCTGTCAAAAGACGGTTAAATATTTGAAGATGTTTGGGATGTTAAGGTCATTTTGAAGGGAAACAAGAAAAAGAATAAGAAAAAAGTCCCGACAGACCGACCCAACCTAAAAGGTCCGATTGCCCGTACAACAGGTTTTTCCCGTTCGCCTAATCGTTTTTACCTATCTTGCACATTCGGAAACTCTTTTCATTAGCTTTAACCCGGCCACGATATTGTGACAGTGTATACTGTACACCAAAATAATGAAGTCGAAAGGGCTATTTCATATAGTCAATTGATCGACATTACTTAAGTCCAGCACTAACAATATTCAGAACCTGTCGAGGATAATATTTACCTAGGAAAACTAGATCTCTGCCCACCGGTATAAAAATATCGTTAATTTACTCAGTGAGCTTAAGGTCATTAATGGCCAATGCAAATTATGTAACATAAAACCTTATGGTTTTGTAATGGTTTACAGCCCTGATGGTTTATCACAACGTCCAGGCAATCAGTCTTCTCGACATAATAATACTTAAATGTCATATTCAAAATCGATTAGTCTTCAATATCATGATGGTTTGAAGCTGGTTATTTAGACTCAAATAAAATGCAATGCTTTTGGTGGCGGCACCAGCCTCTTAATTTCTTTTGTGGACCGGTGAGTTACTTATATATTGATACCGTGATTAAATACAGTTACTACAGGTTAAAATACAGTTTTGACCTTACCTAACAGTGCAACGTATGTTATTAGTTCAATTATTACATTCAAGTCTGAGATGTCAGTAGTCTAGTTTGTGAGTTAAAGAAGGCAGAAAGCAAGTTAAACATGCACAAGTAGCTATTTTGTATTTCTGACAACAATATATAACGGAAAGATTTCGTAAGGTGTGCATTTCCCATTTCCTGTGACGCCATAAAAGAAATAACCAATAATAAAATAATACTATTAGAGATGCCAATAGTTATCAAAGTATGCAAAGCCAAGTTTCCTTGGGGTTAAGTTAAAAACTCTAAATAGTCATATTAAGCATTGTAGTATCCATGGGTTACGTGTTTTACTCATTGGTGCCGCTAGAGATGTAAATCCACCACAACACCATGGTCATCGGTTTGATGACGTTCTCTAGTTTATAATGAATCCTGTCTTTAAACTATCCATGGAACGAATTCGTCATTAAGGGAGGGGGGAGGGGTATCTCAGGTACAGCCTCCGTAAAACGGAAAGGGTTCATTGAATCCAATCTTGAACATGAACTTGACCATTTTGGGAAAAAAATACAAGAAACACGTTTTTTGACCCATTTTAGGTTCGGGCAAGATAACTCACAATATATTTTGTCAAATGTTGTCATATCATACTAGTTTTATTATTATCCTAATAAAATTACCTAGGAGGTTTTTTGTTTGTTTTTTGTTTTGTTTTTGTTTTGTTTTATCTAATTTATTTTTTGAATTATAGACCAAAAGGTGCTAAAAATGCGGTTTGCAAAATCATCTAGCAATACTGTTGTCAAGCAACCAGATAAAGTGCAATTAGCACAGGATCGTCACTCAAGCAAGTAAAGAAAACAGCTAGTTTTCGGAACGTCCGGAAGGTATGTTTTAAATCTGGATTAGATATTATAAAACCAATATACAATGCTTTCGTATATTAAAATATAACACTTTATTCAAGGATTGTTTTAGTTTTGTTAAACTTTCTGGCGAATATTATGACATGCATGTACATGTACATGTACAGTTATTGAGAAGTTTCTTTTCTTGAATTTGAGATATTATACGCTAAGAATGGTTGATTAATGACGAAGTTACGATCCCAAACGTTAGGGCAAGTCTGAATTCATTTTAACATTTTCTTTTCAACACGGGGAGCGTGTGACAGGTAAAGCGTGTGTGCCGTATTGATCAACCGTAACAATGCCACCGGCCGACTATCCAACAACCAGGCCATCGACGGGTGAATTGGCACTACCACTACCAGTAATCAATAATTTGCCGGTCTGAGTCCCCGTGTTGAAAATGAAAATGTGAAAATGAAAATCAGACTTGACAGTACAATTGTGACTGTAACCTCCTTAATAATCAGTCATTCTTAGCGTGTAATATCTAAAATTCAAGAAGAGAAATTTCTCAACATGTTTATAATATAATATGTAGGAGTTATACTTTCAGAGTTATCAGCATGTTTATTACCTGGTCAGTTACTTCTTGTGATGACTGTACATTGAATGCAATGTTGAAGTTTCATATTGAAAAGATGGTACACAAACAACAAGGCTAATTTGCCTTTTAGGTGAAAATTTTTGTGAGATTTTGGAATGTCGTCTGCAGACCCCTGCCGCGTGGAAAGTGTTAAGCGGTATAATCATTTGTTTCTAGTATTATATTCTATTCGGAACATTCTACATGCCCTGATTTTTTTTTCGGTACAGACTTCGCACAAGGGTATGTCTGACATTCTTGTATAACATAATTTGCTCCTATTTTTTCAATCTTCAGGGAGTATATGGTAAATGTTTTCGTACTAAAGGTGTTTATACAATTCACCAGTTGGCTGAACAGTGTTATTGCCAAATCCTTCTGTAATACCTAGTTATGTTATGATAGGCATATCTCCAATTAAAACTGTAACCGATCTGTTATTTCTCCTACTATACCATATAAGCATAGACTAATGCGATAATATGTTCGCATTTCCCGTTTAATGAGCACATCATTACATGGATTATGTTTGACGACGTAGACATCGATAGGGGAATACCCGCTAAGTCTGACACTTTCTATACACATGTGTTCACTATAGGAACTATATCCATTTCATACTTAGCGACAGCGTTCGAATTATGTGGTGTTTTTTTCAACATGCAAAGAATAAAAATAAGAAATACCAACTGTGGGGAAACAAGCAATTATAAAGAATAATAATTCTAAAACAACTATTTAACAGTAATATGTGCCAAGGCAGGCAATAAGATTTTCTATGCACTAAAAAACTAAATAACAAGAAACACGAATATGTTTTGGGACACGCAATGACAATTACTATGCACTATTAAACATCAACAATAACGAGGGAAGCCCGACAATTCAATTCAATAAACCACCCTTCATCAGGAACAAAATATGAAAAGAAAAAGTGGAAGTTCGAGTACACCACTATAATTATAGAACAATGTCAGTAAGTGAAGTTACCCACTAGACACGCAAGTTCCTACTGTTCCCAACATGTTATAAATTTACTATTAGTTGTCTATTTTCGTTTTTCCTTTCTATCTTTTTTTTAAAAATTTTCATCTTTTGTTGTTGATCGAGTTTACTTTAAACCATTCCACCGACAAAATGTTGATTAAATGATAAATTGCCTAACGCCTCTCGTCATTGTACAATCCCGAAAGTCTGCACACACTCACTGTCTATAATTTGACCCTATGGTCTAATAATTCGTAATACCAGTGGTAACACAGGTGTGGCAGAATGAACTCTCGCTTGGCAGAGAGTTGTGACAGAAAAAACGCTTAAAAACCATACAATAATATAACAAAGTTATTAAAGTTCTATAAGTTAAGTTTAACGGGTTCGCCGTCGGACAAGTTTAAAGTTTTATATGCAGTATTTTATTTATTCATATCACTTTACGTGAAGCTTACATCCAGCGTTATTGACGATTTGTCGAAACCTAAACTGACACGCCCCAATCTTGAGTTTCTAAGATTAAGAAACACCACTCGTTATCTTTATAAAATAGAACAACGCACTAAATTAATGTGGCCTAATTTGGCAGCTAAGCGGAGTAGACATGCGCACCATGTACCGAGGCGAACCGGACTGATGACGGGAAATGTGTTTCAAATACCTCGCCCGCGAAGTGTTGCCGGTTTAACCGTCACGTCTTAATTATGACTAACGAAAGTATCTCAAATAATACAATTTAAAAATAAACAGGTTCAACATATTAAAGAGGTATATGAAATTAAATAAAATGAGCGTTAACTATAATCCTACGTACAAACACTCGGGATAAAATACTCATGGCTCTACCACCGTGACTTGAAATCTAATACCCGTTTCATTCTAACGAACATTGACAATTGCAGTGCCTCTTATCTCCTACCTAAATAAATTGTCTTTCTTAATACATTCCCTTTGGACGTTTAAAAATGTTAACAGGCGCTTTCGTAGAAAAATATACTCCTCGTAATAATAGCGTATTGGGACCCCAGGGTTGAAATTATCAATTCCGTTTACGACTTTGTCAGTTAGTGCACACGTAGTACTTGCTCAGAGATGCGCTGTGGCACGGGGGATTGTTTATGGTATATAGGATTGCTCCTTGTTACGCCCTGTCACTTGACTTACTTGCTGACGTGGTCAGGCAGAAGATTTCTTCAGAAGGCTAGAAATATTTGCAGCAATACATTGACACACATTCAGCATACTGCAATTACTTGTAAAGTAGTGTAATTTGACGCAAAATCTTATCCGTACTTGTTTATGGGGTTGTTTACATTCCAAGAAGCAGTATCTATTGTATACACCTAACACAAAAAGTCCCTGACCAGGTGCTTTGAAGTTATCTCTACCGATAACTTGACCCTGTCGTACATAACACACACAATGTCGTTCGACTCAATGCATTTGCGCTGTGCGATCGATAGCCCCGTCAATCCTGGCTGATACACACACACACAGAGACCCCAATTGGTCCTTTCTTCTCGTGCTGTGTATTGGAAATGAGACTTCTGAAAATGGGAATGTTTTCTTTAAATGGTA
Organism: Ophiura sarsii; assembly: GCA_035610835.1. Taxonomy (NCBI): domain Eukaryota; kingdom Metazoa; phylum Echinodermata; class Ophiuroidea; order Amphilepidida; family Ophiuridae; genus Ophiura; species Ophiura sarsii. The sequence continues at coordinate 8,699,158 of CM069442.1, read as the reverse complement.
TTAATCATGGTTTATTTTTGTTGTTAGGGGGAATATTTGGTATCAAATTATGCCTAAAAGATTCATCTTAATGCCTATCTAACCTGTTTGGTAAAAAATAATGAATGTTACTCAAAATGACATAAACAAAGTGGTATACTTTCTTTTGTTGAACCCTTTATGATAAAAAGTTCAATTTGTGATCTAAGAATACTGAATAATCAATCAAACACTCATAACACCCAGAAAACCAAAAACAATACAACTCATTGTAAGGAGAGCGATATGACCATACTCTTTTAATCTAAATAAAACATTTATATTGTTTTCAATTGCGATACTGATAATTTGACCATCACGCGCAAAATTGGCGATAATTTTATAATACGGTATACATGATTTCAGCCTTCAAGTTGCAAGAGTTGCGGAGTTGGACATTGATTGCTGGTTTGGTGTCATAGCAATGACCACCTTACATTGGGTACAAATTTATAGTTTTGTATAGGTTTAGAAAAAATGTTTGATGGGGCTTACTCGTAGAGCAATAATATATGCTTGGCGTGAAAAACGTTTATGTTATAAACTAGTCACTATTTCTTAATTTTACAATAGACTAGTCAACCTGTATCAAACAGGTATAATACGCTATCATCTTAATGTTATAGCTGATGAGCGATAAGATGTTTGAAAAGTTCAGCCCTCGACTTGTTTAAACTAATAAATAATTGGCATATTTCGGCCACGAATAAAATATCAGTAAAACTGTGCAATTGACAACGAAATAGCCGTCTTAAACCATTCTAAAGCTCTCCTAAATTTCGTTTTCTCAGATGCGAAGAGATAGAGCGTCCGTTACAGATAACCGATATCTCAATGTATCAATCTACATATCGAGGGTTTAGTGCAACAAGGGTCCATCTGCATTAGCTGCCTGATTCTATCTTATGTGCTTGCCAATAGCAGACCCCTTGATATAAACTAAAAGTAGCACAGGGCAGCTATAGCAAATACAATAGTTTTTTACTTACATCTTAGTTATGTGACAAGGCAGTATCTACAATAGCTGCCACATGTTATATATCAAGGGTGCTTAAAAAGATGCCCTTGTGAAAACACAATCTAACACCTGGCAGCCATTGCAGATAGGACTTTGTTGCACTAAACCCTTGATAAAACGCTGAATTCCCCAATGAATATTACATTATTGAGAATATCCGCTGTACAGTCTAACTCGCTCTTGTATGCAACGATTACATCGATGTATAGGCCGATATACAACCACTATAAATACATATGCAAAATGGATATAGAAGATTAAAAGTCATACCATTATACAATCACGGTGAAATGCATATTAATATAGTGGATTAACGGTTCTGCCAATATACAGCCACTGTAAATGCAATACAGTCATACCAATATTCAACCACTTTAAATACATATGCAAAATGGATATAAAAGAATTAAAGTCATACCAATATTATACAATCACTGTGAAATGCATAAGAATATAGTGGATTAACGGTTCTGCCAATATACAGCCACTGTAAATGCATAAGTGGATTAACAGTCATACCAATATACAACCACTTTAAATACATATGCAAAATGGATATAGAAGATTTAAAGTCATACCAATATGCAATCAATGTGAAATGCATAAGAATATAGTGGATTAGCGGTTCTGCCAATATACAGCCACTGTAAATGCATAAGTGGATTAACAGTCATACCCATATACAACCACTTTAAATACATATGCAAAATGGATATAGAAGATTTAAAGTCATACCAATATACAATCACTGTGAAATGCATAAGAATATAGTGGATTAGCGGTTCTGCCAATATACAACCACTGTAAATGCATAAGTGGATTAACAGTCATACCCATATACAACCACTTTAAATATATATGCAAAATGGATATAGAAGATTTAAAGTCATACCATTATACGATCATTGTGCAATGCACATGAATATAGTTGATTTTTGCCAATATACAACCACTGTAAATGCATAAGTGGATTAACAGTCATACCCATACAACCACTTTAAATATATATGCAAAATGGATATAGAAGATTTAAAGTCATACCATTATACAATCACGGTGAAATGCATATGAATATAGTGGATTAACGGTTCTGCCAATATACAGCCACTGTAAATGCATAAGTGGATTAACAGTCATACCCATATACAACCACTTTAAATATATATGCAAAATGGATATAGAAGATTTAAAGTCATATCATTATACGATCATTGTGAAATGCATATGAATATAGTTGATTTTTGCCAATATACAACCACTGTAAATGCATAAGTGGATTAACAGTCATACCAATATACAACCACTTTAAATATATATGCAAAATCGATATAGAAGATTTAAAGTCATATCATTATACGATCATTGTGAAATGCATATGAATATAGTTGATTTTTGCCAATATACAACCACTGTAAATGCATAAGTGGATTAACAGTCATACCAATATACAACCACTTTAAATACATATGCAAAATCGATATAGAAGATTTAAAGTCATACCAATATACGATCATTGTGAAATGCATATGAATATAGTTGATTTTTGCCAATATACAACCACTGTAAATGCATAAGTGGATTAACAGTCATACCAATATACAACCACTTTAAATATATATGCAAAATGGATATAGAAGATTTAAAGTCATACCATTATACGATCATTGTGAAATGCATATGAATATAGTTGATTTTTGCCAATATACAACCACTGTAAATGCATAAGTGGATTAACAGTCATACCAATATACAATCACTGTGTATGCTTATGAATATAGTGGATTAACGGTTCTGCCAATATACAACCACTGTAAATGCATAAGTGGATGAACAGTCATACCCATATACAACCACTTTAGATATATGCAAAATGGATATAGAAGATTTAAAGTCATACCAATATTATACGATCACTGTGAAATGCATGAGAATATATTGGATTAACGGTTCTGCCAATATACAACCACTGTAAATGCATAAGTGGATGAACAATCATACCCATATACAACCACTTTAAATATGCAAAATGGATATAGAAGATTTAAAGTCATACCATTATACGATCATTGTGAAATGCATATGAATATAGTTGATTTTTGCCAATATACAACCACTGTAAATGCATAAGTGGATTAACAGTCATACCCATATACAACCACTTTAAATATATATGCAAAATGGATATAGAAGATTTAAAGTCATACCATTATACGATCATTGTGAAATGCATATGAATATATATAGTTGATTTTTGCCAATATACAACCACTGTAAATGCATAAGTGGATTAACAGTCATACCAATATACAACCACTTTAAATATAATTATATGCAAAATGGATATAGAAGATTTAAAGTCATACCAATATACGATCACTGTGTATGCTTATGAATATAGTGGATTAACGGTTCTGCCAATATACAACCACTGTAAATGTATAAGTGGATTAACAGTCATTCCAATATACAACCGGCCACTAACAGTGAATATTTTTATAGTGGACCTAACAGAGTCCAGATTTTTCCCCAATCTCATTTTTGGTTACTACTCATTGTAAAACAGTTCAGAAAAGACGAAAAATTGTAATAAAAATTACACGTGACGAATCTTCATAAGTGGATTTAGATTGGATACATCACTTCTGTCAGTGCTGACCAGCAAAAGCAATGTAAAATCAGAGCATTGAATTACGCGGAAATAACGCCATCAACGCCCGCGATGAGATTCAGCCTGTAATCATTTAAAATATCAGTAGGCCTTCTCGCTATAAAATTCTGCTTGCAACTGAATATCATACCTTCCCCACCCCAACACTACCCCCGATCCACCCACTCCAACCCAACATGTCTTCGCAGTCGCTCTGTGCCAATTACAACCAATAGGTACTATTTTACTGTAGTGTAGTGGTAAACAAATCGTCGCTGTTCTGACATACCGGCACATCACAACAGAATTAAGTAAAGTGATATGCCGGTATGTCAGAACAGCGACGAATTGGCTATTTTTTCCCTTTCATCTCCAAAAGGCGACACTCTCACGCGGACAAGTCAGAATCCACTATTTCAACGGTGCCACTAATTCGGTCACTGCACGTTTCAGACACTCGGTTCAATGAGTTTTGAATTTGACTTCATGACACAAAGTGTTTTTCCATGCATGTCGATTGTTAACTTTTTAAACTCATCACCTTGACCGTTTATTGTAGAGTCATTTTCCTATGATCCGTGACCATTTTTTAAGTGAAAAATGCAAGGGCATAGACAAGTCTTCATCATGCATGTAGCCCTATACCAGAAGCCCGTTGTAGTGGGAATATCTACAGTTTACATCATTATCTTTCTATACTGTATTTGTACGATATTTTGACAAGGTAAGAGTGACTATATAACACCCAGACAATAAACATTAATATAAAAATAAGCATAGTTTTTTTTTATAAATGGTATGCTTATAATATGTGACACTGCATGTCAAAACCAGGCGGAATTGAACATTGGGCTATGCATTAACATAGCGCGTATAAAACCTGCATGTTTATAATTTTTTTATTAGATTTGACTTATTTCAGTTTGCAGTATCAAAGTGACGGTGTCAAAGTGTTCCATTTTTTCCTCCCAATTATTTATCTCATCTATGAGAGATATTATTATTCCAAGCAATTGTGATATGGTGGGACATACGGCTCGGTGTATTAGTATTCAAAGTACAAAATGAGTACAAAATCTTCTTTAATTTCATAGTTAACAAGCAAATGTTGCTGGCGGGAGTTATTCTTGCGGCCAGGATTGCTTTTAAGATATCAAATCTTTGATTTCATGATTAATACAGGATGAGTCAAAATATTCAGGTCCCGCTTTCAAAAAGATCAGGACAAATACTTCTTGTCAACAATTGGCCAATTTCTTCATTGATTATAAGAGTAGAAACACTTCTTCATACTCAGTTAAGTTTTCAAGACAATGCCTAATTGCACGCCTTAATTACAATCTATTTACGAAAAAGCGTGAAATGCAAAGTGTTCCAAGAATACATGTTACCAATACTGCAGCTGCAGTTATTAGATATTCACACAACACAACATTATGGCCCTGTCACATTTACGGCGATCAGGCCAGCGGTTGAAATGCGCTGAAAAAATGTCGAAAAATAACACGGGGAGCGAGCGCGGGAAACTATCAGAAATTATGATTCTGTATCACTTTCCAAAATGGCTGCCAGAATGGTTAAATGACCTAAAAAATGGTTTTGTATTGTAAGTGACCATACTATGTAATACCAACACCCCCAAATATAATGGGACTAGCATTCACTATTATATTTCTATGATAAAGCCTAGATCAAGTTTGAGTATTCCAATATGGCTGCAAAAGGTTAAAATAGCCGAAAAACTGTATTAGTTTATTGTTAGTGTTATATGACATGACCAACTTATTATATCTACAGCTTTTAAATCCATCCAGTAAACGTATTTGTATGTGACAAGGTATGAATGATAGTATAGACTCCATTTTGACAATATAATGTTATTACCATGGCCATTATAATGACCATTTCATTAAAATTACCTCCAAATGGTCAAAAAAATTACCACAGGTGGTCACCAATTGATCAAAATATGGCCAGAATGGAAAGAAATGGACTCTGTACCATTATATCATACATTGTCACATACAAATCTGTTTACTAGGTGGATTAAAAGCTATAGATATAATAATTTGGCAATATCTAATGTAATGCTAACAATAAACTAATACTGCTTTTCAGTTATTTTAACCTTTTTAACCTTTTGCAGCCATCTTGGATATCTTAAAATACTCAAACTAGATCCACATGTACTAGGCTTTATCATAGACATAGCGAAATGCTGTCCCATTATATTTGGGGGTGTTGGTATACATAATATGTTTTTTTACAATACAAAACAATTTGTTTAGGTCATTTAACATCAACTTTACCATTCTGGCAGCCATTTTGGAAACTGTCACAGAGGTGGGCCTTTTATCAAAAAGCAATAGCTTAACAGTTTAGAACATACAATTTGGTGAATGTGATGTAATATACACTTTTACAATATCTATTCTGGATTAACATACACTCATGTAGACTATTTTTAAATTTGCAGCGGCCATTTTGGTGGCCATCTTGGATTAGGAGTATGTTATTACCATGCAAATATACTGGATATGAGTTACTAGTGGTCTAATACATACATCCTAATGTTAAAACTATACTTTCATCATACATTTTGGTTGATATTATTCCAATTTATGGAATTCCGACAATTTGTTCAGTCATTTTGGGACCCATTTTCGGGGCCATTTTGGCAGGATTTTGGATTTTTAACTATGTTAAAACAAAGCAACAATAATATAATAATAATAATAAATAGCCTCTTATTTAGCGCAGAAATACCAGCAAAGGCCTCTAGGCGCTTTACAATAAAAAAAACACACCCAGATACAAGCAATAACAAGCAATAAAAACAACTACTCTTTAAAAAACCCGACATAATAATGCACATTGATAACTAAAACAAAGCATTACAAATGAGTGGACCGGCACTCAACAAGATCTATACAAAAATTCTCATAAAATACTGGATATAAATTACTAGTGGTCTAACACATAAAATCATAATGTCATCATACATTTCGGTTGATATGATGCTATTTTATGGAATTTTGACAATATTTAACGATTTTTGGCCATAAATTTGGCAGCCATTATGGGTTTTAAGTATGTTAACAAAGCAAGAATACTAGATATGAGTTTCTAGTGGTTTTGGAACCTATACTCTGATCATACATGTTGGTTCATAAATGCCAATTTATGGAATGTTACCATTTTTGGCGGCCATTTTGGCGGCCATCTTGGTTTTAGGTGTGCTAACACAGCAAAAGTTCTGGATAGAATGTCTAGTGGTCTAATACATACACCCCACTATTAAAACTATACTTTCACCATACATTTTGATTGCTATATGTCATTTTATGAGATTTGACCAGTTTGGGCGGCCATTTTGGACGCCATCTTGAATAACCCCTTAGCATACCAAAATTATTTTACATTTTTACATTTTACATTATATTAAAATTATTTTTGGTAATATCCGGAATATGTTTTAGGACCATGAAAGTAAGTCAACAAAAGTTGGTTTGGGTGAGTCCTGGGGGGGGGGGGGGGATGATATGTTTTGGACGAGTGCTCTATCGAAAACAGAATTTAGAGAAAAAATATATACGTTTTTCTTTGTGGAATGTTTATGATTTTTTCAGTGTCGTGTGGGCCTGGCTCTCGATTCTCCGGAATGACTTTACACCATGTTGCCGAGTAACTGTACTATTCATACATTCATACATTCTTGAACATATGCTCGCGTAGCGCATACAAATTAGCTATTTCTATACTCATTTGGTTTCATTCCCCCTGACTGGCGGCTTAAAATTGGATAGAAATTAAAAAGCAAATCCTGAAATTCCCTCAAATGAGGTCATTTTCCTCAAATGATAGTCAAAGGTACCACCCCGTCCATAGGGGACTCAAGGAAGTTACTTTATGAATTTTGAGTGTAATTATTGAACTATGACTCAAAATGTACATAAAAGTATACATTTTTGGAAAGGAAATGGATCAGAGAATCCAAATGTGGTAGTAAATTTGACCAACATTTTTGATTTTTTGAGAAAATCACAAAGAAAAAAACAAACCTTTTCGTCCAAATTTAACAAAGCAAATGATGATGTTAAGATACTCACTTAGGGACAATTCATTTTTAAACTATCTAATATTTTTTGATCTTTTGACTAAAAAGTGCCAAAAAAAAATCAATTTGTTTCCACTTTTTTGGATTTTCTGATTCATTCATTTCCTTTCCAAAAATTTAAACATTTATATGCATTTATAATAACTGCACTAAAAAAATTCAAAAGATCTAATAAAAAAACTTCATTGAGTCCCCCTGGACACTGTTTTTCTTGCGGTCTGCGCTTTGACTCGTCCAATTACATCATTCCGTTTAATAATAGAAACATATGAATTAAAAAAATAAAATCATTTTGGTTATCAGTGTAATATTGATGATATTTTATTATTTAACAGATGACTTGCCTGTGTTCGAGGCGTCGGTGGTCTACGCTTAACATATTCACCGGTGTTCTGATCAGTTTGTTCATAGTTTGTATAGTTTACCCTGAAATACTCACATGGACCCAGATAAAACCCGACACAGCTGATGTTGTTCAGGAGAAATCAAGAGATACACAAGCGGCGCCAGATGTCCATTGGAATTGCTCCAAACAATTGGCTATCCTTACACCTTCCATTGGACCTTTTAAGGCATGGAGAGAGTACGCAAGGCTCAAGGATCTCTTTTCTCCCGTTACCAAGAAGGGTGCAAATCAGGTGTCTCAATTTGAGTTAAAGTGTCCAAAGTATAAGTGTAATATGAGAATAGGAGCCACACTCTCTAACAACGATTTCCTGCGGACGAGTGACGGAGTTGTTATCAATATGGCGCCTAACCTGCTAAAAACGAAGTTACCTAGCACCATTCGAAAAATGAACAATATACTAACTAAAGGAACCACTTGGCTCTTTTGGGGAATGGAAAGTCCTGATATGTTTATATATTGGGATGCTTATATATCAAATATAATATATCACAACGATGTAACCTATCATTCGCAATCTTCATTGTCTATTCCTTATGGCCATTTCATTGGTTCTGATCCAATGGATAAGACACTGTCGCGTAAAGATTGGACGAGAGGAAAAACACAACTTATCTCATGGATGGCGAGTAACTGCGAGAACACGTTCTGGCCACGCACCGAATTTGTTCGTGAATTGCAAAAGTTCATTCCAATCGATATGTACGGTAAATGTGGTAATTTGACTTGTTTGCCACCGATGTCGCCTGTATGTAACAGCAAGCTTGAGAAATACAAGTTTTATCTAGCTCTTGAGAACGCAGAATGTGACGAATACATCACGGAGAAATTCTGGGAAAACTGTCTTAAACATGGCGTCGTACCGGTCGTGTACGGAGGCAGACGATCTGCTTATGAGAAACTGGCGCCACCGAATTCGTTCATACACGTAGGAGATTTTGCTAGTACCAGAGAATTAGCCGAATATCTTCTAATGTTGGATACAAATGATGATAAATACAACAAATATTTTGAGTGGAGATCGATAGGTCATGTCAAGACGAACTATCCACCGTTGGATCCGGCCGTATTTTGTGACACAATACCGCTGCTCCTAGTTAACAAACCGACTTCGAACACCGTCGTATCTCAGTCAAGATATTTTAACTCCTGTCGCGGAAAGCCATCGGGAAAATTCGCCGAAGCTGGTAGTTTGCGAAGTTGGAGCCCATGGATATAAGAAATGTATGCAGCTCCCATTAAATACTAATGGTAAATGTTAAAACTGAGACCACTGTTGTATAATTGGGGTAACATGTGATGTCATGTCGGGCATTTGGTCGGCAGTTGCCATTGTTCTTTGCCCGGCGGTGTGCGCGTGCATTCGGTTTTGTTTAGGACCCGTGCTTGCAAAACTCACGCCAAAGCATTATAAAGGGCAATAAGGCATATTGTTACAGCACCTGTGTATACCATTAAATAGTGATAGCGCCATCACTTATGTAATGAATGACTACAGAATAGAGGGCTCACTATAAGTGACTGTATATTAATGAGACTCACTATTAATAACTGAATATTGATGAGACTGTTGCATGATGGGACTGAATATTAATGAGACTGATTGCATCATGGGAAAACATTCTCTGTAAGCTGGGCGGCCATCTTGACAACATGGTTGGCATTTACGTTAGCTGAAATGGCTGAAAATACCATCATGGAGCCATGTGTGCAGGGCCACACTGAAGTGGTAATGTGTAACTGAATGTTACTCCATCATCTTGTGTACTGTGCCGGTAAGGTACCTTAATATTTGATTTAGAAACTGTCGCCGACAAACTGGTCAAGCTGTACCGGTAATCAAAATGGTGACCCATTGACACGTCATCCTGCAAGCAGCAGCGATGATGAAATATTATCTATAATATAAGTTGGAACTGTAGCTGTCCTGTCGTCATACGTCTGTCCCTGTCCCCTGTCCCTTCTACGCAAAGAATAGCGTTGGTTGTGTTTACGCAGCAGTTGCAAAGAATAAGAACTCTCAACTCTTCCCGGCGTCTACGCATCGAGAAAGGTTCTCAATAACCTACGCATCAATTCAATGGCATGCCACGGTCAGATGTTCGCCATACTCGCATGCTAGCAACATTTATTAACCAGAGCTCTGGGGGGTAATTTGTGATATATCCTTGCAATTGCATTATTATTTATATGTGTGATATTTTGTTAAACATGTTATATAAACCACTTGTTGATGTGCTTGCTAAGGCAATAAACTGATTTAATCTCGCAATAGATTGAGATTATGGAAACTACGTTGATTTGATATGCATCTTGATATTTAGTCTGTCATCTTGACGTTTGTTATGGCTTTCTGAGTCGTGGTCGTAACAAATTGGGGGCTCGTCCGGGAAATGAACTCGGGACCTCTCGCAAGTGTGTTTATATAAATGTGAAAACAATATTGTGTTTAACATTGACTTTGATTGATATAATGTACTGTTATGTAATAACAATGTGCCCATTGCTTATGTAGGTAAGGCCTATTTGTAATAGGCCTCCAACTGGTTAACCATACAATTTACAGTTAACTTATACAATTTACAAAATGGAGACCTATGGCATGCAATGATATTGTAATATTCATTCAGTAGTGTGTGTTCAAGTGAAAAAGGTAAACAAAATGTCGTTCAATCCAGAGAGTTTCATGGAAAGTGGTGAGTTTGAACAATTTGATTCATTCAAGAAAGCCTGGTTGCAAGTTCTTGCGGAACATGTAGGCATCAAAATCAAACCTGGTGAAAGAAAACAGGTGTTCAAGAACAAATTGATTGAATATTTTGTGATGTCAAAGAAATTTGATGTATCAATTTTGAACAAGAAAGTTGAGGTGGAAGAAACACCAACTAGTGAATTTGAAATGAAACTTCAAATCACATTGAAACAAATGGAATTTGAACATGACTTGAAATTGAAGGAGATGGAAACTGAGAAAGACCTTCAAATGAAACACATGGAATTGAAAATAAAAGATTTGGAAAACAAGTTCAAGCAGGAAAGCAAAAAGGTAGTGTTTGATGTTACTAGATATATGAAACTGGTACCAGAATTCAGAGAAGTTGAAGTTGATCAGTTTTTTCAACACTTTGAGAAAACGGCAATGTTGCATTCTTGGCCAGAAGATCATTGGGCAATTTTGGTTCAACATAAATTCATTGGTAAAGCTCGTGATATATATGCAAGCTTCAGTCTTGATCAATGCAACAATTATGGATATGTGAAGCATCACATTCTGAAGGGTTACCAATTTGTTCCTGAGTTTTATAGACACAAATTTAGGGATGAAAGAAAATCTGGTGAAACTCAAACACATGTGGAATTTGCAAGAAAACAAGAACAATTGTTTGATCAGTGGGTCATGGCCAAAGAAATTGGTAACAGTTATGACAAGCTGAGACAGCTGGTTTTGATTGAACAATTTAGGAACTGTGTTCAGGGAGACATTAAAACTTATTTGGAAGAAAATAAAGTTGTTAATATTCATGACGCAGCTACAAAAGCAGACGAGTACTACATGAACCATAAATGGAAGTTGACGGGACAAAAACAAAATCAATATAGGCCAGGTTCAGGGAAATTTCACTCAAACAGTGAAAATGGCCAGAAGAATAACACTGGGGAAGACAAAAACACTGACCAGGATTATTCTGGTAGGCCAGTGTTTAAATGTTACAAGTGTGGAAAGCCTGGTCATAAAAAAGCTGACTGTAAAGTTAGTCAGTGATACTCTGTAAAAGGAAGTCGGCTGTGCCACGAAATTGGGTAAACAATGTGATAATGTTGTGGGAGGGTAAAACCTTCAAGGACTGAATTTAAAAATCACACTGATGAAGTCAGTGGGAAATTCAGACCATTTCTCAGTGAGGGCATAGTGATATTGGGTACGAAGCATGGGGAAGTCCCATGAAAGGGATACATGTTCGGGACAGAGTATGATATTGAATACGAATCATGGGGAAGTCCCAATCAAAATTGTAAGGGATACATGTTCGGGATAGAGTACAATGTATATGATATTGGAGGGGATCCTAAAATTTGATGAACAATGTGCCACAGGAAATCATGTGCTTTGTAATAAGGTATTGATATGGAGGTGGTGAAGGTTCCCTTTCATAGAGTCACAATAAAGTCGGGTTTGGTGTCAGGGTCACTTGTTCTAGGTAGGTGTTCGGAAAGAACTTCCTATTAAAGGGGTTGACATACTTTTGGGGAATAATTTAGCAGGCGATATGGTACTGCCTGTGGAGCCAATTGTATCTGACAAACCTTGCTTTGAAGATAAAGAAATTTTTCAAGGATGTTATATTCCCATCATGTGCGGGTACTCGTGCGATAAGTAGAATAGCCCATGTTGATCAATGGACTGATTCTACACGTGGCACTGATGAGGAAGTTAAAATGGGGGAAGGTCCCATATTGGATGACGATCCAAGGATAACAAAGTACATGTAATCGTGAAGAGTGTGCACCTCTAGAAATGAATACATGTACAATTTTGAAAATACATTTTCACCAAAGGGTTAAAAAATGAAGCACTGGGTGAGAATGGGGTAAATGAGGATAGTTGGGATGTGATAACGCGCGTAGAGCTGATAAAACAGCAACATTCTGACCTTGACTTAGTGAGGACTGCCGAAAGAGCAGTGAACACTGAAAGAAATGCACAGTGAAGCTGTGTGTTTTATCATCAAAATTGAGTATTGATGAGGAAATGGAGACCACCAAAATCAAAGGTCGGGGAGGATTGGTGGGTATTTCATTAAATAGTGGTACCTAGAGTGTACCAGTCTGAGGTCTTAAAAATCTGTAAATTTGGGATCAAGGTTTACACTTTGTATTTATTTGCACCATCTAATGTTGGGTTGCTAGAATATGTGTCCAAATTTAATTTAAGATAAGACTAAACAGAGACTTAAATATAGCATGGCAAAACCTGAAATAGGGTCAGCAAAGAATTTACGTATGTTATGACAAACATGAAAAAACAAGACAATTTAGTCCTGGTGATAAAGTACTTGTGTTGTTTCCAATTCTGGGTAATCCTTTGCAGGCTAGGTTTTCAGGACCATAGTCAAGTCAAGGGTGGGAGACCTAAATTATGTGATGAAAATCTCAGAACGTAGGAAAAAGACACAGTTTTATGTCATGTTATGCTCAAGAAATATGTAGAGAGAGAAAACTCTCTAGAAGGTAAACCTGTGTGTGTGTCAATGCCAATACCTGATAAAATTACCGTTTTGACACCACGGAAAGTGCATTTGGGTTTGGGAAATGTGAAAGTTCATGTGAACCAAGTACACATAGTACAGTATTTTGAATGACAATATTGTAAAGACATTCATTTGGACTGAGGAATGTGAAACTTGTTTCAGAAAGTCAAATCACTTCTGATTAGTTCACCTGTGTAGTTCCAAGTTGGCTGTGGAGATGAGTGATGTGGGATGTGGTGCGATGCTGTTTCAGGAAGGTCCCGATGGAATAGACCATCCTGTGTGTTTTAACTCGAAGAAATTTAATGATCACCAAAAGAATTACAGCACGATTGAGAAAGAATGTCTTGGAATTATTCTTGCTGTTCAGCATTTTTGACATATATCTCACAGCAGCCACATTCACATTCCTCGTATTCACAGATCACAACCCACTCACATTCCTGCACAAATGAGGAACAAAAACAGAAAGAATCATGAGATAGTCAATTTACCTTCAGGAATTTGATTTGCAAATTCAACATATTGCTGGGAAAAATAATATTATTCCTGATGCGTTATCTAGAGTGTAAGCAATAGGTGTTGTTTGTGTGACTAAAAACTACAGAATTTTGAAAAAACAAAAAGTTATGTGTAGTTGTATTTTGACCATTGTATAGGCTATGGTACTATAGGCTATACAGTGTGCTGAAGGTGTTGAAATGATATTTTTAACACTGTTGAAATCATATTTGTTCAAAAATATGATAATGGAAATTTGTTGAAAAGTTTTAAAAAATTTCAACAATTGGGATTTAAAATAAAAAAAAAATGTTGTGTGATGATGATGTACATGAGGTTTAAAAAAAAAAATTAAAAAAAAGGTCTTTAAAAGGGATGTGTACAACTTATTATACAGATTTGTTAAATGGTATTTTTTCATGAACTATAACGGTTACTTAATCATAACGTTGTTGAATGATTATGTAATGTGCTGTTCTATGTATACAAAGAAGCTTTCCATATATGGAAAACTTTAAGGGGGAGGGTGTTACAGCACCTGTGTATACCATTAAATAGTGATAGCGCCATCACTTATGTAATGAATGACTACAGAATAGAGGGCTCACTATTAGTGACTGTATATTAATGAGACTCACTATTAATAACTGAATATTGATGAGACTGTTGCATGATGGGACTGAATATTAATGAGACTGATTGCATCATGGGAAAACATTCTCTGTAAGCTGGGCGGCCATCTTGACAACATGGTTGGCATTTACGTTAGCTGAAATGGCTGAAAATACCATCATGGAGCCATGTGTGCAGGGCCACACTGAAGTGGTAATGTGTAACTGAATGTTACTCCATCATCTTGTGTACTGTGCCGGTAAGGTACCTTAATATTTGATTTAGAAACTGTCGCCGACAAACTGGTCAAGCTGTACCGGTAATCAAAATGGTGACCCATTGACACGTCATCCTGCAAGCAGCAGCGATGATGAAATATTATCTATAATATAAGTTGGAACTGTAGCTGTCCTGTCGTCATACGTCTGTCCCTGTCCCCTGTCCCTTCTACGCAAAGAATAGCGTTGGTTGTGTTTACGCAGCAGTTGCAAAGAATAAGAACTCTCAACTCTTCCCGGCGTCTACGCATCGAGAAAGGTTCTCAATAACCTACGCATCAATTCAATGGCATGCCACGGCCAGATGTTCGCCATACTCGCATGCTAGCAACATTTATTAACCAGAGCTCTGGGGGGTAATTTGTGATATATCCTTGCAATTGCATTATTATTTATATGTGTGATATTTTGTTAAACATGTTATATTAACCACTTGTTGATGTGCTTGCTAAGGCAATAAACTGATTTAATCTCGCAATAGATTGAGATTATGGAAACTACGTTGATTTGATATGCATCTTGATATTTAGTCTGTCATCTTGACGTTTGTTATGGCTTTCTGAGTCGTGGTCGTAACAATATAAGCAAGCAGGACGGCCATCGAAAGCCTTCGTAGTTAACGAGATAAATTTTTTAAGAGTACTACCAGGAGTTATTGGTATGAAATTAAAGTAGACCGTTTGCAGTTTACTTGAGCGAAGTCTGCAATATTTAGCATATATGTCGAAAATGCACTTTTTGTCCAATTTATAGTCAATTTAACGGATTTTTCTTACAAAATGTATTTTCCCCAATTTTACTAAAAAACACCAACGGAAATGGTTGGGAGTTATTGGTTTCCTGGATATTGAAGTAAACAAACAGCTGTATTGAAATAATTCAAATATTATTTGATACATACAATACCTAATTTGCATAATTTATGCACGATAAAGCGGGTTTTGACATTTTGCATCACTTGCCGTTTTAATTGACATGGTAATGTCTATGTTTAATTGAAAGATGTGAATGTTAGCTTTCTTCAGGTGAAATCTGAATAGCATCGATGAAGTAATATCGCGTGTACATAGCATTATAAATTGTCATAATTTTACCGCATATTGAGAAATATAGTCATACAAATTTAATGCGACTCAACCAGTACTGCTACGTGGACACAATACCATAAGCCCAGTGCTGTGTCTTTTGTTTAAAATAAAGAGTTCCATTGATTTGAACTCACGTCGCTCATATACTCGTCGTGTAGTAGTATTTTAGCCAGTCGGTATTACCATAATTACCATGAATATAATAATATCACTTTGAAGTAATTTAATTGTTATTCGGCAAACGAAAACGATGTTACCCAAGGTATATTTGTTATGAAATATATATCAAATAAGCTAAATGGATAAACTATGCTTTACTACATTTACATGATTTAGGCGTAGTAACTTGTCAGTGAATGCCTTCCGTTCATTGCAAGTCTCTCATGCCTAAAGGATCTAGATGTAAAAGAAACAGCGTCTAATTGTTACATGAAAGTTATTACAGTTATCTTTCTCCGAAATGGACCGTGATTCTCCCCCATTATTGTTATGATAACCGACAGGCATTTCGATTTTACTGCTGCCAAAGTGTGTCAAGGATCGTTACAATTATACCATGGAATGATAATATGAACATGTTTTTTCGGAACCTCATGCCTCAAAGTTACTTTTTCATTCCTAGAATCAAATTAGAGCCAATCTTGGCCTACTCCTTAAACATGTACTATCTACTGAAGACGGCAAACTGTCAAAATATAAAGGCCCTGTTACACCATAACGTATCGCCTCAACGTATGCCAACGTATGCGAAATCTCGAAAAATACGTTGGTGTGCGTTGGTGTACGCTGATATAAGTTAGGGGTACGTTGGGGATACGTCGTTTACGTTAAGAGCACGCCGTGATACCCTGTGACAATTTGGAACACGTCGAGTCCGCGAAAAATATTGAGCATGCTCAAATTTCTCGACGTACTCAACGTGTGCTTAATACGTTCTGCATAAGTTCCCGGTAAGTTTGTGGTACGTTAAATATACGTTGACATACGCTGACATACGTTAGTAATACGTTACTCGTACGTTACTTGTTAGTTGGTATACGTTGATGAACGTAGGCTGACGGGGAAACATACAGCCAACGTAGTGATAACGAGTTGATAACGTATATGTGCCGTATGTCTAACGTATGCCTGACGTATTTCCAACGAGTTTCGACGTATTCTCACGTATTCACCTTATGCCGGGCGATCGTGTAAGGCCCTGTCACGTATCCATAGCGTATTGAACGTATACATAGCGTATGACTAACGTATTGATAGCGTATCACTAACTTATAACATACTTATGACAGCGTATCACAGCGTATGACTAACGTATGCTTAACGTATACTTAACGTAGCGTAGCGTATTCGTAGCGTATGATGATGGGTTGATGTGTTCAGCACGACAGACCATGAAGAAGTGAGGATGAGATACTCAAGGGACCCATTTATATACTCAAACCCTCCACAAGTTCCCAAAACGCCGAATGCTCGCTAGCTGTACGGTACATACGCTAGCTGTATGGTAGTCCTGTCACACCATGGCGTAACGCCTGAACGTATGACAACGTATGCGAAATATCGAAAAATACGTTGGCGTACGCTGATACAAGTTAGGGGTAAGTTGGGGATACGTCGTTTACGTTAAGAGCACGCTGTGATACGTTGTGAAAATTTGGAACACGTCGAGCCCGCGAAAAATTATTGAGAAAAACAATGATGATGGAGAAATAGAATAAAAATCGCAGCTAAATCGTATTTTACGTATCCATTCTTTGTATTACCTGCTTGTTTAGAGACGACGTTATTCGGCATGTTCGGTGAGTAATGATTGATGGCCTAGACCTACATTCATGTTAATTAGGATCGCGAGTCTTTTTGACAAACAAAGTATGTTGTCTTGCACTAGTATTAGTTGCAGTGTTACTGTTTGTCAAGTGTTGACAAAAAATAAATGGATTGTCATGTGGCGTAGACGGGATGGCTATTATAGGCCTAGCTAGGAGTAGGCCTTTGAGCCTAACATTTTTAAATCTTGTCAGTTTCGGTTTTACAACAAAAATGGATGACGCCTGATTTCGATTTTGAATACGTTTCTTGAATTGAAACATTTATAAAGTCACCTTTGATGAGATATATTCCTGCTGAGGAACGTCCAGTTACCAGTAATCTGAGTGTAGGGCAGGCTAGCTGCTGCGATGGCGGTACAAACACACGCCAGTTATTCAAACCATGCAGACCAAATTTGCCGATCATCATTGAAATTTTTCAACGATATAAAAATGTTGTTATGTTTTCATGTAGTATTTATTGTTGAAAGCTAGACGCTATCCTGGGTTGAACGGTACCGCCTCGAGTAGTCGTGTCCCGTGTATCCATGTTCAGGGCCCACTCAAGCAAACATCTGCCTCTTGTTACCATGCGACGTCACTCAAAACGCCCCGCCCCCCCCCCCCCCAGAGCATTGATGCGCGTACATCAATTTTGGAGGTCTTGGCAATATATCAATAACCTGCGCTGTGCGTGCGCGTTTCCATATAACGATCAATTTGAGTGGAAGCGCAGTGGTACGCACATATTCAAAAGTTATGAATGTCATATAATCAACTTAGTGTTTATTGGAAACTATCTTACGGAAAACCCACTCTTCAATCAAAATGATATATCATTTTCAGGAATTTTGGTTTTTGCGGCTGTCTTAAAAAGTCTGAAAAAGAGACGATATTTTGAATATAATTTCAACAAAGTTCAATTGCCATTTGGGTTTATTCGGACATAGTTAAAGATTTTCACTGAATGCTACTAACGTGCAAGGACAAGTTCTCTTTGTACAACATTTCAGAGAAATACCCTAGACTACCATTCCTTTTCATTTTGGTGCCAAGTGTACTATTTCAAAGAAACGCACATAATGTTGATGCTAGTGTAAACGTTGAAGTGTGAACAATATTTTAGTTTGGTAATTCCAGGCAGAGAAATGAAATAATATCAATATCAACCTGCTTTAAAGCAAATAACGTGCAATTATTATGTCAATTAAAATCTGACAACTTGTATTTTACAAAATCATGATATGCTATATTTTTCGTCGGGCTTACATTCCGACACACAAGTAATCATACTATAAAGTCTCACGATGCATATAGAAGATATTTGCAGAACATGTGAATTCTATTTGATATTCTTTGAGCTGAAGGTTTGATTTTAAAGGTGTTTAAGTACTGTCATACTTAGCATTTTTCATAATTTTTATCAGATTTTTACCTTTTATTCTAAAATAGTGCAATAATGGTTTGTCGATCGAGCTATATATGAAAAATTGAGAACTGAAAATAACCTAACTTTATCATTTCTCAGCAACTGATTTAACTTCAACTATTTTTAATATTGACATGACATATAACTAATTTTGTTAATATGTTTGGTTGCATTTATCTGTGTGTGTGATATATTCCCATTGAAGGGGTCAGACAATAAGTGTTGAATCGATAAAAGATATTCATATACATAAAATTTAGTTTTTAATACGTTCTCTTATGCACAAAACACACACCTGAGTAATATCAAATCAAGCTGAATTTATTTGTATGGGGTCACAGGTCACTAATAGGTATATCAAATAAGGTGGGGCCGTTTCAAAAAATCCTTAAAATCGTGATACGTGTCTCTATTTTAAATAGAAGTTGTCAAAAAAACATAACATTTTTGCTATTATCCAGCTACCGAATAAAAAAAGGATTAAAGCCACATGTTTAGCAACAGTGAAGTTATCAATATAAACGTCGAGTGAGTCAAGGGTGGAGCCGGTGGATGAGGCACCCATAGGTTTCTACACAAAATAGCGGAAAACTAGAACTTTTGAAATTGATGCCATTTTAAAAGTATACATAGGAAAGTATTCAAACTCTCATATGTGTTAATAACATGTGCCTGCTACTATGAATATTAATATTGAATTGTTATCTAGACATTCTCTACTAGAATATGATGTTCAATTCAGGGAGTGTTTTAATGTAAAAAATACACAGTTTTATTCATTTTATTGATTAAATAATGGCCAAATCGCAGTCTCTCTATTTCATTTGTGTGACCTTTTCTACCCTGGGTAGTAAAACATTTAACTAAAAAAGCCAGAAGTGTTTCTTCACAGAATTGTTCATAGATTTATGAAAAATTTGCTATTTAGACATATTTTGGACCACCCTGTATTCAAAATAAAAGGAACTTTAATGATATTCATGTAGTTCATTTTGATAACCATTTTGCTTTAAATTAAATAGTCCATGCTAACTAAATTTCATAGAATATTATATACAAACCTTCATTTTATGCATTATTTCATCATAATTTTAGACACCCTGTACTTTTCCTGTGTACATTTTGGGCAGGTGATTCTTAGCAAATTTGGTAGCACCTTCTGCGGTTGTTCTGATTTTGGTGACTATCTTCAGCTAAACCCTTATTGTACAAACTATCAAAATATTTTGTGAGGAGCAAAAACGATCAAATTTTTTATGTTCCACCCTGTAAAAATGTTACACACCCTGTATAATTTTATTATTTTTTGCAAAAATGGAAAACCTTGAATCATAAGCTTTCCAACAATATATAGTTTGTGGGTCATTAAGTATGTAAAACTTATGTTTTGTCCCGTTTAATCAGAATTGGTGCATTTCTCAACATTATTAGAAGTGAAACATTTTTTTGGACCAGTTTGTGACTTCTGACCGTGGATATGTTATCAACACTGTAAAGATTTGCAGTTGCTTCCAAAAATTAAAATCGCCTCATCAACATGAAAATGTATTTTAAATTATACACTATAATACTTGAACAATGTTGTATTATGAAACATTTATTTATTGTTGTTAAAAGGATAAACACAAACTAAAACAACACTGTGAACTAATATTAACTGTTTGTTTTAATATGCCATATTGCCTTAGCGAAGATAAAGCCTATACATTAGATAGGGCTATTTATTTTCATTTGAAACACACTGTATTAAATATCCAGTCTATCAGAACTAACTGGCCAGGCTAATCCGTATTGAATTGTATTGTGCTCTATTGAGGTAGTATTATCTCTACATGTATGAATAGCAAGGTTTGAATATAATTTCATGGCTGATGAACTATTGAGTGTCCCAGCAGAAAAAAAGGTCTGACTGAAACTTTCAAATATCGTATTTTGGGATTTTTCCCCTTATGGTCCCAACTTTAACCTCTTATAAAAAGAGTTCCCCAATAGTACATTTTTGTGCATTTTTTTTGGTGATTATTGAATACAGTTTATTAGTTCCGTGTCCGGGTTTCACAAAATCGAGTGTAATCCCGACTGATCTAATGGTGCTAATCATGGTTTATCTTTGTTGTTAGGGGCAAATTTGGTATCAAATTATGCCTAAAATATTCATCTAAATGCCTATCTAGCCTGTTTGGTCCAAAAAAAAATGAATGTTACTCAAAATGACATAAACAAAGTGGTATACTTTCTTTTGTTGAACCCTTTATGTAGTGAGTATAAACTCCAGTAACTCAACAATATCCTCGACTGTGAGATTAGTTCGTGATTTGAGAGTGTCATCATCAGTAAGCCTTTGTTTAATGACCTCCAACGCTTTCTGAATCGGCACATTGGTAAACAACGCGATTACATCATGCGAGACAAAATTCTCATCTTCTTCAATGAACATTTCAGTCATCTCCTCCGCGCGCTAGGTCATGCGAGTTTTTTACATGTCGTGGAGTGTTGCCTACTAGAGGAGATAATAATTATGTCTGATAATGCGCGTGAAGTAGCATATCCTATTGATCCGGTGTAATCCACCATATAGGTCGCAGCGGTACATTCGGTGTGTGTATTTTCGAAGTGGCGTAAATTCGCGGGACATATTCCGTGTACGACCAATTGATCCAGATTACGTTATCAAAAACATCACGTCTTCTGGTAACACTGGATCAGCGATTGATAAAGACATCCGAACGGACGTCGAAACTGTCTGGAACATGTCTGGAACAGTAAGTTCAAATTTGGAATTATTCTATGAAATGTTATTATTAATTATTAAGTCATTGATTAATTAACATTATAGTGTACGCTGATATACTGACTTGTGAAACAGGTATTGGATTTCAAAAGGCAGTTCATCTTATGGTATAATTTACCGGGCAATGTCTTGCTAGACGTCCCGTAACTGATGTGCGCATGCTCATACAATTAAAATGTGTTGTCGTAGTACACGGTTTATTCCGTACGGGACGTCTAGCAAGATATAGCCATTTACCGAGTGCCAACACAAGATCTTATTTGGTTTACATGTCTCACAAAGTGTCATGGAATTATATGTTTCGTACTTTGAGAAGTCTATAATTATTAGTAAACCCACATGTTGGAATAAGTGAACTTGGGATCAAGATCAAGATCAAGATCAATTGCTTTAGACACATAGTAAGATTGGTTTGACTTGTTATGATGGAAAGGAATCCAGGTAGCTTCACATGTATTATTCACTTGTATGGTATATCAGTATACACACCCATGATGTGGTTCAATCCCACAGGGGTTTTAGCCTATACATAATTTAGCACCTAATTGGGTGCATTCTTGGCCTAATTACTACGAAGTGCATGCACAGTCGGGTAAGAAGGTTATGCACAAGATTGGGCTACTTTAAGGCGTACTTACTCATAATGGTGATAAAAAACCACCCAACTAGAAAGTTTGTGTGCCCAAAACTGTCTATTGTAAAGCTACTTTGGAATCTCTTTGAAATGGGCTTGCTTTATATAAATACTGGCTGACAAGATTTCTAAAGATGTTTTTCTTCTTATTTTGGTAGTAAAGAAGACCTCAAACAAGGATTTGCATATTACTGTCCCTATGCTTTCTAATGCATAGATAGATTGGAGGATGTAGGTTTAATATTGAGCAGTAATAGAATAAAAAAGGGACAATTTAGCTGTTATATAAAAAAGGGTTTATACAATTGGGTTAAATATAAAACTATTATAAACTATTCTTGAACTTTATAAAACTAATCAAAAGCAATATGTGTTTATATTTCAAGGCTAAAGGATAAATTCAGAGTATGAATAAGGTTATGGTAGTAGGGCCCCTATTAGAATATAATGTTGAATTAGAGAAATAATTACGATGACAAGATAATCGAAGAATGATTTACGAAATTTAATTAAACAAGTTCATGCTCATTTAATCATATCATATTTTGGAATAAGCAGTCAGATGCCTAGATTTGTTAAAATGATTACAGTGTTAAAGGGAATAGCGCATGGTGAGGAAAAGAAACCGCTGACGACGATTTTGTACCAGCTAAACCTTAGCTCATAAACTAATACATCACTTATATTACATCATACGATAGAAAATGCGTTCAATCAAATGAAGGATGGTTGATTGAGCGCGCCGTCCACATTGGGTTAAGAGATGATTGTAGATTACCGCTTGCATGTAAACATACGTAGAACAATTACAGACCGCGCCAATGTCCAACTTGTTTAGATTCAAATAGTCGCCGCGCGCTGTTCAATTTTCGTTAGAATCCTCACCATGACCGCTTCCCTTTAAAGGGATTAAATGAATATAAACCGAGCACAATATATTTTCCAATAGGTGTTATTATTAAAACAATAACAATATTAGATATTGTTATGTGATACTTATTGTATATTATGCAAATAAATCACTTCAATGACAGCAGTAGTACTTTGACACTAGCCTCTCCCTCACTTTTCTGCGTTTTTACTGACTCTTCTGGACCTCACTACGAATCGATATACAGTCATCAAAAAAGGAACTATACAGGTAATAAATGAACTTTTAACTCTAAAAATATATATCCTACCTAAAAATTAAATCATGAAGTTGTTGAAAAATTTATTTTCTTTAATATGAGATATTGCACGCTAGGATCGGTTGAATATTGAAGAAGTGACAATCCAGAATGTAAGGTAAAGTCACAATTTCATTTTCACATTTTACATTTCAACACGGGGGAGAGTATGACAGTTTGACAGGTAGCGTGTGTGTGGCGTATTGATCCATCGGAACAATACGGCCGACTGTCCAACCTGCGCATGTATCCCCCAATTGCACTACCGGTAATCGATAAGGTCCCGTGGATGGGTCCACGTGTAGAAAATAAAAATGTGAAAATGAAAATCGGACTTCACCTTCCATTTGGGAGTGTCATTTCCTCAATAATCACCCGATCCTAGCGTGCAAAATCTCATATTAAAGAAGATGAATTTTCTAACAACTTTTTAATTTAATATTTTTAGGTAGGATATATATTTATAGAGTTAGAAGCCCATTTATTACCTGTATAGTTACTTTTTTTGATGACTGTAGGCGTAACATGTGTAATGGCAAAAAAATGCAGTTTTTCAACCGTGTCGCATGCCGAATTAAAGATTAGCTAAAAGTCGCGTTTCGTAATAAGTTTAGATAGTATTTTCTGCTGTGGTCTTATATTCGCGGTACCGTTTGGTTTGTACAGCAATAATATTATGACATTACTGTGATGATGATGAGAAGCGGAATAAATACTAATGATATTATCTACATGTACATTTATTTGAAAGTCGTACGCTGTAACATTATCCAAATGTATAGCCTACACCAGATCGCACCAAATGGGTTACAAAAATTGGAAAAATCTACTTGTGAGGGGAGGGGGGAGGGGGGGGGGGGCACATCCACCCTCACACTCCCCCATGTCCGCGCAACTATCTCAATATGGCCAAATTAGTGTAAAATAGTAAATTTTCGCGCGCTACGCGCACATTTGGTCAGTTTAGGTACCGTGCTTTTGTCATCAAATTTTCCATTTTCAGAGAACCCTACTTCCACATTCTGGGAACACACTGACTGTTAGGCCTATCCCATATTGTCCTCGCTTTTTAGCCACTTGAGAGAACATGGTTACTCATACAAAAAGGTAACTCCGGCCCTGACCCTTTGGTTACACTTTTGCCATTATTCAAATATGTTTCAAAAAATGTTTGTAGGGGACGTTGGGGCAACTGGTCCAGTTAATTAAGCATATTTCATGATTCATGATATAAAAGATTAAAGCGTGTGAAGATATTTATCGAATTGCTATGAAAATATCACCCATGTAACTGTTTACATAATCAATGTTAAAAAATATTTAAAGAAAAAGTCAATTATCCTAACTGAAAATGTTACTTGGCGTGGACCAGTTACCCCTACATTGGGGCAACTAGTCCAATATGTTCCAATGGTTAGAATACACAGAAATCAGTAACTGACAACACGGAAACCGAGCAGTATTTTCTTTACAAACACATTTACATTTATTATTTAATGTATAAAAACGAAACGATACATGTCTCATGAAACCCATGTTTTATACAGTTTTCGATGTTAACGTGTAAATAGTGCAGTAATGCAAGCGAAGTTTTCGACTGCACATTTTTTTAGATAAAACGGTATGAACCTAGCTAAATGGTTACAGGGTTGTGATGTTCAGATCCCCATACATTTGTCTATAATATAGCCTATACCCCTATCTTTAATGATTTTAATTACTTCATACAATAATCATTTATATTTAGTTCTTACGATAAACTATCTTGATAATTAGCAAGCTTTCATGTCACAAGGAAAGTATATAGTCAATCTGACAAATTATTATAATGACCCAATGGTTACCCAAATAGCATTGAATACAAATTAATGCATCAATCATGGTATTTCGTCATTGCAAATATCTTTACAGACACCATTCTAAATATTATAAAGATATAATTCATAATACCAAGGTTTTAAACCATTCTAAAGCAATTTCATGTCATATTGTAATCATTCAATATCGGAAATTGTGATATTAGGCCCAACATTTCTGAGAACCATTGAGAGTGTGAATTATTTCATATTCTATTTACATTTAATACCGAGTAATGTTTCATTGACAGTAACAATATCACTGAATATGCCTTTATTATTTAATAATTTTGAGTTTTGGTTGGTGATAAAGGGTTTAACAAAAGAAAGTATACCACTTTGTTTATGTCATTTTGAGTAACATTCAATTTTTTTGGACCAAACAGGCTAAATAGGCATTCAGATGAATCCCTAACAACAAAGATAAACCATGATTAGCACCATTTAAAGAAAAAAAATCCTATTTTCAAAAGTCTCATTTCCAATACACAGCACGAGAAAAAAGGGGTAGAGAGAAAAATTTCAACTTCACATGTAATCCAGAAAGAAATTGGGTTTGTTTGTCTCTTAAAGCGGTCTGTGTTTTCCATTGTCCAAAAAACAAAATCACCAGTTGATCTCAGTTGAAAATTCATAGCGTTACACTGCCAATAATGAGCTAATTGATATTCATGAGGTGATTTACTACGGCAATTTTACATTGGAATTTTGACTTGCTCGATAAAATCATGAATTGTAATGCTTTTAAATCATGAATCTGAATAGGAAACATGAATTTATTGGTATAAAATGTACAATGAACACAATAAAATGGTAATTGGGTCTGATGGTTTAATACTTTGTCGACAACACCGTAATAACTTGCAAGCTTCCAGGGGGAGAAATGCTTTTGCTCGGCAGTGTTTACGTAAATCTTTGATAACTGCTTGTTTTTAACATAATACGCTCTTCCTAGGAATCGAGCACTTTTGATAAGGGCAGTGCATTATCTGATAATTTATTAAATCTTTGTATGTACATTTCTGTGTATTAGAAGTAAATTAGAAAATGTCTTGAAAACTGGATGCAGTCTCAAACCCTTATCAAATACTGTGTTCTGTGCAACTATAACAAGTTTTAAAACTAATATGGTCTAGAAAACGTTATAGAGCCATCTTGTTATGCTTGAATAATTAAACAATTGAAACTAATTTGGCAGTAGGCCTACATGTTCAATTTCTACTTTTGAAATTATTATTGGACATAAACTGTACATTTTGTCAAAAATCTTAAAATCTTTAAGGGGATTCTGCGCACCCTTGAACTGACACTGTATATTTTGTCAAAAATCTTAAAATCTTAGGGGGTGCTCTGCGTACCTTAACTTATTGGACTGACACTGTATATTTTTCAAAAATCTTAAAATCTTAGGGGGTGCTGCGCTCCCCATAAAGAGAACATGGGGGTGATTTTTGCTAACTTAAACATCACTGTTTGGTACATAATATAGGTTTTCCCGGCGAATTTCACACTATAGGCCTACGCGTTCAATTTAGTAAAAGATGCATTCGTTTTCGCGTGAAATTGATTGAAGGTTCAGAATCCCGTTTTCTATTTCATGATTGGTAAATCCTTTTCCTAAAATGTGCAGCGAATCGTAAAAAAGTAACAATCACTTTCACTAATGCGTAATTATTTAGTGAAGTTTTTTTTGAAAGGAAGTCAAAATTGTCAGACTACTCACCATAGGAGTACATGGGCTATAACGAGGTTGATTAATTATTCATGAGCTATTTCCAATAAGAAATTTGTATAGGGATTTGAAGAAGGCATATGTTTCTTCAATTCCATGGAATTAAATGAGCAGTTATTATAGGAAACATGAATTTATTAATGAGAAGAGGTTCAGTAACAAATGTATTCAACTCATAGTGAAATATTGCACTTCAAATGTAATATTTTGGATGATTTTGACATCATTACCAAGTGTCCTAATACTTTTGGTTGCTAGTACAGGGTGTCCCAAAAGTCTATGCACGACTTTGAAGATTTGTATTTCACAAAATATAAGTCGTATTGAAAATATGAATACATATTTAGAGAGAGGAGATGTGGGAAATAATTTTAATACCAAACATTGGAGTAACATCTGTTTGTAATGCCACCCTAGAAGTAAAATATGTATTACTGCAAAAATGTAATTTTATACTTCGGAGGAATAAAGTTCATAAATCCATACCCAGCATTGAGATTAACAAAAAAGACGGTTAGAATTGGTTACACGGAAAGTGATCCGTCAATTGTAATATTTAAAATTTTACAATACAGTGATCCCATCATAATAACAAACTATATCACACATAATTTCCGTTTCTATAGTGAAATATAGTTTAAATGTTTTCCATTTATATTTTATACAGAGACGTGCGCAAATGCAAAAACACAGATCTAAACAAATTGAATAACGTAACAGAAAAGTGAACAAACACATCACACAGCTGTCAAACATGTTAAAATTTAAACTTACCGGATTGTTTTAATGCTTCTTAAAGGCCTCATCGAAGGTTGTTTTAGTCTTTTTTCTACCACATTGAGACAAATCATGCACAGTTCATGTGTTCAAAAATGTATCCACAACTTCAGAATGGATATTCTTCATGGTGCGCGTTTCACTTTGAAATGTTTTCTGAACTTTTGTTGAGTAAGTTGAACTGAATTTGTTTCAGCGTAGAACCATACAATTTGTATTCGCTTATCTATGCTGTAAACCATCTTTAATGAAGACTTTTGCTGTGCAATGTTGTCTACTACGCCTATTTATGTTGTGAGTGACCGAGTTTGGTAATAACATTAACGTTGCAAGGTGAGCAGTGAACTGTGACCAATGCGCAACGTTGCTTTCATACCGTTAATTTATGCGCACCACCTGGTTTTAGCAACAATGTGTGGTACTTGGTATGGGTAGGTCTGGCACACGGCCAAAAACTTTCAACCAGTTTTATAATGTTGTGGGTTCACCAATGGGGTTGTGTTTGGTATCAAAAAAAATTCCCAAATCTCGTCTATCAAAATATGCTTTAATTTATACCATATGATTTATATTTTATGAGATATGACTCTTCAAAAATGTGCATAGACTTTTGGGACACCCTGTATATCAGAGCGCTAAAGTTCCATGGCACGGATTTCCTTTGAGATTCATGACAGCGGAATAAAAAAGAAATCGATGAAGTTAACCATTATGTAATGATCATCCAATTGACCCACATCAGAAGTGCAGCAGTACGCTATTATGATGAGATGAGATCAAGGAAAAATGGTTCAGAACTTTTTTTCACAGTGAAAACCAAAGAAGTGACATGTCTTTATATTTAGTGATATGGTTGTTTTTAAAAGGAATGATATGTTTTGGACGAGTGCTCTATCGAATTCCCCCGAATGACTTTACACCATCGCGGCCGAGTAAACTGTACTATTCATACATTCATACATTCTTGGACATATGCTAGCGCATACAAATTAGCTATTTTTATACTCATTTGGTTTCGTTCCCCCCGACTTGCGTGAAATTGGATAGAAATTAAATAAAACTACTGAAATTCCCCCGAATGAGGGCAATTTCCTCAAATGATAGTCAAATATTACAAATAAACCACTGAGCAATGACTCGTCCCAAAACGATCATTCCGTTTATTAATAGAAACATATGAATTGAAAAAATAGAAACATTTTGGTTATCAGCGTAATATTGATGATATTTTATTATTTAACAGATGACTTGCCTGTGTTGGAAGCGTCGGTGGTCTAAGTGTACGCTTAACATATTCACCGGTGTTGTGATCAGTTTGTTCATAGTTTGCATAGTTTACCCTGAAATACTCACATGGACCCAGATAAAACCCGACACAGCTGATGTTGTTCAGAAGAAATCAAGAGATTTACAAGCGGCGCCAGATGTCAATTGGAATTGCTCCAAACAATTGGCTATCCTTACACCTCACAGCGGACCTTTTAAGGCATGGAGAGAGTACGAAAGGCTCAAGGATCTCTTTTCTCCCGTTACGGCTGCAAATCAGGTGTCTCAATTTGAGTTAAAGTGTCCAAAGTATAAGTGTAATATGAGAATAGGAGCCACACTATCTAACAACGATTTCCTGCGGACGAGTGACGGAGTTGTTATCAATATGGCGCCTAACCTGCTAAAAACGAGGTTACCTAGCACCATTCGAAAAATGAACAATATACTAACTAAAGGAACCACTTGGCTCTTTTGGGGAATGGAAAGTCCTGCTATGTTTATATATTGGGATGCTGATATATCAGATATTACATATCACAACGATGTAACCTATCATTCGCAATCTTCATTGTCTATTCCTTATGGCCATTTCATTGGTTCTGATCCAATGGATAAGACACTGTCGCGTAAAGATTGGACGAGAGGAAAAACACAACTTATCTCATGGATGGCGAGTAACTGCGAGAACACGTTCTGGCCACGCATCGAATTTGTTCGTGAATTGCAAAAGTTCATTCCAATCGATATGTACGGTAAATGTGGTAATTTGACTTGTTTGCCGCCGATGTCACCTGTATGCAACAGCAAGCTTGAGAAATACAAGTTTTATCTAGCTCTTGAGAACGCAGAATGTGACGAATACATCTCGGAGAAATTCTGGGAAACCAGTCTTAAACACGGCGTCGTACCGGTCGTGTACGGAGGCAGACGATCTGCTTATGAGAAACTGGCGCCACCGAATTCGTTCATACACGTAGGAGATTTTGCTAGTACCAGAGAATTAGCCGAATATCTTCTAATGTTGGATTCAAATCATGATAAATACAACAAATATTTTGAGTGGAGATCGATAGGTCATGTCAAGACGAACTATCCACCGTTGGATCCGGCCGTATTTTGTGACACAATACCGCTGCTCCTAGTCAAAAAACCGACTTCGAACACCGTCGTATCTCAGTCGAGATACTTCAACACCTGTCGAGGAAAGCCATCGGGAAAATTCGCGGAAGCTGGTAGTTTCCAGAGTTGGAGCCCATGGAAATAAGAAGCTTATGCAGTTCCCATTCAATACTAATGGTAAATTTGAAATCTGAGACTTGGTTGCATAGTCGGGGTGACATGTGACATCATGCCGGGCATCTGGGCGGCAGTTGCCATTGTTCTTTGCACGGCGGTATGCGCGCGCAACCTGTTTTGTTTAGAACCCGTGCTTTTAAAACTCGCGCCAAAGCATTATAAAGGGCAATGGCATAATGGACGGTATTGTGGCATGATATGCTGTTCCCTCAAGCATGTGATAGACAGTCCAGTCCCTTCGACCGTTGGTTTTGTTGATAAACATTGCTGTCACCCCATCCAACGTATCAAGTAGATTTAAGTTTTCCCTTTTAAAATAAAAAGTGCCCAAAGTATATCGAAGTCTTAACCTCTCACGCGGGCAAGGTTTTTTAACGTCATCCCATCTGAAAACAAATGTGACGTTAAAGCATACAGTATTCTATATAGTAAGCGTCAAAATACTATGGACATAATTCCAACAACGCGTGTATGTGCGGGGCGCGTGCCCGCATCCCTGCGAACGTGCGTAAAATCGGAAGTGCGTACCAGGCGATTTCAAAAATGGCCGCGCGTCCTGATTGGTCAATCGTGATGCGCTTGCATGCATACACTCTCAGAACAAAGGTTAAAATATTTAACCATGTTGATTAAAATTTTAACCAACAGGAGATTATTACCAGGTGTTGGTTGGTTAAAACCGTAACCAACAGCTGTTGGTTAAACTTAAACCTGTGGTTGGTTACAATTTTTAAGCATTTGTTGGT
The DNA here is from genome assembly GCA_035610835.1 of Ophiura sarsii. Lineage (NCBI taxonomy): Eukaryota > Metazoa > Echinodermata > Ophiuroidea > Amphilepidida > Ophiuridae > Ophiura > Ophiura sarsii. Next base: position 8,667,717 of record CM069442.1, on the reverse strand, counting down.
AAATATGTTTTAACCAATAGTGGTCCCTAAAAAAAGGGTGCACGTGTTCCACGTCATTGCCTACGTTGATTACTCGGGTGTTTGGCTATAATCGTTTTATAATCTGAAAGATAATTTAGTTGGCTTTTAAATGCCGATTATTTAATTGCGTTTACTTTTCTCAATCTACATATCATCAATCGGGCTTGTGCAACTTTTAGAAAAAAAATGTTTTTGTGGAATGTGTCATTTTCATCATTAAACATTTTGATTTGAATTTGATGTTTATACGAGCTTCAATACGACTAAGTAAAGTTTCACATGCCGTTTGTTTTGACGAATATGCTTGAGTCTATCCAAAGATATGCTTAATTGTTTGACGACGAGAAGAAGAAAAAAAATCAAAATTGCGCAGTTTTCTGAAAGAAATCGTCCATGTGTAAATTTGCTATTATATTTGATGCTTTGAAGTATTTCTTCATAAAAATAGCACACACTTTACATGTTTTTGGTCAACTTAGATCAAAAATATTTTCTGATAGGATAAAGCAAATGAGAGAAAACAAACGGCATTTGAATGGTAATTTAGTCATCTGGAAGCTCATATCAACGTCGTTTAGTATACACATTATCAAATGAGCAAAATGTTCCTAAAAGTTACACTACCCGGTTTTTTTCTTCTAAATCACCGTTCAGATTACATAAAGATTACAGCCAAATACCGAGTCATCAAGGGGGGGGGGGGGGGGCAAATGACGTGGAACATGTGCACCTTTTTTAGGGACACCTTGTATAACATGTTGATCCTTTCTACGTTAACTTTCTACGATAACTGTTGTTAGTTATGGTTGTTCAAATCATTAATAATCCTTCATTTTAATTCAATTTGAAGGGTAAAAGAAGTTCGTCACACTTGAGCTAGCTCCATGCTTTGGTTTATTTGAGAAGTGTTTAGGGAATTTTTAAATAGTCGAAGACAAGGCACGAGAAAAGCTAATGAAGTGGTATAGGATGAATTAGCAGTGGATTAGAGATGAGGAAGGAGTGAGGTTAAAAAGTAAGGGACTATTTTAATTTGACTAATTTTGTAAGAAACTCCATCCCCAATATGAAAAAAGTCTAAGCCACTGATAATTACCCATGACCATTTTTCTTCGAATTTAATCAAAATGAAGTATTATTAATTATTTGAACAACCATAACAAACAACAGCTTAAAATAGAAAGGAACAATAGCAGGCCAGAGATTGAGAATATTTTTGTTTATTTCAAACAAGTTTAACACACATGTAGCACACCCTAATTTTAGCAAATTTGGAGTTAAATTTTCGGATTTTTGTCTGTTATCAAAAACATACAAAATAGATAGTAATATGTACTTTCCCCAAGTGTTGATGATTACAGCTCTCACTGATGTAAAGAAAAACATAAGAGTTTAGAATTAAGTTGTACAAGGTTGTTGCCTATTATGTGTTCTAGATGATGGAGTGATTATGTGGAAGAAATACCCACACACTTCCAAGATTTGTTACCCACACAATTTCAAGAATTGTCTTCTTTCTGCGGTGTCTGTTATTTTTTTACCAAAAAAAAGTAAAAACTCACCTATTTCCTTATTGATTTTGCTCTTTGTATATTATAATGTTTTGTTTTTATCATGTTGTTTACTTTGCTAGGTTGTATATATTCTTTGTATCATTACAAACTGCTGTGATCTAAATGAAATATCATCTGTGAGGTCACAAATTTTCAAGACATGAAATGTGTATTACTTTATAAAAGCTGATTATTATTTATGAATGGGACCTGTTACCATGTCAAGACCTTTTTGCCTTTATTATTCTACAAGGTCTTAGGCCTAACATTGTGACGTAGATTTTCTCAGTAAACACACGCTTGTGTTTGCCGGTACTGGTATTTTGGGTTAAGCACTTCCTGTTGATATGACATCATTTTCTTGGAATGTACACCTGTAAAACTACATTTTGCTCGGATCAGATATATAGACTTGTAAACCCTACCAGTCTTCAGTAAGATCTGAATTACATCTCAGTCCACATTGTCAAGATGGAACTCCTCAAGTTCTTGTTTACATTGTTGTACATGTGATGTTTATACCACTACAGGTAAGAGCTTATGCCACTTTGTTATATATAGTAAATGGTGAATGTTGTTAATAAATACTAATGTAGGTATATGCTGTATGTGATTATCCAAGTATGATGCTATAATGTTGGATTTACCATTGGTTTAGGTGCGCGCATGTTATCTCTAAATATTATGAGAGCAATATGTGGTCATACGAAAGTTACTACACTTGGATATTCATTTTGATCATGTTGTTAGAATAATGTATGTAGTCCTAATGTTATATCAGAAAGCTATTACTGTTGTTACTTATTTATTATTTTATGTTGTAGAAGTTGATTAACTTATAGCCCTGATCTATTTGGAGTGTTAGAGCATAGATCTGGGATGACTGATTTTAGCATGTTTAGTGTGTAAACTATGTGCCTATTGAGAGTATTATTTTGTTGTTTCATATTATTTCTTTGGTTGACTACGAATGGTTATAAGTACTTTGTTGTCAGGAATATAAAGGGTTCAACAACAAAAAAGTATACCACTTTGTTTATGTCATTTTGAGTAAAATTCAATTTTTGTTGACCAAACAGGCCAGATAGGCATTTAGATGAACCTTTTAGGCATCCCCTAACAACAAGATAAACCATGATTAGCACCATTTAAAGAAGAAAAAAAATCCTATTTTCAAAAGTCTCATTTCCAATATACAGCACCAGAAGAAAGGACCAAGGCTTAGTCAAATTCCAAGCAGTTTACTGCCATGCACTTTAATGTCAGAATTAAATATCCCGCACAAAAATAATTAAGTTTTGATTGGTTAATTTTGGTCACTGATTTTATGATCACATTTCCTGTTGGGGTGAATCCATGTTAAAAATCAGATTTGGTTCAGGACCTGGATGAAGCAACATATTCTCATCTCAACCTCCAATCTTCTGTCTTATTTCCGTTATGATTAAATCATGAAGAAGTATAGCAATAAATTCATTGTGTAAATATATTTGATGTTGTCTGGTATTTATCTTGGTGAAGTCAACGCTCAAATTAATTTTGGAATATATTTGGCTGTGTAAAGCCAGTTCTCATGGTATCATCAGAACGCTTTGCTTTATGGCGCTTTGATCAATTTGGAAAGGCGCCTTATAAATGTTGTTTATGTATGTATGTATGTATGTATGTTTACACGTTTGAACATTATGGGGAGACTTTCTTTCGTCTGATCTTAAAATGATGTAGATTTTGATAAGAACTGAAGAGGACATCTTAAACGACAATTTTCCCTTCCCCACACAACAATCACCCAATGTTCGGACACCTTCAATAACTGCTCAACTAGTTAAGCGTTCCAAGACTTTTCCAGGATTGTAGATCTCGTCGTGAAGTTATTTTTTTCAAGATATATGTGATTTTGGTTGGATAACTCCAATATTCCCTCTAAATTCACTGAAAAAAGAGCTTCGATCCTCCCCTTAAGTTAATCACCTTTACTCATCGAGTTAACAATATGTTAACTCATCTACAAGATCTCTTCAAGACGAAGCAAAGCCATCGAAATGACAAGAATGAAGATTATGGTCAGGCTTACAGCGCCATGAATTGGGACCCCTAATGTTGATGTGGTGCGACATCTTTTACACTATTTAAGATATATTGTCGTAAAATAATTGTGACTTTGGTGTCATTTTAAAAGTTAAATAACCATTAAATAACCATTAACTGGTGCTTGAGGCGTTGGCTAAGGAACCGGTAGCTAGGATATACAGGCTGTCCCAAAATGATTAGTACCCATCGATGCCCAAAGTTCAATAATTTTTTCATCATCAAAATCAATGAGATTAGATCCGTTGTTTTCTATCATATTTGCTATACTCTACCCTTTTATTAGAATTTTAGATCATGAAAATCGGACTTATTTTATTGAAGTTACAATCCATTGTGTAAGACATGGTGATTTCACCTTTTTGGCAAAGTGCAAAAAAAACGTGTTTTAAACAGCTTGTTTGAAAGAAACTAATATATTCTCTCAATCGCTTGTCTGCTAATAGCTTTGGTTCCTTTCTATTTTAAACTGCTGTTGTATCATATTGTTGTTCAAACATTAATACTTCTTCATTTTGATTCAATTTGAAGAATAAAAATGGATCGTCACGCATGAGCGACCCCATGCTTTGTTTCTATAATGAGCTAGTTCTGAGGCTTAACTTGAGGGACATTTAAACAGGTAATTACGTGGTCATGGGTAATTAGCGGTGGCGTAGACTTATTTTTCATATTGGGGATGCAATTTCCTACAAATTTGCTGAAAATTATAATAGTCCCTTAGTGTTTAATCTCACGAAATTCATTATACAACGTGAAAATGAAATCTGGTAATTCACCAAATACCACTTCATTTAGAAGTCGCTAAACACTTGTCAAATAAAACAATGCACGGGGTCATTCAAGTGTGACAAACTTCTTTTACCCGTTAAATTGAATTATGGAATATAATTATTAATGATTTGAACACCCATAACTAATAACAGTTACAACAGAAAGACACACAAGATTATATTGAGTAGACAAGAGATTATGAGAATACACAAGTTTCTTTCAAACAAGCTGTAATAGCACACACATTTTTTTAGCACTTTGTCAAAAAGGTAAAATCACCATGTTTTACATAATGGAGTGTATCTTGAGTTTGATAAATCCGATATTCATGATCTAAAATTCTAATAAAATAATACAGTATGACAAAGATGATGTAATAACAACGGACCTAATCCCATTGATTTTGATGATGACAAAAATGATTGAACTTTGGGCATCGATGGGTACTAATCATTTTGGGACAGCCTGTAGTAGTATAAAGCACTGTAAAATACTTTCGTCATTAATTTTGACAATTATTGAATATCTGTAAGTTGGCTGTTTGTATGTTAACACTTTCCAAGCGGCAGGCGTCTGCAAACGACATTACAAAATGTCACCAAATGTTTCAAAATCTCTACCATATTCAGGTAACATCTTTAACAATCTTTTCACCAAGTTATAAATAAAAAATGACGAAATTCATTTTCTAGGAGCATGCGCTTACACGTCTACACTTGCTTACCCGTGCTCAATTCATACACGATACGAAGAAGTAGTTTCACATAAAGTAATGAAATATATCTGTATATTCACGACGAGACGATGCTTGCGATTGATATACAAATGAATATTTTATTTAAAGTTATATTCTTAGTCTTGGGTGCATGTGTAATTCTAATTTTCAGCTGTTAGCGTAAATGTAAGACTAAACAAACAGCCAATCACGGACGCCCTTGCATGTATGTGTTGATGATGTGCCTATCGATGATTACCATGAATAAACCAACATTTCTGAAACTTATTTTCTGATTTCAAATGTCCCATTGATTATTGTGGTGGCTCAACTTACCCACACTGGTGGCTCAACTTACCCATAGTCCGGGGCAAGTTGAGCCACTTTGCCACATTTTTTCCAGCATCTCCCATGAATAAACAATAGCAATTGGTTCAATTATTATGTTATACTAAAGTAAGTCAACACTCTAAAGTTTTACTTGCAACACTAAGTTTGAAGGTCTGTCTTTTAATATCTGCACAATAGGGCAAAATGTGAAAAATGGCTCATCTTACCCGTTCTCCCCTACGCCATGCCTTGGCGAAATGCGCCGCATAAGCACGCAGGAAAATTGCATTAGACGCACTGCAGAAGTGCGCATACTTATGGCAGAAAACTATAGTTACCACGCACTACGCGAGGGTAGTCACGCTAATTAATGTACGCCGTGTTAAAGTGGTCTCATATAAATGTCGCCGATTTCTCGATATTTCTCTGAGAAACAATCATCTACAAAGATCATGCCCTGTTCTTTTCTCAAAAACTTTTTTTTTCATTTTATGTTTAACATTTGTCTACATGGCAGTATGTGCTTACTGGCATGTGGAAAGATAAAGAGTAATTTTAAGTATTGCTGTCATTGCAACAATATCACTTATAAGTTTCACATATATAATTATTCCAAGAGATTACCAAACCGGGTCATGACTTTCAAATTAGGTCAGAGAATTGGTTCATGTTGATACGAATAGCAACAAGCGGTGTGATAACGAGATTATTGAATAATGTCAGTGCGCTCAAACTGTAATGGATTACAACAGTGTAGAGGGATGATGATATTGAATTGCCCGCATTCCCGGTCGTTGCTATCTCTCTGATCGAAAGGTGAGATAAATAAATTAAAGGAACTTCGTTTTTTTTTTGCGGAATTGATACACTTTGTTTCGCAAGTTTAAAGACAATTATTTCAAGTTTAACTAGCTTCACTTTGCCGAACACTTTCCACGCGGCACGCGTCTGCGGACGACATTCCACTACTTCACAAAATGTTTCCAAAAATGCCACAATTATTTGAATTTCATTACAATATTTGGAATCTCCATGAGATAGACCTTGAAAGTTGGGAAAGGTTTTTGGAAAAAATCTTGTTTTGTGATTATGGTAAAACCAATAGCCGCATGGAAAGTGTTAACATCCGTTTTAGTCGTACGGAGGATGAGTACTGAATGAAGCTAGAAGAACTTGATATAGACGATACTGAATGCAATAAAAATATACCGTGTGCAGTAATTGATGTCCCATCCCGCCTGAGGCAATATTGGTCATTACTGGAGTAGAGAATGTGTTAACAAACAATGTCTAATAGGCTGCCGGAATACTAAATCGCGCTAGTGGCGTTTTAAGCATCAAAATCGACATTTTGTTCTTGTTTTTATGTGTATTTTTGTAAATCAGCAGAAAATAACTATACCTGTAGTTCCGGAAGTTGACACATTTTGACCCCTAGTGGCCCCTTCTTGACCTTTGACCTAGTTATGATTATTGACTTTTTTCTTGGATTATCAATGCGCACAAAATGAAACAAGTCCGGTCAAAATCGGAGCATGTCTTAAATTTTACCTCTGTAAAGTTCAATGACCCCTAGTGACCCCTTCTTGACCTTTGACCTGGTTATGATTATTAAAAAAACCCTTATCAAACCTAACAAGTTGAAACAAATCCGATCCAATTTGAAGCATGTCTTGAATTTATGTGTAAGGATTTCAATGAGTGGGACATCAATTGCTGTACACGGTAAGAATGTCATTTTGTACTTTACTCGTTCTGAAAGTTATGTAATAAAAATGAGAGGGTCATGAACATCTTTACAATGCTTTTATAACACAATTTTTATGAATTGAACGAACTGGGGCTAGAATTTGTACACTATACAAGATTAAGGGGGGACTTAAGGAAGTCACTTTTCGAATTTGTGAGTGCTGTAATTATTGAACTATGACTCAAATGTATATAAATGTATTTGACATATTTGTACATTTTTGGAAAGGAAATAGGTCAGAGAATCTAAATTTTGCGTCAATTTTAACCAAAAATGTTGATTTTTTTTGGAGAAAACCACAATAAATCACATTTTTGACCCAAAGAGTTCAAAAAGCCAACAAAAATAATTTTGAGTAAAAAATTCTCAAATACTAGATTAAAATGTAAAGACACTAACTTTTTCTTTAACCATAGGCCAATCTAATATTTTTTGAAAAATTGACAAGAAACTGAAAAAAAAACCTGAAAAAAAAATCACTTTTTTGGCGCTTTTTGGTCAAAATTTCAAAAAGTATTAGATTTGGTTTTTAAAAAAAAATCAATAAATTAGTGTCTAAACATCATTATCTAGCGGGATTTTTGTACTCAAAATTATTTTTGTTAGCTTTGTTGAACTTTTTTGTGTCAAGAAAGTGTTTTTGTGTGTGAATTGACGCACAATTTGGATTCTCTGATCTATTTTCTTTCCAAAAATGTATACTTTATATGCATTTGATTAATAGTTCAATAATTACAGCACTCACAAAATATAAACAAATTAAGTCAAACACTTCCTTGAGTCCCCCCTAAATCACGACATGTTGTAAATCATATGGCACATACCAATACAACCTGTTGCCCATCCTCAACACTTTCCACGCGGCAAAAACAGATTTTTCAGAAATCTTTCCTAATTTTCAAAGTCTATCACAAGGGTTACTGAACCAATCAATACTAAGAATGTTTGTATTTATTGTATTGCATTTCTCAAGGTGATTCCAAACCAGGTGATGAAACAACTCAATAATGTTGACATTTTTGAAACATTTTGTGACATTTTGGAATGTCGTTTGCGAGACGCCTAGTGCCGCATGGAAAGCGAAAAGATGACGTCCTTAAAGGCAAAGGTCCACTCTGGGTAGTCCACCCTTTCACCCAGGGTGAACTGGATTACACCTGTTCATTTTGGTGACAGATGAAACAGAGTTAAGATTGAGAAATCTCAACCTTGAGATATTCCCAAAGGATCTGGCTGGTAATAGTGGACCTATAAGGGTTTAACGTAGATACCCTCAGTATCTACTAATCTTTGTATATTGTTTTATCCATTTTAGTATATGTCTTTTTTTATCATGTTTATGTTATTTTGGTTGTTATGCAGAGAAGAAGCGCAGCGCCATGATCGTCGCTTGCGGAGGATACCGGCTCTGTCTAAATTGTAGTATTATTATTTAGGATCTATACCAAAATCCTGATACATTTTATATTGACGCTTCACAGGTGTCTTCTTTTAAGACACCTGTGCTCCAAGCACACGTGAAGCACTGCATAAGTTTTAAATTTCGTTTTTCTCAAAACTCCAAAAAAAAGCACTTTAAAAGTGCTTTTTTAGAGTTTTGAGAAAAACGAAATTTAAAACTTTGACTGAGTGAGACAAATCAGGTTTGCACCCACAATAACTATGGATATTGATAGTGTTTCATGTGGATATAGTTTTACCACTTTGAAGAAAACCCAGACACTATAAGCTGTCTCAATTAGTTGTACATAGCTGATAAAGAAGTCCAACAATGACCTTTAACCTCTTGCTGCATAGAAGTCTTAATTTTTAACATTGTTGAATGCACTAGAAATATATATGATCTTTGGTGCACACATGTGTTAAGTAAGGCACTATAGCATACACCGAGTATTTTTCATGATTCACTTCAAACATCTGTGTTCCAAACAATTTGTTGACATGGAAATTTGTAGATAGTGTTCAAGCCATTTTAACCATTTGAATGGTGTTGTAATCACTTAGCTGATGTGTTCACTAAATAGAGAATATCACATTCTATCATAATACGCAAAAAACTGAAAATTCCCCCAAAATGCACTTAAGACATGTGTGCTCCAAGCACTCGAATGTCCCTAGACACGGAGACATACGCTGAAATATATCGTACACTATGAGCAATTGGTATTTAGTTAAAGGTGATTTTGCTTGAGGCTGTTTTCTTTACTATGTTTACAAGGTAACGATCGTCCGTTACCAAATAATACATAATGCATTAAACAAGAACTAGGGTAGAGTATCATCGCCTAGAGGCACAGAAGCCCGTCTCGAGACTTTTACTGTGAATGAAATAAAAAGAATAGATAGTGTAGACCAAAAATATTATTATAAATTATACAGTTGACATTTATCGACAAGGAGTGCTGATCTAATTATCCAAAAGAACACCCCTGTTGAACATGTTAAATGCAGATGTGAAATACTCTGGTGGATATTATCACGCGAATGTCTTCATGACGTCTATACCAGTGCTGACGCTTGCGGCACTGTTCCAATTCAAATGCCCTATATGTCAACGGAATGTTTTTTAAATGTTATGACCGAAGAAAGTCAATAACTTTATGTTGAATATCAATTCCGACCCATACGTCAATTGAGGTAACTCATTTTAAAGTTTACCATTACTTTACAATACCAATTGTTTTAGATACGGCGAGGTTTTTTTTTAAATCCCACATATTTTAATGATGTGCAAACATAACAATTGCATAAGTCAACCCGTGACTTGTAATTTGACCGTGATCATGCTGATTAAACATTTTAATGATTCATTTGTCTTTTAACAAGAATACACTTTAGAATAGAAGTTGATATGGGTTGGTGATAAAATAATTTGAAGCAACATTTATGATGCGAACATATATGTAAGGTAAAATACCTGTACTTTTCGGGAAAAAGTGTACTTTAGGTCCCATATTCTGGACTGCACTAGTATCGTTCGATACCGGTATAAAGTGAGTGTTCTAGTATCGGCCGATACTAACACATATAAAATGTTCCAGTATTTGGCGATACTGAAACATAATTATATACCAGTATCTTTCAATACTGCACTCTTATCTTGGCGAGATCGAAATGGGTTAAACAACCTGGCCTTAAACAACCTTAAACTCTGGTAGTTTCGTTATTCCTCCCTTCTAATTATTGGTTAACGACCGTTAATTTTCGGTCAGTTTAACTCTTAATCAATTATTGTTTTAAAATTTTTAACCAATTAATGTTTAAAACGCTCTAACCAACTAAAAGTTTAACAGATAACTAACTTGGTTGCTTAACACGTTTAACCAATAACTGTATAGGATTTAGTATAACGCTTTATACTGTTGTTTATGGAATCAACAGTTATTAATCAGTAACTGTATAGGCTTTATACTGTTATTGTTTATGGAATCAACGTACATGTAGTAGTCCAGGGTTATTGGCAAGTTGGAACCTATAATCATCAGAGCTGACAGCGATATTTGAAGGTAAGATTATAATATACGTTTTGCAATTACACAAATCAACTGCCAGGTAGGCCTAAATGATGTTTGAGTCTCGCATGCATTATAAGCTTATCAATATCATGATGCATCCGGCGAGTCATGACCATCCATCCAAAAATTTACCGAAAATCCCCGGCGAAATTCGCTCAGAAAACATCATTTAGGCCTACCTGGCAGTTGATTTGTGTAATTGCAAAACGTATATTATAATCTTACCTTCAAATATCGCTGTCAGCTCTGATGATAGGTTCCAACTTGCCAATTGATATTTCCGAATGCATTCGTCCGCCATGATGTCGCACGTGGATAAGTTACCTAAACTGATTTAGTTTATGAATGATGCAGTTCGTGTGTAACACCAGTCGCGGTTCTTAAACCGAGCCAACGCGGCCCTAATTTCCCTAAAACGTTTTTTAAAAGTTTAATACCTCATAAAACCGAGAAAAATTAATGAATATTGAACAATTTAGTTTAACGCCACCGCACGCCGGTATAAACCAGAAAGGTTTAATGGAAGTAATCAGTCGTTGTAGAAAAACCTTACACTTTTCCTCTTAAACAGCATCATTCTTATTCCAGGACTTAAGAGTGTGGGGCAAATCTCACTGGTATCATGTGTACCAGTATCACTAGATACTGGTAAGTATACATAATAACATTCCAGTATTGCTCGATACTGGAACGCAATTTGGTGTTCCAGTATCGACCGATATTGGAACAGTATAATTGTACCAGTATCGACCGATACTGGCAACTTTTTATGTTCCAGTATACTTAGTGATGATAAAGGGAAAACGATCCCCTTATAACTAAGATTCATACACTCTATGTAGTGTTGAACCAATCAGGAATCAGGAATTACAAATACGCGGAGTGCATTGAAAGTGTCCACTGCACTCCGCGTGTGCGCCGTTCAAATCACGCAGTGCGCGTTTTGTTTTGATTCGTTGTTCAAGATTCTCGGGTTCGCCGATTTTCACTGCGGGTGTTAGCAAACTTGTTAAAGTGTTTTTAGTCGTTTTACATAGATCAAAATTATGCTTAAATTGTGAATTTTTATTTCGGGGTCGTGCCATTATTCACACATCAACATCAGCGCGCGTACATTGATTTGTCTAATTTCTCTCGAAACAACACATATACGCATTTATTGACCTATATGCAATGATCGCCTGGGATTTGATACAATGTCCTGCATACCATCGTAGTTGTGTTTAAGCTCACTAATAAATCTTAAATCAAGTGTCCAATCTAACGCGCACTGCTCACTCCATTATTTAAAAGTATGGACTTTAACACGAGCATACTCCGCCATAGTCTGTTATACAACAGGTCTGCACTTACTTGTGTCATAGTATCGAGCCTCCTACATTAGCTTTCTATCCTGTATAAGTCTCTCGTCAGATATAGTCTGACCACTTTAGATATAAGTCAAGTGATTCCTGTACCGCAATGAGCCATCTTACCTTACGTAAACTCTAACGTGTGCCATAATGAATGCACTTCGAGAGGCGCATCCTACTTGACCACAAATTAAATTGGAGATTGATTATTGGAATGCGCGAGATCTCTTTTTTATAACCTAATCTAATATTTTTTGAAATTTTGACAAAAAGCGCCAAATAAGTGATTTTTTCTGGGGTTTTTTTCCTTCACTTTTTTGTCAATATTTCAAAAAATATAAAATTAGGTTTAAAAAAAAAGAGACGACCCTAAGTTAGTGTCTTTACATCACAATCTAGCAATTTTGGGAATTTTGTACTCAAAATTATTTTTCTTAGCTTTGTTGAACTTGTTGGGGTCATAAAAGTGATTTTTTGTGATTTTCTCAAAAAATCTAAATTTTTGGTCAAAACTGATGCAAAATTTGGATTTGCTGACCTATTTCTTTTCCAAAAATGTATACTTTTATATACATATAAGATTCAACAAAAAACGTCCTTAAGTCCCCCCTTTAACACCTCTCACTAGTAAGTAATTTGTATGTTAACACTTTTCACGCGGCTATTCGTTTTACCATATTATACAAAACAGATTTGTCTTTTCAGAAAAGTTTCTCAAGAATTATTGAACCAATACTATATAGGCATGTTTGCACTTATTTTAATGCATTTCTTATGGTGATTCGCAATGGTGATGCAATTCAATAACGATGACATTTTTGAAACAGTTTGTTAAATTGGAGACGACTACCGCGTGGAAAGTGTTAAGGGTGTGTGGACACTCAGCATAGCTTCTGTAACACTGCCGTAACTTCTTCAATATTCATTTAATCTTTATAAAAGTGTACAGGAAAGGGTTCAATGACTCCAACCATGATAATGAAAATTATAAAAAACACGTTTTTTGACCCATTTTCGGTTCTGCAAAGATAACTCAAAATAGATTTTGTCAAATGTTGTCGTACTAGTTTTATGATAATCCTTAAAACATTCCCCAGGGTGCTTTTTTTAATATCTTATTTATTTTTTGAGTTATAGACCATAAAGTGCCAAAAAATGTGATTTTCATGATTTTGGAGGTAAAGTGCAGAAAATGTCTGCAGCTACTTATCCACCTGTATGGAGCCTACAAAGACATCGAATCATGCTGCATCACGACAACGCCAGTCCTCACAAAACTTGCCTCATACAGACTAATACCGTTATGAAAATGGTATCCATTTGATAGAACATTTCACCCTTCAGAGATGAGACGATCCCTATACTTTAGAGTACCGTCACTACTTCGAGCAATGGAAGATGAGGATGCAACGTTGTACCGGGTGATTCAAAAAAAAAGTTGACCCAAGTTCAAAGTAAATTTACAACCACATTTAACAAGTGTTAGAGAATTGGTGTTTACTTAGTCTTAATCAGCAGTAAGTTTTGAAATTATCCTGGAAAGATGGCACGTTTAGCTTGTTTGGTTCTTCAGATATGGTTCATTACAGAAAACATGTACAAAACTGACTTGTATCCCAATCTCTTTGCTTATGTGCCATTCACATTCAACAAAGAAACGTAGGTACAGTGTACGTAAGTAGGTAATGTCAAGCACCAGACAGATGTTTCAGATGTCTCCTTTTTTCTTTTTCTCCATTTTTTTTTACAATTTGTGACCAATCGTGTGTAAGTCCACTTTGTGCATTCCATTTCTACTAAAGGACGCTCCCGTGGACAAGGCAGTTTTGTGCATGCTTTCTGTAATAAACCATATCTGAAGAACCAACCAAGATAAATGTACCATTTTTTCAGGATAATTTCAAAACTTACTGCTGATCTAGACTAAGTAAAAACAAATTCTCTGAAACTTTAAATGTGGTTGAAAAATTACCTTGAACTTGAGTCAACTTTTTTTTGAACCACCCGGTATAGACGTCAAGGGGGACTTCTTCAAGGTAATATGACCGTAGTTTTTGAAATTGCATGGTCATCTTCGGCAACATCGGTGAAGTGACAAAACCTTTTGATCCGCCCTCGAACTAGTTCTGTACCCTACAGATTCATATAACACTTGAGCCAATGATGGGGTACACATCCTTTTGGAAGGTGGCGATGGGAAGGCATGGGAAATATTAAAAAAAACCATTCATTTTGGAAGGTGGGGCTGGGAATTCCGCATTATTGAAGCACTTTTCCTGATTCTCATTTTGAAGGAAACATTTTGCAATGGGAATTGGCAATATTTTCTATAAAAATAGGTTCGTTCATTAATTTATAGAATAGCCCAATACGTGGCCTATAGTCCTCAAAAAACCTTGAAATGAGGTGTCCAATACTAACCATTTTACACTAATTGATATGTTCTTCAATAATTTCCCTTCGTATATAGCTTAACACTTTCCACGCGGCTATTAGTTTTGCCATATACAAACAGATTTGTCAAAAAATCTGTCCACACTTTCACAGGATATCTCAAGATTTAATGAACCAATACTAGGCATATTTGTACTTATTTCAATGCATTTCACATGTTGATTCCAAATATGGTAATGAAATTTGACATTTTTGAAACAGCCTGTGACATTTTGGAATGTCATCTGCAGACGCCTGCCGCGTGGAAAGTGTTAAAGCAAGGATCACCTGGATATATGAAACAGTGTCCTGCAACACTACCATCGTAGTAGTGTTGCAGCTGATAAATATAAACACTTTTCACGCGGCTATTGGTTTTACCATATGAAGAGCTTTGTTGAAAAAGGGCTTTAGTGCATTTTTTTCCAAAAATAAGTTTGATATAGAAATGTATAGGGAAAAATCATATGTTTCAAGGAAACAAAGTCATTTTTTTCAAAAAGACCTACATCTCATTGTAAACAACCTTTGAAATTGTTGTTTTGTTGCAAAAGGACCTGTTTCCAGAATTAAATCGGGATACAGGCCCTTTTGCAACAAAACAACATCAATGGCTGTTTACAATGAGATGTAGGTCTTTTTGAAAAAAATGACTTTATTTCCTTGAAACATATGATTGTGACTTATACATTTCTATATCAAACTTATTTTTTTTAAATGATTAAAATAAATGATTTTTTTTTGTGTGGTATCTTTTCTCTATGTACAAACAGATGGAGTTTTGTTGCAAAAGGGCCTGCATCCAAATTTTCAAAAAATGTAAACATGATTTAAAAAAAATTGAAAACTAGCATATTTAAAATGTATTTCAATTTAAACTAGTATGTAGTACCTCTTTCATAATCCCTTCAGTTTTTCAATTGCTCAACTTGAATATTTAGAAACATTTTTTTGACTTTTTCTCAATAAGAGCCAAAGTGGATGCAGGCCCTTTTGCAAAAAACCTCTTCATATACGAAACAGATTTGTCAGAAACCTTTCCCAACTTTCAAATGCTATCTCAAGTATTTTATTTTTATTTTTTTTAATTCTCTTTTCACAGTATCCTAATATGTTCAATACAAAGTATAATATAGATCACAATTCTTCTTAATATTATTAGTACAATACAGACGATAATGAGCACTAAATAAATGTTATTACACGGTCTTTTGCTGATATATGCTACACATCCCATAATGGTAAGAGGGAATTTCATTTTTTTGTTAAAATTCGCAATATTCCCGTTTTTTACGGCAATATATTTATCAAGGGAGAAAGACCATCGGGTATTCACAAAATATGTGTAGTATGGTTTCTTCTGTTTGTTTACAAAAAGTGCATAAATTTGCCGCCCTATTTTTTTCCAAAAAAGAGTTAACGCCTAAAATCCTATGAGTCAGGCGAAATTGGTGCCATCTTAATTTTGTATCAACGGTACATTTGAATGGTATATAGGATATGTCTAACTTGCTTTTCCATTTATCTATACATTTTCGTTTGACCTCTTCAGACGAGATTAGAGAACCATAACCTTCTTGAACCTTTGATGTCGAGCGTTTTTGATCTTTCATTTCATAATGCATTTTTTTAATGATATACACATTCATATCTCTTGTTTAAATATGCATTTGACCTCTGTGTATGTTTATCCCTGTAGTTTATGATCATTGTTGTATTTTTGCTTTAATCTTGTATTTATATGTTGTACAGCGCTTTAAGTTTAGATCTCACTAAAGTAAAGCGCTCTATAAGTGTGTGTTATTATTATTATTATTATTATTATAAATTTGAAATTATACGACTTGAAAGGACGTTGAGCTTGTGTATTATTGGTCTTTAGGCAGTGATTGCAATATTTTTAAGGGCATTTATAAGTGCCCCATATTCCAAGAAATTTGTTCTAATGTTATATTTCCTTTTTTCCATTACCATTTTCTATGATCAGATCATTGTCAAAATGAACCCCATTCTTTACCAAAAGACGGTAATATATTGGTTTTTTTTGCCAACCCGAATATTATCGTTATATCATTAGACACTTTCCATGAGTTCAATGTTGTTTCTAGGTTGGCGGCTTTTAACAACCTAACTCCATGTCATACAAACGTCTTTTCAAAATAGATTTGGGATTTTTTACTGTTTAAAGAAGTTTAATATATCAAAAGAACCCCTCCAATATCTAATAGATGATGAATAAAGGTAAATCCACTCTAATTCTCCCGAACTAAAAGGTCTTCGGATCCATGTAGCTTTTAGGGCATAGATGTAAGATTGGATGACCACCATCCGTAAGCCTCCGTTTTCATAATTGTGAATCATTTGATTTCTCGTTACCCTATCTACACCTTTCCAGATAAACTTATAAAATAATCTGCTCAGTACCTTGATAAATTCTTCAGGAGGATCAGGTAAAGTTAAAATTAAGAAGGTGAGTTTGGATAACTATAGAGATTTTGTTATAGTTATTTTACCAAGTACTGTGAAAAAAGAGTACTGTGAGGTTTCTTCTTGACCATTAATAAATTAGTTTTCTTATAGATTCCATGTCATGTTCATTATTCATATTTACCATACTCTCAACATTAGTAGAGAATACAATTCCGAGAGCTTTAAAATTGTCCTCTGCATTCACTACAGCCCAATTTTACTGGGATTTTATGACATATTGTATTTAGACTCCCCTTTTGTGAGTGAGCCTATCCAAACAGCTTGGGTTTTATCAATGTGAACTTTAAGACCAGATATTCATTCCTGCGAACAAATCTAGCCTATTAAATGCTGATTTCATGGATTTGGCAGAACCATCAAGGAAGAGAACGGTATCATTAGCATATTGAGAAAAACGATATTCCCTATCCGCTATTAAAATCCCTTTAATAGTTTTATTTTTACAAATCATTTTACCGAGGACTTCTGCGCAGAGTAAGAATAAATGTCTGCAACCTCTTTCAATGATTCGGACAATATCCATTCACAAACACGGAGACAGTAGCCCTGTTGTAAAAAACCCCAACCCATCTTTGTGTTTATGGACCAAAATTGAAGTAATTCAAACATATTTCAAAAAGGTATTACTAAACCAATATACTAGGCATGTTTGTATTTATTTCAATTCATTTATCATAGTGATTCCAAATATGGTAATGAAATTCAAACATTTAGTGAGATTTTGGAATGTTATGTGCAGACGCCTGCCGCGTGGAAAGTGTTAATCACGTTTCGAAATCTAACGCGCACTTGTCACTCAATTATTTAGAAGTATATAGTTATGGACTAAAAACCATGAGCATATAGTCGATTATACAACAGGCCTGCACTGACTATGTCATAGTATCGAGCCTCCTACATTAGTTTTCTGCCCTGTATAAGACTCTCGTTAGATATAGACTGACCACTTAAGATACAAGTCAAGTGATTCCGTACCGCAATGAGCCATCTTACTTTACGTAAACTCTACCATATGTCAAACCCTACCATCTGTCATTAATGCATTTTAAAAGGTGCACTTTATGGACATCCAAGTCTAACACGATTAAAGGGGAGATGGAATGCGCAAGGTCTCAAAACGTGTTGCCAATGCTTTTATGTAATTTAGATTCGTAACTACCTGAATCAACGATGGCTAGGTCCTCACCAAAAGCCTTATTGCTATTGACAATTATTCTCTTTCAAGGTTCAATATAATCGTGTTAGTAGGAGCGCCAATTACCCAAACGAACTTTGCTACATTCTAACCGCGCACTTTCGGTTCTAAAACCGAGTTAAAATCCCGCGGAATCTGAACTGTCATTTTCAAGAGTGATCTTGAGGTCAAATTAAAGTATTTTTTGAGATTAAGGTCTTGAAATATTCCTAATAATAGGATCCGTCTTGGTAACTTATTGAAACCAGTTTCTGCCATTTACAAGCAGATTATTTCACATGGGAAGTTTGCAGTTTCGTCAATATCGAAAGTGAAATGTAGTGCCAACATTGATCTGACAAAAAGCTGTCTTAAAACAGCGAAATTACAAAATGGTCACATATTCAGATAATCGAGGTTTTTAGTCATTATAAATTCCAAAATCGATTCTATGACGTGACAATAGATAAAAAGACATTATAAGAGAGAGGGCCATGTTTTTTGAACTCACCACCCAAAAGGGTGGTGGCGTTGCATTTTTGGTGACGAATCATCCATCTCTCTCTATTAACTCAACAACTAATGTGCTAGAGCTATGTAACAATTGTAATCATGAATCGAGTGCATTGTCCTTGGTTTTCTCCCTATTCGCTACACAGTGAACTTGCCCTTATTCATCGGTTTTACATACATGACTATAACTAAACAAGTATTCAACCGATGATAGCAAAATTATGCATTTTTTGAAAGCTCTCTAATAGAAGAATTCAAAATCCCGTTTAAATCAGGTAGTGTGCATACCTCAAAACAAATATTTGTAAACTCTAGAAAATATGAAACCTAAACGTTTGTGCTCGTTCATTTCCCGATATAGTATAGTATATGTCCACAAGTTACCCTTGACAATCATTATGTTCTGATGGGTAATTGCATGAGGAACTAATATGCACTGTAAAATTATGATTGGGATAGGTATAACAAAAATATTGAGCTTTAATCAAAATATGAAATAAATCGATATTCTTTTAACATTCTTAATTACAACATGTTACCATTAGGTCCTATCTAAATTCCAATAGCATATTTGGATTCCTTGTGAGATTACCGTTCAGAAAATATTTTTTATGTAGTAGAACAAGTAGTTATTGCGATATGCTAATTCAAATCTCAGATTTGGTAAAATGTGAACATCTGGACATGCAACGGGGAGGGTGTCGAGTTCAAAACACAAGGTCAGAGAGTAAAATATGGAACCATTGGCATTTTGTCCATTTGTCCATTCATGTGCGATTGCATTATATTTTGATTTTTTGTGCGGATTGCAGGCTATGTGCATAGGAGGAACATCTTTCGAGGGAAATCGTTTTCAACTAATGAACTAAATAACTGTGAATTCCTTTTTATTGAACAGAATAAATTATGCTTATGCATTTATTCAAATGAGCTTCTTTACAATGGAATGAGTTTTAAATTATATGAAGGGGGTTAATTCACACGTTATCCACCATGTTTCATTTTTATTATCAATCGAGAAATGAAATAAGAAGCCATTTTTGAGCCCCCCCCCCCCCCCCCACCCCCTTTCAGACGTTAGCAGAAGTCGTTTTCACTTGGGAGTTACATCTCCCGAGCTCAGCTTTGGAGGCCCGTGGACTTATACTAGTAAATAGCGTTTATTACCAGAGAAAGTACGTGATATGTTATTTCAACTCGCATATTTTGTTGTCAAACTTACGATTTAACATTGAAAATTAAAATATTTAGTTACTAGCCCCATTCATCTTATTTTGGGAGTGTTTACACCACAATTTCAAACTAAAATTTAATTAACAGTATTGGAACAACTTCTACAAACATCGTCAATAAGTCGCCGTAAGCTATTTTGATCCTGAATGTTTATGCCCACTTACGCGGCAGTTTAGATGGATTTGTAAACCTTTTTGATGACAATCACGAAAGATGCAATGACAAAAAAAGGAAATAGATGACCTCTGAAACGATAACTTTTGATGGTGGAAGATCAAGATGGGATGTTATTGCGAAAAAGTATGAAGCAGTTACACAGGCCTCGATGGGGAATTCGACAACTCTGCATGAGCATGTATTCTATCGTGTCTTCTTGCCTGAGATAGTTTTTAAGTCCGTGTGTAATTTAACAATGATACGGCTCTGTTATTATTTCTTGCTAATCACGCACTTACATCAAGTGTGAAGAATCAGGGCTCAATTTTCAATTTCATCATTTCATGGAATCATATTATCCCGATCATTCGAAGTAAGAAATCCAAAGTAAGAACTTGTATTTCATGATGTTAATTGCTAGCTATACGTCAAGAATTGTATAGAAAATCCCTTCTCTAGAATGGAGCACCAATTGTAGATGAATTAAACTGATGAGTGTTTTCTTGATTTTTTTTGATAATATGACGCTTCAAAAAAAACATAACACTAGTTCAGAAAATTGTATTCATGACACTAGTTCAGAAAATTGTATTTATGTATAAATAACAAATTAAAAGCAACTTTTCCCACCTTGATTGATGTCCTATACTTGGAAAAATAGTAAATGAAAGGGACATATACTCCAATGTATGTTAATTATATATCAACGATCAAAGGTCTTGTTTTGGTTATATTTCAGCATGAATAAACGCTTCTAATTTTGATCTGCGTAATTTGAATTTGTGTATTAACCGAAGGGCGCCCTCTTCTTTATAATTTGGGATCAAATCGGAGTTGCGCTTGAACTAGTGTAAAATTAATATACCTTTGCGCCATGCGAGCGTTCTGCTCGCCCACGCTATTCTGAATTCATCGCCCTTTTTATAAACAGGTTCGCCAATTTGGAACTGACTGAACTATAGTAAATATCTGAGAAGAAACATATGAAAGAAGCTTTTATAAACAATTGTATTCGAGATCAATCAATGCATCACAGATAACAAAATACCCCAGGTTATAGAAAATAATATCCCTTTGCATTGTCCCTTTGCATTGTCCTGTCCCTTGCTTTGCCAAAGTAGGTCCTGGCCACGGGTTGACGCCAATATTGAAAGCCAATATTTGGCCAATGAAACGTCAATATTGTAATGTTGTCTGGGTTAAAGTTTAGCGAAAAAAAAAAAAAGTGTAACCAACATTTTTTAACCAACTACTGTTGGTTAAAACATATTAACCAACAAATGATTAAAAATTGTAACCAACCACAGGTTAAACTTTAACCAACCACTGTTGGTTAAAACATATTAACCAATAAATGATTAAAAAGTGTAACCAACCACAGGTTAAAGTTTAACCAACAGCTGTTGGTTACGGTTTTAACCAACCAATTGTGTGGTTCACCTGGTAACCTCCCGTTGGGTAAAATTTTAACCAACATGGTTAAAGATTTTAACCTTTGTTCTGAGAGTCTATGAATCTACTAAAGTGCCTTTCCTCCCACATCAATTTACATTTCTGGGGTTTACCCGCTATTCCGAAACCCCTCTAGTCAGACAAATCGATAACAATTGGACTAGCGGAGGTTCGGATTCGCGGGGTTTCGAAATAGCGGGGTTCACCCACATTTCTAGATAATTTATGCAAAAGTCATATGTGTCTAATTTATGTGAGTGTATTAAGGGGGTTAAGGAAGTTGTTTTTTAAAAACAAAATTGTGAGTGCTGTAATTATTTAACTATGACTCAAATGTATATAAGGTAGGCCTATACCTTTTGGAGAGGAAATGGATCAGAGAATCCAAATTTGCCATCAATTTTGACAACAACAAAATGTTGACCCGATTTATTGAACATAGCTAACCATTTGTTTTTATAATAATTTTAAATTTTGACTAAAAAATGGCACTTTTTGGTCAAAGCTTCAAAAAAAATTAGATTAGGTTAAAAAAAATTGTCCCTAAGTTAGTGTCTTTAAATCATAGAGAGAGATTTGGGCATTTTTGATAGCTTTGTTTAAAAAAAAAATGGGTCAAAAAGTTTATTTTTGTGATTTTCTCAACAAATCAACATTTTTGTCAACAAATTTGTACGCCAAATTTAAATTCTCTGATCCATTTCCTTTCCAAAAAATGTATACTTTTATATGCATTTGATTAATAGCAATAATTAAAGCACTTATAAAAATTCAAAAAATTCAAATCTAAAAGCTTCCTTGAGCCCCCCCCCCCCCCCCCCCCCCCCCCCCCGAAGTGCCTTATTTTACGTGTAAAGCCTATCCAATAGTATCAATAGTCTGCACTGCTGTTCAAGAAAACTTTCTCTAAAGTCAGCCTGACCACATCGGTTATTTGGCGTATGGATGATATGTCTTATCTTGCATAAACAATACCTCGTGCCATTAGTGCATCCTAAAAGGAGCACCTACTTTTGAATTGAAAATGTCGTGAGTGGGATGGGTAATTACAAACCCCGCGGTCTTGATATCTCTGTTACATCCCTATTACATCGCGGTGTATTTTTTTCTAGGGTAACCAACGGTAAATATTTTAAAACGTACGGAGGGGATGAATGAGGCTAAACAAATAATTTTCAATGTTTGTTGAAATGAAACATGTATTAGAAATCATGTCAAGTTGATATAGACAACCACAGTATTGTCATTATAGCCCGAGTGATTGTGTTTGTGTTCGAATGATGTTTTGTACGCATATGATAAATTTAGTGATTTTATGTATGCAGATATTCTGATTTGAATCATAGCAAGAGACGTTAAATAGAAGAACGATATGTCCTTAAAAGTGGTGCATTAAAAGGTATAAAGTAATTTGGAAGATTAGAAAGGAAAAGCAATAAAGGTTGACGAATGAGAGAGAAGTAGTTTTCTAGCAGTGTGAAACGCACCTGTCGGGGAGGGGGGGGGGGGGGGGGGGGGGGGGGGGGGAGGTTGTGACCGCCCCTTGACAACTTTTATTTACCGGTGCTTATAGAGCGCATTTCCATAAGATCAATGCGCTTTACACAAAAACAGTGAGAAAGGCAGTGAATAGAAAATACAGAGAAAATCAAAGTAAAGTAAATTTCAAATTAGAAAGTTGTTAACGTTTACAGAGTACTACTCTATGTTCTTTAACACTTTCCACGCGGCGATTGGTTTAATCATATACAAAACAGATTTTTCAGAAACCTTCCCCAATTTTCTATCTCAAGGATTTCTGACCCAATACTAGGCATGTTTATACTTATTTCAATGCATTTCTCATGGTGATTCAAAATATGGTAATGAAATTCAAAAATGTTGACATAATTTCTGAAACATTTTGTGAAGTTTTGGAATGTCGTTTGCAGTCGCCTGCCGCGCGGAAGTGTTAATTCCACGGACGAATACGAAATAGGCCCACATCCTCAGCAAGCTGTTGGGAAACTTAGAAGGTCCTTCCTACGTTTGTTACGACCCTGGACCTTGGAGTCAAAATGGCGCAATTCGGTGAAAACGCTTCGCACATACCCCCTCCCTAAAAACCAATCCCAGGTACGATCGGGGAAATGCTTCGCCCAGACTCCCTCCCTAACACGTAAACACAGGTGCGCCACTGTTAACTAATCTTCTGTAACACCTTAAAGGCTGCAGACGACATTCCAAATGTTCACAAAAATTTTCAAAAATGTCAACATTGTTGAATTTCATCGCCATATTTGGAATCACCATGAGAAATGCATTGAAATAAGTACAAACATGTCTGGTATTGGTTCAGTAATTTTTGAAATACACTTTGAAAGTTGGGAAAGGTTTCTTTTTTGAATATGGTAAAACTAATAGCCGCGTGGAAAGTGTTAAGTGGACAATGACGCATTATTATACAATGTAACATGATGGAAACAATAATCCAAACGCTGTCGATAAGTATGAAATAGACACGTAACAAAACCCTCATATATCTCAAGCTTCAGACAATCGGCGGGTGTATTTCCCCATCGATATCTATCTCGTAAAACATAATCCATATAATGATGTGCTCATTAAACGGAAAACGCGAACATATTATCGCATTATTTTACACTTACATGGTATAGTAGGGAAAATAACAGATCGGTTACAGTTTGTTTTAATTTGCAATATGCCTTTCATAACATAATTAGGTATTGAGATGGAACTCGCAATAACACTCTTCAGCCAAACTGGTGAATTGTATACGCCGGAATGACAAATATTCATCATATACACCCTTAAGATTGAAAAGATAAGAGCAAATTATGTTATATATACAAGAATGTCAGACATACCCTTGCGCGGTGTCTAGACAGAAAAGACTTCAAGGCATTTGAAATGTTCCATATCTATATTATTGTTCACGAACTATTAAAATTGATTTGCTAATCAGCCAAGATATTGATATTCATTATGTTTAACTCAATAAATACAAAGAACTTTCAGGCATTGATACAAAAATTAAAATATATTACAGTTTGATATAATACCACAAACATGTGCAACAGTTAGGTTCTCGTGGGTGTGTGACCGGCTTCGACGAGACCCGGGTCATGATTTTAGATTCCTAGTTTTAAAATTAAAGATTACTCGTCTTTTAAAACTCAATATTTCCCCTGTAAAATCATTCCTTTTTCATTTTGATGTGTGTCTATTTTCTTGAGTCATATCTCGATACGTACCTGCAACTTTGTCCGGATTGTTAGGGAGCTTTGACATATATATATAAGAAGCTAGTGCTAGTGTTATTTTTCCTATCACAGCCCATGCAACGCAATAGATCTGTAATCATCACACGCTTGTACTTTTATCCTGTAATGAATCTTTCTTGGTTTAAATAAAACGTCGTCCGCAGGTTTTATCTTTCTTTATGGTTCATGGTGGCAATGTGTAATGCCAATTGATTCAACATGTACGAAATGTGCAATACTAAATTGGGTTTTAGTAAATTTGATAATATGTCCACTCAATCCAAGTAGGTCCAAGAGGGACCAAATTGGTCCAAATGAGTCCAAATATATCGAGACGTGTCGAAATGCATAAAATTAGGAACAGAAAATAACTAAAATGCATAAAACATTGCTCAGTAACGGTAAATAGGCAAAAATATAAAGTCCTTGGACTCATAACCAAATTTGCTATTACCCATAGTATATATATATTGTGGATGGTACAGTCATAGGGTATTGAAACTAAGCTGTATGTTAGAAAGAAAACTACCCTAAATGTGTAGAAAATCCATTTATGACACTACTTACTTTTACACTTTCCACGCGACAGTTCCAAAATGTCATATAATAGTTTTTAAAATGTCATCATTATTGAATCTCATCACCATATTTGGAATCAACATGAGAAATGCATTAAAATACATGTAAGTACAAACATACCTAGTATTGGTTCAGTAATTCATGAGATAAGACTTCAAAAGTTGGAAAAGGTTTCTGTAAAATCAGTTTTGTACATGGGAAAACTGGCCGCGGGGAAAGTGATAAAGAGAAAAAAATGAATGTCCAACTACCAATAAAGACTACCCAATGTAAACATTTCGAGCGTGTACAATTTTGCTTTTGATAATGCGACAAATTCTGTTGATTAGAGTTTAATCTCTGTTTATTAGAGTTGGAATTGATTTTTTCCTGCCTTTTCAGATAGAATTCAATTAGATTAGATCATTGATTGTTTATTGATTTTAACAAGATATTTTGTTAGTAGGTAATGGAGGTTAACGAACTACAATATGTGTGTGTACCTCGCTGATACATTTAGCGCAATCAGTTGCCGATGTGATATGTAAACACAGAGTACAAGAATAAGACTTGACTCCCGATGATACTTCCGCATTATAAACAGCATATTTTTGGTTTTCTAATAAACACTAGGGTAAAGTTGCAGATTGTAATTACTATTGGCATATTTATTGTGTATCATTAATCTTGAATTTCTTTCATGGAGTCGCAGAAAAGGGGAAACTTACACTATGCAGCGACGTATCCAAGATTTCGTTCATCGCGCTTTTTATTACTATTAAATAACAACCGTATGGTTGATAAATTCATTTTACTTGCCCCGCTATAAATTATCTGCATTGGCTCAAGTACTATTTTTAAATAATCATATAGCCTTTTATTGTTTCTTTTTGTTATCAGTTATAGGTTTTGGTGAAAATCATTTCCTCATACTCATTAACAATAAACTTATATCGAACAATAGACAACCGATACAAAGGTGGCTATTAAACATCCATCACAGTATGGATATGGAATTATACTACAAACTAATCTTAGTTACTGGTGCATTTAATCTAATTATAAGGTAACCTGTGTGATGCAACGATCCTATCAGTATTTACATTTGAAAATTGTTTGGGTATAACGCGATATTTGAGAGGCCCGATGATTAATCTCTAAAGTTGTAATCTTTGGTAACACAATTAAGTATTCCAAGGTCAAAGGTCATCTGGGGTCAAATTAAACCAAAAAACTCCCTTTTTCGTACGCCCAACGGTTATGGGGTCTAAGGTCAAAATAGGTCAATTTTAAAGAAGTTCAAATGACAAAAGCAATATTGCGAAGGTGTTGACCTAGGTCAAATAAACAAAACCAAAATCAACGGTGACTAATATAATGACTATTTTAAGTTTTTAAAGTCTATTCAATATCGCGTTATACCCAAACTTGTTTCATGAATGTTTCTGGACAAAATCATGCATTTTCCCCTTGGCCTTGAAAAAACATTACATCGATTACGTCA
Source organism: Ophiura sarsii (assembly GCA_035610835.1). Classification (NCBI taxonomy): domain Eukaryota; kingdom Metazoa; phylum Echinodermata; class Ophiuroidea; order Amphilepidida; family Ophiuridae; genus Ophiura; species Ophiura sarsii. The sequence continues at coordinate 8,640,843 of CM069442.1, read as the reverse complement.
CAAACTCAAATGTGGCCCTTTTATTGCACAACATTTTGTTGGACAGCTTACGCAAACAAATGATCCTTAATATCACACCATTGTGGCAAAATTCGAGGCCACATTTGCACTTTTCAAAGAAAAAAAAGTGATGCGAAACTTTTTCTATGTGTATATATGTATTACATGAGTATCAGAATAACTTCAATTTTAATCATGCCAAATGACATTTATATAACCGATATACATTTACATGTATGTATATCACTCAGTCTTCTAAAACGCTGACGTAATCCTCGCTGAGGGCTAAGCCTGCAACAGGCATTCATAGTACTTCGCTGATTTGCTCGATACTTTGCCAATTCCATTCACACATGATGTGGGAAGGTTCAAGATAACTCAACCTTCATTCGCCAAATGCCCTGTAGCTACCATTTCGACTGAAAGCTGTAGATATTTGCCTAGCGACGGGGTGTACTTTCATGACATATAAAATCAATGCTGATTCACAATGTGGCATTTGTTTACTTGCGGTATAAATCACATACAAATGGGTCATATGTCGGTTTTTCATTCCAAAGGATTATATAATTTGGCGGATGCTATTGGAGCATGGTGATCAAAGGCGATACATTAGTTAAGTAAGTTACACGCATAACGAATTCTGGTGTACGCCATTTATAAGTTAGACTAGTGTCAAGACCCGATAACGGATTAATTACCGTTAAGTTCCCCAGTAGAAACACGCTCTTGGTGAGCGTGGAATATTAGAGCAGATTGACTAAAATGAGACAAATTAGGTTACGGATTTAGATATTGAGCAAGATTAAAGATCTGTTTCTGATTCGTAATGTAAAGCTATTGTTTTAATTCATGTCTTACTATGTCCACGTTGAATCAATCTCCAATACAATTGATTTCTCTATTATAGGATTATCATGCGAAATGCAGATATTGAATATAAAACAAATTATCTAACATTGAATCAATAACTATGTTTATATTTGTATGAAGGATAATAAATAGAAATGAGAAATGAAGCAAAGAAGAAAAAAAGGAAAAAGAATAAGATAATATCAGCGACTCCATAATATAATTGATTACAGCAGTGCAACTAGATGGTCATTCCGCTTTAACTTTGATTCTGTCGTTTTCCAACACGGGCAGGGGGAGGGTTTTAACTAATCCCACGTCCTTCCTCCCTACACGGGTTGCTTCTGGTTTCGAATTCACAAACACTTTAGCGTCAAATTATTAACTCGCATAGTTTTGAGAACAAATGCAATTTGAGACCCAACTTATTTATACCTTTTCAGTCAATTATCCCAACTTATTTATGCCTTTTAAGTCAATTATCTGCAACTTGCAACCCCTTTTCGACATAATACCCTCTTAGTCAAACATACGTTTACAGTATGATTTTGAATTACTTTGCCTTGAGTTAAAGTCATTCCTTATTACTATCAAAAACTATGAAGAAGTAGAGAGTAGGCCTATACGGTGTTCATGAGGTTTACAGCTGGAATTCACATATATATGTGATCGTCCTTTGATGATGTAACATTTATCACGTTGAGGTTCTATAAGCTTATATTCTGATATCCCGTTTACCACCAGAGATTACTGGACCCGGTTCCCGTTTCGGGCTACGCTTCCTCCAGCCCGTAGCACATTACGCTCCTACATTATACAACCACTAATAATACAACGTTGACGAGAAAAGGGGCTTAAAGGTAGATTTCGATTTTCAACTTGAAGTTTTCTATTCTACATGAAAGGTCATCTTGAAAAACGCCGTGTCCCAAAATTTGAGATGCATAGCTATTATGGTTCTTATTTTAGACGCACAAGATGCTGTGAACTGTACCCATTGAGTAGTACACAAACTATATCGGTGGTAACCACCATTCGCGGTAATTCAACGCTATTTCGTCGATTTCTCTGTCATTATACCGAATTAGGCCGTCGAATTTCAGTATGATGATGAGAAAAATACGAGCTTTCATATGATATGAAAATCTCCGTATGTTTGAACTAATTCTGTGTTACGAAAATGAGATCGGGTCATCTACCTTTAAGAGAGAGAGAGAGAGAGCGCGAGAGAGGCAAACGATTGTCAAAAAGAGAAACAATCCTGATTAAAATATCATAGTAACATTTGGAATGTTCTTGATCATATAGCTTAAAGGTAGGATATTCTTCTGAAGAACACGCTAAAATGTCATCAATAGGGCCACGTTACACAGAACAGTATCCCGGGATGAAAACAACTCCTTAGTAAACGAGCCATGTCTGATTATTAATTCCCGTGCTCTAAAAGTGGCCCCCTTTTTCATGCGTCAATCGGCAGATAAAGATCCACAGGAATCTCATTAGCCGGCTATTGTCTTATTAATCAACATGAGATTGAAATAAGTAAGTTCATTAGCTACTCGAACTTCATTCAAACTGTATTTTATTTTAATGAAAGCCCTTTATCGGGTAAATCAAGTCTTCTTTGACCCAGATAGTGTTGAATATTATTAAGGCAATCAATCATATGACGAACTAACAAATTAAACATGACTAGAGCGCAGGAATACGGTTGCATTTGATTCGGCTATCGTAAGTACTAATTATACGATGTAGAAAAAACGTAAACACTTTTCCTGACTCGTGATTGGACTTAGATTGTGAGACCATTATGGCTTCGTCAATCTAAAATATTGTACCGGCCCACGGTCACAAGATAACAGGGACTCGATGCAAGCAGCAGGTATTACACATTCGATATCTCGGTTAAGGGGTAACATACTGAGCGTCTGCAATCCAAATGTTGGTAATTTTGCCCACGAATCAGGCTTTTTTATCATCTTTTTCGAACTAATAATTTATTAAATTAACCACTACAAAAACAAATCCGATATCAGATTGGTCAATATTTCATAATGCAAACCCAAAGCCCGATTGGGTCCAAAACCACCGATTGATCAAGCTGTTGAAATGTTGTTGGACTTTTAACCCGACCTGAATGATTATATCGGGTTGAACATAAAAGCAAATGTATGATGACACAGGTGTGTTGGGATGAGTTGATTAAATACGCCCCAAAGATACTCTTTCGCATCAGTCGTATATTACAACAACAAAAACGTGTTAATGTTTATGTAACTCTACCACTGTCTATCAAGGCCTACCGCTATCTATATATTGAAGAGGTATTTTGCAAAAGGGCTATGGTGCATTTTTTTCAAAAAATGAGTTTGATATAGAAATGTATAGGGAAAAATCATATGTTTCAAGGAAACAAAGTCATTTTTTTCAAAAATACCTACATCTCATTGTAAACAGCCATTGATATTGTTGTTTTGTTGCGAAAGGGCCTGTATCCAGAATTAAATCGGGATACAGGCCCTTTCGCAACAAAACAACAACTTCAATGGCTGTTTACAATGAGATGTAGGTATTTTTGAAAAAAATGACTTTATTTCCTTGAAACATATGATTGTGACCTATACATTTCAATATCAAACTTATTTATTTTAAATGATTAAAATAAATGATTTTTTGCGTGTGGAATTTTTTCTTTATGTACAAACAGATGGAGTTTTGTTGCAAAAGGGCCTACATCCAAATTTTCAAAAAATGTAAACATGATTTAAAAAAAAATTAAAACTAGCACATTTAAAATTTATTTCAATTTCAATTAGTATGTAGTGTACCTCTTTCATAATCCATTCAGTTTTTCAATTGCTCAACTTGAATATTTAGAAACAGTTTATTGACTTTTTCTCAATAAGATCCAAAGTGGATGTAGGCCCTTTTGCAAAATACCTCTTCATAACGATGATGCATGTGATTTGGCGTATGAATGATCCGTCTTATCTTAATTTTACATAAACAATTCCTCGCGCCATTAGTGCATCTCGAAAGGAGCACCTACTTTTGAATTAAAATGTCGTTAGTGGGATGGATAATTACAAACCCCGCAGTCATGAAATCCCTATCACATCCCTAGTACGCTGCGGTGTATTTTTCAAGGAACCGCCTGTAAACATTTTAAATGTACGGATGGGATGAATGACGCTAACAATTGTCAATGTTTGTTTAAATAAAATGTGTATTAGAAATCACGTTAATATAGGCAAACGCAGTTATAATCAATATAGCCAGAGTAATTGAGTTTGTCGAGTAATGTTTTGTACGCATTGATGATGAATTTAGTGATTTAGTGTGTATGTATGCAGATTTGAACCATAGCAAGAGGCGTTAGAAGAACGATATGCCCTTATGTTAAAAGTGGGTGCAATAAAAGGTAAAAAGTAATTTGGAAGATTAGAAAAGAAAACCAATTACAGGTTGACAAATAAGAGAAAAGTGGTTAACTAGCAGTGAAACGCTGCCGGGGGCATTGACAACTTTACACAAAAAGAGTGAGAAAGTGAGGGAAAAGAAAGGACAGAGAAAAATCAAAGTAAAACAATAAATAAATATAATTGGACATTACAAATTAGAAAGGTTTTTTAATTTCACAGACAAAAACGAAATAGGCGCACATCAGCAAGCTGTTAGGAAATTTAAAAGCTCTACGTTTATTACGACCATGGACCCTGGAGTCAAAATGGTGCAATTTGGTAAAAAATGCTTCGCACATAACCTTTCCCTAAAAACCAATCCGATGTACGGTCGGGGAAATGCTTCGCCCAGAATCCCTCCCTAAATCATATTAACAGGTACGCCACTGTTAACTATTATGCAGACAACATTCCAAATGTTCACAAATGTTTCAAAAATGTCAACATTATTAAATTTCATTGCCATATTTGGAATCACCATGAGAAATGCATTGAATAAGTACAAACATGTCTGGTATTGGTACAGTAATTTTTGAGATACACTTTGAAAGTTGGGAAAGGTTTCTGAAAAAAAAAATCTGTTTTGAATATGGTTAAACTAATAGCCGCGTGGAAAGTTTTAAAGTAGACAATGACGCATTTTATACAATGTAACATGATGGAAACAATAATCCAAACGCTGCCGATAAGTATGAAATAGACACGTAACAAAATCCTCGTATATCTCAAGCTTCAGACACTCGGCGGGTGTATTCCCCCATCGATATCTATCTTGTAAAACATAATCCATATAATGATGTGCTCATTAAACGGAAAACGCGAACATATTATCGCATTATTCTACACTTACATGGTATAGTAGGGGAAATAACAGATCAGTTACAGTTTGTTTTAATTTGCGATATGCCTATCATAACATAACTAGGTATTCAGATGGAACTCGCAATAACACTCTTCAGCCAAACTGGTGAATGGTATATATACACTTGAATGACAAATATTCATCATATATATACACCCTTAAGATTGAAAAGATGAGAGCAAATTATATTATACAAGAATGTCAGACATACCCTTGAGCGGTGTCTGGACTGAAAAGATATCAAGGCATTTTGAATGTTCCATATCGATAATAATGTTCACACACTATTAAAATTGCATCGGCCAAGATATTGACTTCTTATTTTCTAAACGGGTATTTATGATATTTAACTCTAGAACTAAATCACAAATTTTCAAAAATATGCATCAATAAAATGTAAACCACGCTATTACAAAGAACTTTCAGACATTGATACACTTATTTTTAAATATAGTCCATTTTGTTATAACACCACATACATTATGTGCAACAATTTGGGGGAAAAGTATACTTTTCCTAGAATCTGGGACCTAAAGTATAAAATTATGTACCAGTATCGTTCAATACTGGGACAAACTACACTGGTAACATGTGTACCAGTATCGTCCGTTACTGGAACATAAAAATGTTCCAGTATCGACCGATACTGGAACAGTAAACTCGTACCAGTATCGAGCGATACTGGCAACTTTATCCTCCAGTATTTAACGATACTGGTATACCAGTATCTGGGACCTAAAGTACACTTTTTCCCAATTTGGTTCTCGTGGGTGTGTGACTTGCTCCGACGTTACCCGAATATTGATTTTAAATTCCTAATTCTGAAATAAAAGATTACTTGTCTTTCAAAACTCAATGTGTCCCCTGTAAAGTCGCTCCTTTGTATTTCGATGTGTGTCTATTTTCTTGAGTCATATCTCTATACATATCTGCCCTGGCAACTTTGTCCAGGGAGCTTTGACAAAAATAAGAAGCTAGTGCTGGTGGGATTTTATACAAAACGGTTCGAAATATCACAGCCTATGCAACGCAATAGATCTGTAATCATCAAACGCTTGCAATTTTAATCTGTAATAAATCTTTCTAGGTTTAAGGGGGATTAGGAGTTGAGAGGTTGTATATTATGGATTTAGCCGATGTGATATGTAAACACAGAGTATAAGAATAAAACTTGACTTCCCGATGATACTTCCGCATTATAAACAGCATATTTTTGGTTTTCTAATAAACACTAGGGTAAAGTTGTAGATTGTAATTACTATTGGCATATTTATTGTGTATCATTAATCTTGAATTTCTTTCATGGAGACGCAGAAAAGGGGAAACTTACACTATGCAGCAACGTATCCAATATTTCGTTCATCGCGCTTTGTATTATTATTAAATAACAACCGTATGGTTGATAAATTCATTATACTTGCCCCGCTTTAAGTTGTCTGCATTGGCTCACGTACTATTTTTAATAATCATATACTGGGTGGTTCAAAAAAAAGTTGACCCAAGTTCAAAGTAATTTTTCAACCACTTTTAAAGGTTCAGAGAATTTGTGTTTACTTTTTCTTGATCAGCAGTAAGTTTTGAAATTATCCTGAAAAGATGGCACGTTTAGCTTGTTTGGTTCTTCAGATATGGTTCATTACAGAAAACCTGTTCAAAACTGACTTGTCCACGGGAGCGTCATTTAGTTGTTGTCTTCAACAAAACATCATGCTCTAGTCTTAGAATTAAAATGCCCGTCCTGACAAAGTATCCCAATCTCTTTGCTTGAACATTCAACAAAGAAACGTAGGTACGTAAGTAGGTAATGTCAAGTACCAGACGCTCCAGATGTCTCCTTGTTTCTTTTTCTCCTTTTTTACAATTTGTGACCAATCGTGTGTAAGTCCACTTTGTGCATTCCATCTCTACTAAAGGACGCTACCGTGGACAAGTCAGTTTTGTGCATGCTTTCTGTAATGAACCATATCTGAAGAACCAACCAAGATAAATGTACCATATCTTCAGGATAATTTCAAAACTTACTGTTGATCAAGACTAAGAAAACACAAATTCGCTGAAACTTCAAATGTGGTTGAAAAATTACCTTGAACTTGGGTCAACTTTTTCTTGAACCACCCGGTATAGCCTTTTATTGTTTCTTTTTGTTATCAGTTATAGGTTTTGGTGAAAATCATTTCCTCTTACTCATTAACAATATACTTATTTCGAACATTAGACAACCGATACAAAGGTGGCTATTAAATCACAGTATGCATATGGAATTATACTACAAACTAATCTTAGTTACTGGTGCATTTAATCTAATTATAAGGTAACCTGTGTGATGCAACGATCCTATCAGTATTTACATTTGAAAATTGTTACTATTATTAAAATGTATCGAATGCAATTGCTATTTGGTATGATATTACGATTAGACTACACTTGGATTGCCATCCAATCAAAGCACTACTTTTCATTTGAGCCTGAATAGCAAGCTGGACAGCCATTGGGGACTAAATAACAAATCGATTGTGAATATGACATTTTAAAGTATAAATAATCATGTTAAAATGATGGAATGTCTAGACATTGTGACAAACCATTAACAGAGGATTTATATTACACTTATGCATTGACCAGTAATAACCTTAAGCTTACTGAGTAAATCATCGATATGTTCATACCGGTGGGTAAATATATCGGTTTCTTGTGTAAATTTTATCTTCGACAGGTTCTTTCTCAATACTTTTCTACTGGAGTGGAATATTATCGATCATTTGACTTAATAATTTGACTATAAACGTGCATTTTCAATTTATTGACTAGTACGCAATATAATAGTATCATAATACACCTATCAGTTGTAAGACGCACTATACGACCCCCGGGAGAGGTGCGTCGTGGGTGCGTCGTTTACCAATAATTCTTGACGGAGGGTACGTCAGTGGCAGCCCTTGGTCCGTCAAAAAAATGACGGAGGGTGCGTAAAGGTCCGTCACTTTACATGGGTGCGAATGGGCTGATAGTTGACTGAGGGTGCGTATTTGGATGGCAATGGTCCGTCGTTTTTTTGACACAGGCTGCGTCATGGTACATATGAAGTTGACGCACCTCGGTAAAGTGACGCACCACTCCCGGGGGTCGTATAGTGCGTCTTACAACTGATAGGTGTATAAGTGTATCATAAACAGGGGAAACTACTACAAATAAGTCGTGCAAAACAAGTTTCTTGAATATATATTTTTTTAAGATGAGTATCAGAATAATTTTAATTTTCGTGATGCCAAATGACATTTATATAAGCGATATATACACCTATCAGTTGTAAGACGCACTATACGACCCCCGGGAGTGGTGCGTCACTTTACCCAAAATACCCCCTTAGTCAAAAACACGTTTACAGTATTATTTTGAATGACTTTGCTTTGAGTTAAAGTCATACCTTATTACTATCAAAAACTCTGAAGAAGTAGAAAGTACACGGTGTTCATTATGTTTACAGCTGGAATTCACATACATATGTGATCGTCCTATGATAATGTAACATTTATCCCGTTGAGCTTCTATAAGCTTATATTCTGATATCCCGTTTACCACCAGAGATGACTGGACGTAGCACATCACGCTCCTACATTATACAACCACTAATAAAACAACTTTAAAGAGAAAAAGGGCTTAAGAGAGAGAGAGAGGCAAACGATTGTCAAAAAGAGAAACAATCCTGATTAAAATGTCACAGTAACATTTGGAATGTTCTTGATCACATAGCTTAAAGGTAGGATATTCTTCTGAAGAACACGCTAAAATGTCATCATAATGTCATCAATAGCGCAACGTTACACAGAAGAGTATCAAGGGATGAAAAAAACTCCTCAGCAAACGAGCCATGTCTGATTATTAATTCCCGTGTTCTAAAAGTGGCCCCCTTTTTCATGCGTCAATCGGCAGATAACGATCAACCAGAATCTCATTAGCCGGCTATTGTCTTATTAATCAACATAAGATTGAAATAAGGAAGTTCATTAACTACTCGAACTTCGTTCAAACTGTATTTTATTTTAATGAAAGCCCTTTATCGGGTAAATCAAGTCTTCTTTGACCCAGATAGTGTTGAATATTATTAAGGCAATCAATCATACGACGAACTAACAAATTAAACATGACCAGAGCGCAGGAATATATAATACGGTTGCATTTGATTCGGCTATCGTAAGGACTAATTATACGATGTAGAAAAAAAGTAAACACTTTTCCTGGCTCGTGATTGGACTTAGATTGTGAGACCATTATGGCTTCGTCAATCTAAAGTATGGTACCGCCTCACGGTTACAAGATAACGGTAACTCGATGCAAGCAGCAGGTATTTCACATTCGATATTTCGGTTAAGGGGTAACATACTGAGCCTCTGCAATCCAAATGTTGGTAATTGTGCCCACGAATCAGGCTTTTTCATCATCTTTTTCGAACTAATAATTTATTAAAGTCACCACTACAAAAACAAATCCGATATCAGATTGGTCAATATTTCATAATTCAAACCCAAAGCCCGATTGGGTCCAAAACCACCGATTGATCAAGTTGTTGAAATATTGTAGGACTTTTAACCCGACCTGAATGATTATATCGGGTTGAACATAAGCAGATGTATGATCGACACAGGTGTGTTGGGAATGAGTTGTTTAAATACGCCCCAAAGATACTCTTTCGCATCAGTCGTATATTACAACAACAAAAACGTGTTAATGTATATGTAACTCTACCACTGTCTATCAAGGCCTATCTATAATGATGATGCATAAGCGATTTGGCGTATGAATGATCTGTCTTATCTTGCATAATTACTACCTCGTGCCATTAGTGCATCTCAAAAGGAGCACCTACTTTTGAATTAAAATGTCGTTAGTGGGATGGATAATTACAAACCCCGCGGTCATGAAATCACTATCACATCCCTAGTACGTCGCGGTGTATTTTTCTAGGAACCGCCTGTAAACATTTTAAACGTACGAATGGGATGAATGAGGCTAAACAATTGTCAATGTTTGTTTAAATAAAATGTGAATTAGAAATCACGCTGATAAAGGCAAACGCAATTTTAATCAATATAGCCAGAGGGATTGTGTTTGTCGAGTAATGTTTTATACGCATTGATGATGAATTTAGTGATTTAGTGTGTATGTATGCAGATTTGAACCATAGCAAGAGGCGTTAGAAGAACGATATGTCCTTAGTTAAAAGTGGGTGCAATAAAAGGTAAAAAGTAATTTGAAAGATTAGAAAAGAAAACGTATTACAGGTTGACAAATGAGAGAGAAGTGGTTTACTAGCAGTAAAACGCTGCCGGGGGCATTGACAACTTTACACAAAAAGAGTGAGAAAGTGAGGGAAACGAAAGGACAGAGAAAAATCAGAGTAAAATAATAAATAAGTATAGCCTAATTGGAAATTTCAAATTAGAAAGTTTTTATTTAATTTCACAGACGAAAACGAAATAGGCGCACACAAGCAAGCTGTTAGGAAATTTAGAAGCTCCTTTCTACGTTTTAAACGACCATTGACCTTGGAGTCAAAATGGTGCAATTTAGTAAAAATGCTTCGCACAGACCCTATCCCTAAAAACCAAATCCGAAGTTCCATCGGGTAAATGCTTCCCCGAAATTCCTTCCTAAATCATATTAACAGGTACGCCACTGTTAACTATTATGCAGACAACATTCCAAATGTTCACAAATGTTTCAAAAATGTCAACATTATTGAATTGCATCGCCATATTTAAACATGTCTGGTATTGGTTCAGTAATTTTTGAAATACACTTTGAAAGTTGGGGAAGGTTTCTGAAAAATCTGTTTTGAATATGGTAAAACTAATAGCCGCGTGGAAAGTGTTAATGTGGACAATGACGCATTAATGTACAATGTAACATGATGGAAACAATAATCCAAACGCTGTCGATAAGTATGAAATAGACACGTAACAAAACCCTCATATATCTCAAGCTTCAGACACTCGGCGGGTGTATTTCCCCATCGATATCTATCTCGTAAAACATAATCCATATAATGATGTGCTCATTAAACGGAAAACGCGAACATATTATCGCATTAATCTACGCTTACATGGTATAGTAGGGACAATAACAGATCAGTTACAGTTTGTTTTAATTTGCGATATGCCTATCATAACATAACTAGGTATTCAGATGGAACTCGCAATAACACTCTTCAGACAAACTGGTGAATTGTATATATACGCCTGAATGACAAATATTCATCATATACACCCTTAAGATTGAAAAGATAAGAGCAAATTATGTTATACAAGAATGTCAGACATACCCTTGAGCGGTGTCTGGACTGAAAAGATATCAAGGCATTTTGAATGTTCCATATCGATATTATTGTTTACGTACTATTAAAATTGTAAAGTTAGATCATTGATTGGGCATTTAGCGCAATCAGTTGCCATGGGATATGTAAACCCAGAGTATAAGAATAAGAATTGACTAGCCGTGTAGCATATATCTGATGATACTTCCACATTATCGCTCTCCTAGAACAGTCAATCATTTATAAAGTACTACATGTATGAGTCTAAACAGCATATTGTTGGTTATCTTATACCCTCTAGGGCAGTCAGGGATGGGCAACCTACGGCCCGCGGGCCGCATACGGCCCGCCAGTGGTTTTTTTGTGGCCCGCGAGATGTATCAATAATTTTTCTTCTTTTTTCTTTTCTTTTTTCATCATCACAAAAAACGAGCTAGCTGCTTAGCATTTATCGGCACAAATGATGTTCCTCAACGTGCGTATGTCTATTTCCCCATTAATTGTCATGTGTCAGTGGCGTAATCATAGGGGGCGATCACCCCCACCCCCCACCAATATTGACGTCGTGTCGGTTGAGATTGGCACTGTCGGTTCATTTGACAAGAGGAATTATGGAATTATGATTGTCAAAAGTACACAGCTGACAAATTTCGCGCGCTACGCGCGCATGTGTCCCTAAAGTGCAATATTATTTAGTAACGGCTTGTTAAGAGCCAAAATTGTACCAAATATACCTCAATTGTGCCAAAAACACAGTTTTCCCTGGCTGCGCATTGCTTGACTCAGAACAATCTTGTCGGTTGACTTTCATTATTACCCCCCCCCCACCCCAATATGAAAAACGCCACTGTCATCTGTACTGTATTGAGATTACGTTTTTGTGACGATAGATTATAAAGCACACACACCTATTACATGCTTGAAAGTCTTCGGAATCAAAGGTTTAAAATCAATTCATCAAATCAGGCTATTGCTACAAAATTTGGTTAGGTGCGGCCCGGTTAATTTTTCACTCCTTATATCTGGCCCATTCATTCAAAAAGGTTGCCCACCCCTGCAGTCTAGGGTAAAGTTTTAGATTGTAATTACAAATGGCATCTTTATTGTGTTACATCATTAATATTGAATTTCTTCCATGGAGTCGCAGTAAAAGGGAAGCTTACACTATGCCGCGACGTATCCAAGATATCGTTCTTCGCGCTTTGTATAAACTAGCGGGACGCCCGTTCTTCGAACGGGCTCCCGCTAGTAAGTAGCGCCTATCAGACAGAACCCCGGTGAAATAACACATAAGTAGCTATACGAAAATTTGTCTCGAAATTGGTAAGAATACATATAATGCATAGGCCTATTTCCTTACCTGAAATTGCCGCCCCCGCACCGTGGTTATCTCATCACCCAAGGCCTAAACCCTAACCATCTCCCCAAGCTGTATCCCCTGGTTTATACTTTTAACCACACTATTTCCTTCCACTTCGTGACTCTCCCTGTTAGTGTTACGCACTTTAGTATCACATTTCTTCATTAACTCCCTGCCTCCCAAACCTCATTACTTAGTGGCCTCCCCTCGCCCGCCCGCCCCGTACTGTGCGATCTAAACCTTCAAGGCCTAAATTAACCAACTCCCGTAGCGTTCTTCAGTAACCCCTTGCCTCCCAAACCTCATTAATTCATGGCCTCCCCTCGCCCCCGCCCCCGCCCCCACCCCTCCCCGGGGCCTTCCCCTGCCGTCTCTTGCCCGCCGTCCCCGCCCCGTCCCTACCGCCCGCCCTGTGCTTATAAACATTCAAGGCCTAAATTAACTAACTCCCGTAGCGCAGCGTATTTCTCCAATATTTGCCCGCCCGCGTGTGTAGGCGTGCGTGGGTGTAGTGCGTGTGAGCGTTTATTTTGCACGGCGCACAACGACGCGTTATGTGTTAGGCGCCGAATGCATGGTTGCAATACGCATGAAGATAAACAAAACAAACACGGCCCGTATCCATGGATTTTCATGGTTTTTTACTCATATCTCGGTCAATTCTGTACGGTTTTCAGCCATTTATAGCTTATAACACTCACATTATAATCATCTTTTATCAGTGCAAAGTTCACGGCGTTTAGACGTAAAATGAGAGAGCCTTTTATGGATACATACATACACCATAAGACAAATTATAGTAAGACTAGCGGCACGCCCGTCCTGCGGACGGGCTCTCCCGCTAGGGAGTAGGGCCTACCAGATAGACACCTACAAAAATAAAGTGTTGAACATTTATAACGAAACACATAGGAATAGAACAATATTTAAAACATTTTTGTTTTAAATCAAAAGGCTTTGTAGCCTAATTCAAAAGTTTTTAAATTTGATTTTTGTTTGTTTTGAAAATTACCCCCCGCCCGCACACGCCCCGTGGCATATTTCAACACCAAGGCCTAAACCTTAACCATCTCCCGTACCCCACCCGTCCCTCCCCCTCCCTGTCCCCTCCCGGCCCGCCCCCGTCCAGTGGCATATCCGTTACGCAATTTAGCATCACATTTTTTCATTAACCCCCTGTCTCCCAAACCACATTACATCATTACACACAACCCCCATTCGTCACCGCCCCGCCCGCCCCTCCCCGTGGCATACCTCAAGCCCAAAGCCCAAAGTTCCCCGCCCGCAATTTATCTCAACGCCAAGGCCTAACCTTAACTATCTCCCGTAGCGCGGCGTACTTCTCCAATATTTGTCCGCCCGCGTGTCACATACAGTATCAAATCCCACATCTGACACCATCGTTACGCAATTTAATAATACATTTCTTTATTAACCCCATCCCAAACTACATAACCATAGCATAACCTATGCCCTAAAGGGATCATTACACACAACCCCTAACCGCCCCGCCCCCGCCCCGTGGCTTATGCAACTCCAAGGCCTAAACCGAAACCAACTCCCGTGGCGCAGCGTATTTCTCCAATATTTGCCCGCCCGCGTGTGTAGGGGTGCGTGGGTGTAGTGCGTGTGCGCGTTTATTTTGCTGCGCGCTATGTGTAACGCGCGCCGACTGCATGGTTACAGTGTACGCAGAGAAAAACAAACATGGCCCGTAGAAATTAGTCTCAAAAGCCGGGCTGAAAAGGCCTAAATTGGACATAATTTTGCTCATATCTCGGTCAATTCTGTACGGTTTTCGGCCATTTATAGCTTATAACCCGTGTCCGGTCATTATTTAGTATCAGTGAAATAGTCACGGCTTTAAAATGTAAAATGAGAAAGCCTTTTCAGGATACACACATACATACATACATACATACATACATACATACACACATACATACAACATACGGCGAATTATAGTAAGATATAATATAACAACCGTATGGTTGATATATTCATTATTCTAGCCCCACTTTAAATTGTCTGCATTGGCTCACGTACTATTTTAAAATATTATATAGCCTTTTATTGTTTCTTTTTTATCAGTTATAGGTTTTGTTGAAAATCTTTCCTCTTACTCATTAACAATATACTTATTTCGAACATTAGACAACCGATACAAAGGTGGCTATTAAATCACAGTATGCATATGGAATTATACTATAAACTAATCTTAGTTACTGGTGCATTTAATCTAATTATAAGGTAACCTGTGTGATGCAACGATCCTATCAGCTCTAACATTTGAAAATTGTAACTATTATTAAAAGCTCTCACATTGGAAAATTGTTACTATTATTAAAAGGTATCGAATGCAATTGCTATTTGGTATGATATTACGATTAGACTACATGTGGATTGCCATCCAATTAAGCACTGCTTTTCATTTGAGCCTGAATAGCAAGTTGGGCAGCCATTGGGGACTAAAAAACAAATCGATTGTGAATATGACATTTTAAGTATTGAAATTCATGTTAAGATGACGGACTGTCTAGACCTTGTGACAAACCATTAACAGAGGATTTATATTACACTTATGCATTGACCAGTAATCTTCGACAGGTTCTTTCTGAATACTTTTTCTACCGAAGTGGAACATTGACGACCATTTGAGTTTATCATTTGACCTTTTGCCCTTTCAATTTATTGACTAGTATTAGTTTAGTTTAGTTTAGTTTTATTTGGCATATCAAGTCACAGAGATACAATACATCAGATCAAATATAAAAATCTTACAAACAATTACAACAATTAACGCAATATATTAATCAAAGAAAACATATAACGCCACGGATAGCCTAAGAAAGCTCTAAAAAGGGCTTATTTCCATTGGGGTCCTTCAAATATTAAAACAGCACATTATAAAAATATCATATATATTTGCACACAAATAATATTGCACTTTTTATGAAACAACTGCATATAAAAAAACGGATGAAAAATCAAGATAGAAAGTGACTTTTAACTGCCTTTTTGAACTGCCCGTGGGTTTTGGATGTTTTAACCTGAGTTGGTAGCAAATTCCATACCCGAATGCCAGTAAAGACAAATGTATTGCACTGCTGACCTTTAGCTTTAGGAACCAGAACATTTGTTGCACTGCCCCTGGTGTATCTGTGGGTGTTGGCCAATTTGGTAAAATGAGAATTAAGGTACACAGGTGCTATTTCATTCAAAAACACAGTTTTCCCTCGCTGCGCATTGCTTGACTCAGAACAATCTTGTCGGTTGACTTTCATTATTACCCCCCCCCCCCCACCCCAATATGAAAAACGCCACTGTCATCTGTACTGTATTGAGATTACGTTTTTGTGACGATAGATTATAAAGCACACACACCTATTACATGCTTGAAAGTCTTCGGAATCAAAGGTTTAAAATCAATTCATCAAATCAGGCTATTGCTACAAAATTTGGTTAGGTGCGGCCCAGTTAATTTTTCACTCCTTATATCTGGCCCATTCATTCAAAAAGGTTGCCCACCCATGCTAGGGTATAGTTTTAGATTGTAATTACAAATGGCATCTTTATTGTGTTACATCATTAATATTGAATTTCTTCCATGGAGTCGCAGTAAAAGGGAAGCTTACACTATGCCGCGACGTATCCAAGATATCGTTCTTCGCGCTTTGTATAAATATAATATAACAACGTATGGTTGATATATTCATTATTCTAGCCCCACTTTAAATTGTCTGCATTGGCTCACGTACTATTTTAAAATATTATATAGCTTTTTATTGTTTCTTTTTTATCAGTTATAGGTTTTGTTGAAAATCTTTCCTCTTACTCATTAACAATATACTTATTTCGAACATTAGACAACTGATACAAAGGTGGCTATTAAATCACAGTATGCATATGGAATTATACTATAAACTTATCTTAGTTACTGGTGCATTTAATCTAATTATAAGGTAACCTGTGTGATGCAACGATCCTATCAGCTCTAACATTTGAAAATTGTAACTATTATTAAAAGCTCTCACATTGGAAAATTGTTACTATTATTAAAAGGTATCGAATGCAATTGCTATTTGGTATGATATTACGATTAGACTACATGTGGATTGCCATCCAATTAAGCACTGCTTTTCATTTGAGCCTGAATAGCAAGTTGGGCAGCCATTGGGGATTAAAAAACAAATCGATTGTGAATATGACATTTTAAGTATTGAAATTCATGTTAAGATGACGGACTGTCTAGACCTTGTGACAAACCATTAACAGAGGATTTATATTACACTTATGCATTGACCAGTAATCTTCGACAGGTTCTTTCTGAATACTTTTTCTACCGAAGTGGAACATTGACGACCATTTGAGTTTATCATTTGACCTTTTGCCCTTTCAATTTATTGACTAGTATTAGTTTAGTTTAGTTTAGTTTTATTTGGCATATCAAGTCACAGAGATACAATACATCAGATCAAATATAAAAATCTTACAAACAATTACAACAATTAACGCAATATATTAATCAAAGAAAACATATAACGCCACGGATAGCCTAAGAAAGCTCTAAAAAGGGCTTATTTCCATTGGGGTCCTTCAAATATTAAAACAGCACATTATAAAAATATCATATATATTTGCACACAAATAATATTGCACTTTTTATGAAACAACTGCATATAAAAAAACGGATGAAAAATCAAGATAGAAAGTGACTTTTAACAGCCTTTTTGAACTGCCCGTGGGTTTTGGATGTTTTAACTGAGTTGGTTGCAAATTCCATACCCGAATGCCAGTAAAGACAAATGTATTGCACTGCTGACCTTTAGCTTTAGGAACCAGAAAATGTGTTGCACTGCCCCTGGTGTCTGTGGGTGTTGGCCAATTTGGTAAATTGAGAATTCAGGTACACAGGTGCTATTTCATTATAGATGTTAAAAACATGATTGAGTTTAAGTGTTTAACTCTGTCTTCAACTTTCAACATTCCCAGCTTCTTAAATTCTACATCACCAATGTGGGACCTGGGCTCCAGCTTCAAAATGAAGCGAATCAATTTATTTTGCACAACTTGCAGCTTATTTTTCATCTTTGCAGAAAGTAAAGAAAACCATGAAGAGCAACAATAATCAAAATGACATTGTATAAGGGCAGTGCAAAGGGTCTTACAAGATCTTTCATTCAAATAATGACCTTGTCTGTATAAGAAACTTATATTAATCTACCACAAGATTTTCTGACAACTGATTTTGCAATATTTTCACCACTGAGATTTTCATTGAGAGTAATCCCAAGGTATTTGACAGAGTTGGTAGGATTTATATTTTTTCCATCACAAGAAACTTCAAACTTGTCCACCCTGCTCAGTCTAGGTTTAGATCTAAAAAGAATAGACTCTGTTTTGCCAAGGTGTAAGGACAATTTGTTGTCGATCAGCCATTGCCTACACGACTCAAGTTCTCTACTTAAAGTGTCAGAAATTACTTTACTTTATTAAGTATGTAATATAATAGTATCATAAATGTATCATAAGCAGGGGAAACTACTACAAATAAGTCGTGCAAAACAAGTTTCTTGAATATATGTGTATTAGTATCAAAATAATTTTAATTTTCATGATGCCAAATGACATTTATATAAGCGATATACATTTACATGTATACACATGGAAAAAAGTATCGCACCACTGTTTTTGTTGTTGAAAAGTGCAAATGTGGCCTCGAAGTTTGCCACCATGGTGTGATATTAAGGATCATTTGTCCATTTATATTAGTTCTGTATTTGGCGCAAGATATGTTCTATTTAGACGTTATAGGCTACAATGTAGTGAATGAGTCCAAACATGCCATTTTTTTGATGGTCATAAATTCAGCATATACGAAGAGGTCACCGTTGATTTGTTTGTTGTTTATTTGACCCAGGGCAACACTTCCGCAATATTGCTTTTGTCATTTGAATTTATTTAAAATTTGACCTATTTTGACCTTTGACCCCATAACCGTTGGGTTTACGAAGTTTAAGGACAATCGGGCAACTTTTGAAATTTGACCCCAGATGACCTTTGACCTTGGAAGACTTTAATGTGTTACCAAGGATTACAACTATAGAGATTAATCATCGGGCCTCTCAATATCGCGTTATACCCAAACTTGTTTCATGCATTTTCCCCTTGGCCTTGAAAAACATTACATCGATTACGTCACAAACTCAAATGTGGCCCTTTTATGCATAACATTTTGCTGGATAGCTTACGCAAACAAATGATCCTTAATATCACACCATGGTGGCAAAATTCGAGGCTACATTTGCACTTTTCAACCAGTGGTGCAATACTTTTTTTCGTTTCGATGTGTATATGTATATCACTCAGTCTTCTAAAACGCTGACGTTATCCTGGTTAAGGGCTGAGCCTGCAACAGGCATTCATTGTATATCGCTGATTTGCTCGATATTTTGCCAATTCCATTCACACATGATGTGGGAAGGTTCAAGATAACTCAACCTTCATGCGCTAAATGCCCTGTAGCTACCATTTCGACTGAAAGCTGTAGATATATGCCTAGCGACTGACTGTATTTTCATGACATATAAAATCAATGCTGATGTACAATGTGGCATTTGTTTACTTACGGTATAAATCACACATAAATGGGTCATATGTCGGTTTTTCATTTTAAAGGATTATATATATAATTTGGCGGATGCTATTGGAGCATGGTGATCAAGGCAATACATTAGTTAAGTCAGTTACACGCATAACGAATTATGGGTGTATCCTTGGTGTACGACATTCATAAGTTAGAATAGTGTCAAGACCTCATTACGGATTAAAGCTGTATTATCCTTTAATCCGTCAATAACGGATTTTGTGCTTGGTTAATTCGAGCTCTGTGCTCTGTGCTCTGTGCTCTGGTGCTCTGTGCTATTTTGTGCTCTGGTCCGTGTCTCCTCGGATACACATGACTCTTAGTAAGCGTGGAAGCTTAGAACAGATTGACAAAAATGAGACATATTAGGTTACGGATTTAGATATCGGGCAATAATAATATTATATAAATGGAAGGTGTGATAACCATATTGTTAAAGATAATAAGTATAAGCTAGTCCATAATAAAATTGGTTATAGCAGTGCAAACAGATGGTCATCCCGCTTTGCCCTTGATATTGTCGTTTTCCAACACGGGCAGTGGGAGGGATTTCAACTTTTCCCCCCGTCCTTCCTCCGTACACGGGTTGCTTCAAAATTCACGCAACATTTTAGCCTCAAAATATTAACTCGCATAGTTTCGAAAACAAAAGCAATTTAAGACCCAATATACCTTTTAATTTTATGATCCACATATTGCATCCTCTTTTCGACAACATACTCACTTAGTTAAAATACGTTTACAGTATTATTTTGAATGACTTTGTGTTAAAGTCATACCTTATTAATATCAAGACTCAGAAGAAGTAGAAAGTCCTTTGATAATGTAACATTTATCACGTTGAATTTCTGTAAGCTTATATTCTGATATCCCGTTTACCATTGCTGGACCCGGTTCCCCTCTTCGAGCTACGCTTCTCTCAGTCCGTAGCACATCACGCTCCTTTACATTGTACAACCACTAATAATACAACGTTGACGAGAAAAGGGGCTTAAGAGAGAGAGAGAGAGAGAGAGAGAGAGAGAGAGAGAGACAAACGATTGTCAAAAAGAGAAACAATACTGATTAAAATGTCACAGTAACATTTGGAATGTTCTTGATCACATAGCTTAAAGGTAGGATATTTTTCTGAAGAACACGCTAAAATATCATCATAATATCATCAATAGCGCCACGTTACACAGAAGAGTATCAAGGGAGGAAAACAAACTCCTCAGCAAACGAGCCATGTCTGATTATTAATTCACGTGCTCTAAAAGTGGCCCCCTTTTCCATGCGTCAATCGACAGATAACGATCCACAAGAATCTCATTAAGGGCAGTGTCAACCCGGCACTTATTTCAAAAATTGAATTTCATATTTCTCTATTATTTTATACTTTTATATGTATTCTATCATTACCATCATAAGTTACTAATCGGAAGCTATTATTTCCCGTTCTTTTGGGTGATTTTAATTGTTGTTTTGGTAAGTTTGAGTCAGGAAAAGGCGCATATTTATTTGGCGGGAATTTAAGCGGAGTTCCGCGCTTTTCAAATGCTGCGACAGCTGTTCGATCATTGCGTCGCGCGCTGAAACTTCCCGCGCGTAATACTAGACGCGCCGCTTAATATCCGCGACGTAGACGCGAAAAACAAAAGAGCGCAAAACAATGTCTAAAATGTAAACAAAGGCCAATCTTACGATCATTTAAATTTCAGTTTTCTTCCAATTTCTTCACATTGTGACAATATAAATTGAATCTGATAGTTTATTATGATTGTTCATAATAGTATACTCGCTTTTTAGGTCACACGACCGTGTGTTCCGTGAACATTTAGCTTTAAATGGTGGAAAATGTCAATATTTTTACTAAATCGATGTTTTCTAGAAGTTCCAATTTGAAGGAATTTTACGAATTTTCAGACAACATAACTAAAAATATATCAAACTATCAGGTAAGCTTTTACTACCATTGTGTAGAGGACTTTCAGCGCTAGGAGGCAATTTTTCATTTTTTCGATTATGGATTCTAAACTCGAGATATGCATCCATTTCTAGCGAAATGTACGCAAAAAAACACGACTTTTACACTTTTCCGATGTTTTTAGCAATATTTCCAAAACCAAGCTTTATTTTGGAAAAAGAAAAAATTGCCTCCTAGACAAAATTGTTTTGTTTACAAAAACGTATATTAGAACAAATTACCATTTTTTATTTTATAGTTATGCTGTCTGAAAAATGTGGGGTAAAAAAATGGCTTTTTGGTTCATTTCTCAAAATTTAGTTTATTTGGTATCAAATTGATATCACCATCGGCTTCCTTATCAAATTTCCTTTCTAAAAATGTATACTTTTATGTACTTTTATTCAATATTCTCAAACTTAGAAGCAAAAGTTGATCATCAAAATAATAAGGTTGACACTTCCCCAGGTGGGCTATTGTCCTCAATCAACATGTGATTGAAATAAGTAAGTACATTAACAACTCGAACTTCATTAAAACTGTATTTTATTTTAATGAAAAGCCTTTATCGGGTAAATCAAGACTTTTTTGACCCAGATAGCGTTGAATATTATTAAGACACTCAATCATACGATGAACTAACAAATTAAACATGACCAGAGCGCAGGAATGCGGTCGCATTTGATACGGCTATCGTTAGCAATAATTATACGAAGTAGAACAAACTTAAACACTTTTCCTTGAGTCGTGATGGAACTTAGATTGTGAGACCAATGTGGCTAATTTGTGGTACCGCCCCACCGGTCATACGATAACAGGAAGCAGCAGGTATTTCCCAATCGATATCTCGGTTAACACTTTGAATGCGGCAGACGTCTGCAGACGACACTCCAAAACTGTCACAAAATGTTTCGAAAAATATCCAAATTATTGAATTTTCATTACCATATAGTATTGGTTCAGTAATCCTTGAGATAAACTTTGAAAATCGGGAAAGGTTTCTGTTTTGTATAATATGGGGAAACCAATAGCCGCTTGAAAATTGTTAATGGGTAACATGCTCAGCCTCTGCTTAATAAACTATCTGCAATCCAAATGTTGGTAATTGTGCCTATGAATCATGTTTGTTCGTCTTTTTCGAACTAATAATTTATTATTATCATCGACCAGGATGAGTCCTGGTTCAGTAGAGGGGAACGCGAAGCCGCCCACATTAGGATTCGCTGGAGCACCTTGATCAGAGATGCGGGCAGGTATTATCTTCCGGCCGTGTATTACCCCCTTCTGAGTTGTCTGACACCGTCTGGTGTTGATGACTCAGAAGATAACTATCAATAGCGCCCCCATGTGTGAAATTGGGGCTGATGACTTCGGAGAGAATTTCCGGGGAAAGCTTCCAAAAGATTAGCTTAAAAATCTCAGTTGTGAGAAAACAGAAATGTTAAATATAATAATTTATTAAGTTCACCACTGCAAAAACCAAATCTGATAGATTGGTCATTAGCCCGATTGGGTCATAAACCACCGATTGATCAAGTTGTTGAAATATTGTATGATTTTTTAACCCGACCTGATAATATCGTGTTCTATATAAGCCGATGTAAGATGACACAGGTGTGATAGGCGTGAGTTGATTAAATACGCCCCAAAGATACTCTTTCGCATCAATTGTATATTACAAAACATCCGTGTTAATGTTTTTCGTGCTATATAAATCGATATGTGAGATACACGATATTGTTCAATTCTCGAATGGCAACAATGAGGTACATACAATGAAGTTGTGGATTTGTATTGAGATATTTTTTACTGAGATGCTTTTTTGTTTTGTTTTTTAAAAATAGAAAACAGTATCAATGCTTCAATCATGTTTTTTTTAAAATAAAACTGTAGGCGAGTATTGAATAACGAGGTTCTTCAAAAATGAACAGGTTCGTTATGGCTTCTTTTCCGGATGTTTTCGACTGAGCCTACTACTAAATGTGAATAATTAGCATATAAGTAATTTGGTATTAGTATACACGTGTATGGTTGGCCGAGTCCGCCATAACGTATATCAATACACGTATTAATATACGTACTCGATTTTCGAACACGCGTGATCGAATTTCAAACCACGTGGTTGATATTGACCAATTCCGATCGAGTTTCGAGTACGTTGGATAGAGAATTGAATTCGCGGGGAAAATACACGCATTCGAAAAGTATCCTCGTATATAAACATGAAAAATCACAACTACAACTAGATCTTGCTCCGGTCTAAGACCAGGCTACCTTGATTTTTTTATGAAAAAATGATCCCTAGTGACCCCTTCTTGACCTTTGACCTGATTAAAATGATGGCCTTATTTTCTTGGCTCAATAATCCCAACAAGATGCCAGAAATCCGGTCCAAATCGGATCATGCCTTAACTTTTACCCCTGTAAAGTGTAATGACCCCTAGTGACCCCTTTTTGACCTTTGACCTAGTCAATATGATTGACTTATTTTCTTGGCTCATCCAACCAAACAAGATGCAACAAATCCGGTCCAAATCGGAGCATGTCTTAACTTTTACCCCTGTAAAGTTCAATGACCCCTGGTCACCCCTTCTTGACCTTTGACCTGGTCAAAATGATTGACTTATTTTATTGGCTCATCAATTCAAACAAGATGCAACAAACCCGGTTCAAATGGGAGCATGTCTTAACTTTTACCCTTGTAAAGTTCAATGACCCCTGGTGACCCCTGTTTGACCTTTGACCTGGTCAATATGATTGACTTATTTTCATGGCTCATCAATCCAAATAAGATGCAACAAACCCGGTTCAAATCGGAGCATGTCTTAACTTTTACCCCTATAAAGTTCAATGACCCCTAGTGACCCTGTATGACATGTCACTTTTAATCGCTGAACACCCTATATGTGCATGGACCCAAGGAATCTTTTGACTAATTATGAAGATCATGAGTCATTTTCTCTGAGACAAGATGCATTTTAAGTGATCAAATTGAAAATTTACATTTTGACCCCTAGTGACCCCAAATGATTTTTAATTTTAAAAACCGATCTTTTGTATATGCGTACGGTCAAAAGGAATATGTGGACCAATTTTGAAGATCCTAGGTCATTTCACTAAATGTAAATGAGTTTTAAGTGAAAATCACCTTTTGACCCTTAGTGACCCCTGTGTGACCTTTGACCCCAAACCGTGAACACCCTATATGAAGGTCTGGTGGGGGGTCCTACTGACCAAGTCTGGTGATTGTAGCATGTAAACTGTAGGAGGAGATGCATTTTGTAGGTGGGTTTGAGGAAAGAAGAAGATGAAGATGAAGATGAAGAAGAAAGAAACGGCACAGATACAGAACCTCGATTTTTGGAAAAAATCAAGGTAATTATCTTTTTAATGGAACTAAAGCATTTTAACATGTGAAGTTTTCTTTCCTGAATTTATGTGTATATATTTAGGTCCCTATTATGCAAACTTTATTTATGTGTTTGTGCTATAGCGCTGCATGACCGCCGCGTGTGATACATTCACTATACTGGCATTGTCGTACACAACACATTGTATAGCCTCGGTATACCATGGCAGGTAATAGAAACCTGCCATAATGGGTATACATACAATCATGACCTGGCCTTGGTAAATACATGCCTTTGCCCTGTAGTAAATTTCAATGCACATTGCACAATGTATGTTTGGGTTGTATTACTGTACAAACACAGAATTGATTGATGTTAATAATTAGAGGAGAAAACACTGTGACTATTTCTTAATCTGGTTGAAGAAGAGGAGATGGTATGATTGAATTGCCTATCTCAACAAGCTCACAGGCATGAGCATAGATAGGGTCTTCAATTGGGCACGAGGGGGGGGGGGGGGGGGGGGGGAGGGGGGGGTCTGTGATCTGGGGCATAGCCGGCTATTTTGTTGGTATATAAAATAAATCGAGTTTGTCATTTCATTTGGGGTGGGCATCGGGGGGGGGGGGGGGGGATGCAACCTACCCACCTTTAAAGTTACGCCCCTGGTCAAAGGTCCAACATTTACAATTGTCGTGGGGAAAAGGTTCCTGACTGGGAAAAAGTGCACCCCACCCCATTCCAAAGATTCCTGACTGGGGAATTGCACCCAAAAAATCGTAAAACATCAAAAAAAAACTGGACCCCCCCCCCCTCCCTGTGTACGCCACAACTCACCTCACAACTCTCCCTAAACCTCACTGTACAACTCTCTACACATCAACTCTCCCATCCCATTCACAACTCGCCATTAGCCATCCACTACTAAACATGTTTAATATGTTGATATTTGGCCTAACTATAACCTAAATTTCCCTGAACGAGGCTGTTTATTATTACAGGACTGTATACGCGTGCTCGGAATGTCTGTACCACGCAATTGGAAAATATTATCCCACGGCATCGATTCTCTATCCCACGTGCTCGAAACTCGATTGGAATTGGTCAATATCAACCACGTGGTTTGAAATTCGATCCCGCGTGTTCGAAAATCGAGTACGTATATTAATACGTGTATTGATATACGTTATGGCGGACTCGGCCAACCATACACGTGGCTTTATTTTGCCGAAAGAAAAAGGAAAAGGACAATTTAAACAATGCAATTGTATTATGCTTATTATGTTATTATATTTCTAAATTTGAGTTTAATCTTAGTTTTAATAAGAGTAATACCGTAGGGGTTTGATGGTGCGTGTAAACTTGTTTGCTCTTTTTAAGATTAGAAAGTTATTGAAAAATTATTTTATCCTGGATAATTTATTAAATTCTTCATACTCGATACTGGTACGATTTACCTGTTCCAGTATTGGGCGATACTGGAACACCAAATTGTGTTTCAGTATCGAGCGATACTGGAACGCTCGATACTGGAACGTTGTTATGTTCTAGTATCGGGTGATACTGGTACACATACTACCAGTGTAATTTGCCTGTCCCAGTATTGAACGATACTGGTTCATAATTTCGTTCCAGTATCGCCCGATACTGGTACATTTTATATATATCCTAGTATCGTCCGACACTGAATCACTGACTTTGTACCAGTATCGAACGACACTGGGTGCTCCAGTATCGGACGATACTAGTACAGTCCAGAATCTGGGACCTAAAGTACACCAGGTACATGTCATACATCTAGAGTTACAGAGTGAACTGATTTTAGTGGTCACCAGAGAAGAGACATTAACTTCGCAAAATAAGCGAATCGCTAGTTTTCTGCCCAACCAAACTGTGTAAGGAATTTCGGGAAAAGCGTACTTTAGGTCCCAGATTCTGGAATGTAATGGCATCGTCCGATACTGGAACACCCAGTATCGTCCGATACTGGTACAAAGTCAGTGTTCCAGTATCGGCTGATTCTGGCACATAAAAAATGTTCCAGTATCGGGTGATAATTGAACTTAATTATGTACCAGTATCGTTCAATACTGGCACAAATCTCACTGGTTCCAGTATCACCTGATACTGGAACATAAAAATGTTCCAGTATCGCTCGATACTGTAACGCAATTTTATGTTCCAGTATCGACCGATACTGACACAGTAAAATCGTACCAGTATCGACCGATACTGGCAACTTGTATGTTCTAGTATTGAACGATACTGCTATACCAGTATCTGGAACCTAAAGTACACTTTTCCCGGAATTTCCCCTAAAATTGCTTCTTGATTTCTTTATCTAAAACAGAGGTAACATAGCACTGAATCTTGACATCCCAGCAAAAGGCTCAATTCGTAACCCACCCGCAGAAATTACACGAATTTTAGCCATTTTAAAATGTTCATTTGGACTTATGACGTATTATGTCAACATAATCCGAGGATTCAATTTGTATATTTGTTCGAACGATCGGACATTCACCTCGCTAGAGGTCACTATGGTATCAATCATCTCATCGGAGCATCGTTCCACATGAGAAACCTAATCATGAATAACCCATCCCTTAAACACTAATGGAGCAAGACTAGTAATTGTTAAATAAACCTTGGTGTGTGTGGAAGAAAGTATACGGGTAAATGTGAAGTACGTAGTAATAAGTGTTTTTCAGGATGTTTCCAATTATAATCATTTAACGATGATGTAAATATGTTATAAAATACAGCATTTCCATATGTAACATAGCTCGTGTTACTTATAAACAAATGAAAACAAATAGATTATATCCTTTAAAATGATGATGATGTTTTCAAATCCATTTATGCATCATTATATTGGAACGCTTTTTAAAGAAACATGATATTATCTAGGCAAGTAACAATTAAGATGCCCCCTGAGTGATGATGTAAACAACTTGATATAAATCGAAGGCTTATGCATTTGTCTAAAGATTGTCACAATATTGATTGTATGCAACTTTAACCAGAACAAGACTTTCAAGGTACCACAACCATCTTGTTATAAAGCGTACACACTACATATCTGACCAAAGGATCATCACGATTTATTGACATAATGCAGGCTTAATCGTGAGGACATTTTCAGCAGGACAGAATGATTTTAATCGTGAGGACATTTTCAGCAGGACAGAATGATTTTAATCGTGAGGACATTTTCAGCAGGACAGAATGATTTTAATCGTGAGGACATTTTCAGCAGGACAGAATGATTTTAATCGTGAGGACATTTTCAGCAGGACAGAATGATTTTAATCGTGAGGATATTTTCAGCAGGACAGATTGATTTTAAATCTCGCCAATGACTTAACGACACCACGAAATTATGTCCATGCGTAGTAAGTCAAATTCTTACAAAATTAATATTTCTAGCCTCCTGAAGACATTTTCTGCTCTCTAAGGGTAGCCTGACTTCGGTAAATATGCCAAGTGTTTAGGCGTCACAAGGAGCCACCTTATCTTACATAAACAATCCCCGTGCCATTAGTGTATTTCACAAGGAGTACTACGTGTATTTTGGCAACGTCGTGAGCAGGGTTGATGATTTGAAAGCCCAAGGTCTCAATACACTATTACTTCGAGGGCTTTTCTACGAAACCACCTGTAAACCTTTAAAAACATTCAGTGGGGAATATATCATAAATTACATTTTATTAGTTGACAGCCATGAGGCAAAGATAGTTGTCAATATTTGTCAATGTATTGCATTAAAAGTCACGGTAGTAGAGCTCAACTAAGCCCGAGTGTTTATTTGAAGGACTCATCGGTTATGCCTCAATGACAAGAATCAACGTCAGGAAACGAGCTATTTGCGTGGCAAGAATATCAAACGTCATGGGATGGCTGCAAACAAGATTGGTGGCAATGAAATTTTGTCACGTAACACTAAAACGTAATTCTACTTGCCAATGTTGATACTGGACAACGACGGCAGGACGATGACTTTACCCAAATCCAATAACTCTGGTATTTTTAAATGCAAAATCGTGCGATACAGGCATACTAGTATCTGGGAGCGTTAAGTACGTTTTCCCTAAAAGGTAAGTCCCGTTTTTAATTTAAAATGTTTATCCTGTTTACAAACACTGGATAACTGAGAACGCATATTTATTGGTATCTAAGTTTTGCATTATAATTTCATCCTTGATATTTTGCATGGAGTCGCAGTAAATGGAAAATGTACACTCGATCCAACGCCGTCTTTTACAATGTCATTCATCGCGTTTCACATAATTAATGTTGGTTGTCATAACTCTATCGTATCGATGATTATAAATATATAAATTACTCTTAACTTTCTTTGCCTTTGTTAGCTCATTGTTTATATTTTATCAATAGACGGATTTATTCTGTACTGTTATTATTAATTGTTATGAGTTACTAAGTTTCGTTGACGTATTCGTTTGATCGTCCTGCTGATGGTGATTACAAAGTCGGTATGATGTTATCGATACAGCTTACCTTTGAAAATGATTGGTTTCAGGTGCCATTTATCTAATCGTTTGACCTCTGTGACACAACAGCTTACAACCTACTTATCAACATTGTAACTGTGAGCATCTGTTTCTGTTATAACTCCGGTATGAACGCAGGTAGATGTTGAATGATGTGCACCGTATAAAATAGAGGTGTTTCTAATGCTCTAATCTTAATTGTTAGAATCATAATAATTATGGCACATTCCACTCTCCAAATAAGAATGTGAAACCAATGCAATTTTAATACTTTCAACGCAGCTATTAGTTTTACCATGATTATACAAAACATATTTTCAGGAATCTTTCCCAACTTTCAAAGTCTTATCTCAAGAATGATTGACCAATACATTTATTATTCCCTACCTTTTGACCAAAAAAGGTTCAAATTTATAGTGAAATAGTTGGCCATATTATTTTTGGTATAACTGGATTTTTCAAGAGAAAACCTTTGGCAGGACAGTTAATCATTGTTCGCAAGGGTTATGCCTATCAAACAACCGAAATTACAGGAGTATGTTCTGAAGTCAGGGGTCAAAGCCGAATTTCTAGGTCTGGGGCTCCTACTACTACTCCTGCTTGTACTTATTCTAATGTATTTCTCATGGTGATTCCAAATACGGTGATGAGATCGATAATTTTGACATTTTTGAAACATTTTGTAAGTTTCTTAACTGTCGTCTGCAGATGACTGCCGCGGGGAAGGTATTAAACTAAGTCAGGTGAAAACGCTAATAACCTGTATCAAGTATCTAGTCAGTACAGTTAAGAGCTGCATTTCATTTCAGCCTTAATAGCAATCTAGAAGACCATCAGAGACTAAACGTTAAATCGATTGTGAATAATGACAGTTTAAAGTATATCATGTCAAAAGATGGATTGTGTAGATGTTGTGATAAACCATTTGAAAGTTTCATGTTACACAATTTTGTATTGACCCGTAGTGACCTTTTGCTACCGAGTAAATTATCGATATTTTCATACCGGTGGGGGAAATCTAGGTTTCCTGTGTAAATATTATGCTCGACATGTTCTGAATAATTTTTGTGTTGAAGTGAAATATTGTCGTAATATTTTGTAATGAAATAACTGCTTCGATCTTGTCTATGTATTTTGATAGCTATGTTTACATGGGATATGTAGTACGAAGCTTTATTTGTATCATTTCGTGTTGCGCCTTCGACTCGTGTATCGCGGCCCGAAATCTCGTATCGCGTGTTTCGTATCGCGACCTTAAATCTTGCGTAAGAGATTTATACCGCGAAATCTTGTATCGCGGCCCAAAACCTCGCCTTCCTGAATACGAAATCTCGACCACTTTCTTAAGATCGCCCATGTCTAAATATGAAAAGGGTTTTGTTAATGAAGGGATGATGTAGAAGAATGCTGTACTCAACGTAATTCGTGTACACAAATTCATATATTTTAAATATCGATTGATTTATTAAGATTTGTTCTCTTATATTTTCATTCAAGCCTAACTTTAAATAGCATGCTTTTGTTTTAGTCAAACAAATAGGAGGTGAGGTTGATTAAACAAAATTGACGATTATTAACTGTACGAGTATTTGGAATTGGTATACTCGATTTTTATTGTATAAAACAAGAATTCTATCGACACCTGGACTTTCGATTGCCGCGAATTTTAAAAATTGCATGTTGGGAGATGTCAGTTATTATTCGTTTTTGTCATAAGTATAATGTTTTGTTCTATATAACTACAAGATTTGGGCTCGGTAATTATTTGTCTAACATATAATGCAATATGTTATGCTTGCAGGACACCTCCTTTAATAGATCTTGCACCGGTTTAGAAAGGTAAATAAACAAAGAAGAAGAGAGAATACTCATCAGTCTTTGGAAAATTCGCACTTTACGTAACGGAATAGCTTTCCACAGGCAATGCATTTTGCTAACTTGATTGATGTTTTGGCCATTTTGAATAAACATCTTGTAATAAGGAACAACATATACTTACGCTAAAGGCCCTATAACTACCATTTAGACAGAAACCATTACATATTTTCAAATCGGCTTATTTCTGTAACGCATAAAATCGATGATGCTTTAAAATATAGCTATCGGATGCTTAGGGCATAACTATAACAGAGAAATGGGTCATATATCGATATTTATCCACATGATTTATATCTGATGTTATGAAAATACTGTGAAATGGGTATTTCTTCGTTAAATGTGATGCACCATATCACCAATTGCAATCCGTCCCTCATGGTACGGATAACAACGGATTCGCCGAAATGAGACAATTTGGGTCACGGGCTTTAGATATAGGGCAATAACATAAGGATAACGAAAGAAGATGTGATAACCAATTTATTAAAATAATGTCAGGGATCCCATACTTTAATTGGTTAAACAGGACAACTGTATACCCATGTTTGTATTCGCTTCGTCACTGATAGGAAGGGGCACTGTTTAAAAATATTATTCTCTAAGGTCAAACGACCTATGGTAAAAGAGCGAAAGTGTCATGTTCCTGGGTAATTTTTTGACCTTAGAGGATTTCCCTTGTCCGGAAGTGGTTGCAAAGAACAAGATATTTGTCATGGTTGTCCTCAATCAAGTGGTGAAATAAAATCAAATATCAATGGCAGAACTCGAATATCCTTTTTCGTTGGTTTCCGATTCATATTTCGGAGAGGTGTCGGTACATTCGTCTACTCCCAAAGTAATATGGCTCAATCATTATAAATTGTCTTTTTGCTTTTAATTTTTCATCGAGCTATTTCACAGTGCATATGAAAAATCAGACGATTTAATATCTACCTTGAACATTGGATTTTGTAATAGAAAACGTATGATACATACCTGTATTCATATAAAGTTACGACTTAGTAACAAAAAGGTTCAAAGATCATAAAGATGGCAGTACCTGCTTTTTCCTTTTCATATTGCTAATTTTCCTGTGGAGTTCATCATTCTTTTCGCAGTCTTCGTGTTATATCCATGACGTGTTCCTCTTTCGTAACGATCACTTGTTTCAGTGCTTAGCCATCTGCTTGAGAATGAGTGGAGATCTCATTCAAAATGTGCCAAATTTATCACTATTTTGTGCACACAAAATCCAGCTCTGCCGTCTGATCAATGAAGTGTCAATCGACATCACTGCATTGTAAAGTGCTTATTACAGCCCTTTTATGCCAAAAGGATGTATCTTATATGTACTTTCCAATGATACTTCCTTTAAACATGGATTGTGTTAACTTGGTTCAATAATCCTCACTTAGAAAAAGGTTGCAACTTGTAAAGACAATAAAAGTAATATACTGCCTTTTACCACTACATGATTTATGGAGAAAAAAGCTAACTTTGATCATAGAAAACTACATATAAGATACATTATTTTGCCATAAAAGGGCTGTGCTATCATGCACAAATAGGGATGAATAGACTGTGGCACATTTAGAATTTGCCATCCACATATTCTCAAGTAAGTGGCTTCAAATGTGGTATCCAATGTGGTATCATTGTAAAAATAAACACATCAGTTTTTATTTATGGGCAACACACTATGGACATCAACAACATAATACGAAATATAGGCCATTGACAATTGACCTTTTTGAGGGTTTAGTTAATTAACCAATGGCACTATTACAGAAAGTGTCGGACGGCAATTCCCTAACAGTGTGGTTGTATTACCATGACTCGAATGAAAGAGGTTCGGCAAGGGATGCCAGACCCGCCATCCAGCAGTGTCGGTCAATGGCGTCTAGCCTCTTCATGGATAGCCGTTGTAGATGTCACATCATCATCATTCTTCGGGGTGTTTGGATTTTGTATATAATAGATGCGTCTTCTCTATTTCTGTAAGAGTCTTTTTTAGTATCAAACGATTTACGAAAATAATAAACGACAATAAACAGGATTTTCATTACGTTCTCATTACGTAACGCTTTATAAAATGGTGCTGAGAAAAGACGCAAAAGGGAGGCAAATTCTAGTAACGAAGACATCTCCTTGGGGTCAGCTTAGATGAGAAATATTTTCTTTTTACGATCACGCTCAAAATGTCATCAAATATCAATGATGGAGCTCGCACAACACAGAAATCATAAACAGGCTTGAACCGAACCTCCTCTGTAAATGAGCCCCGTCGGATGATTAATTTTCGTGTTGTCACAAATTGGCCCCTATTCATGCGTCAATCTGAACGGATAGCGATCCATATGAGTCTCATTAGCCAGGCTATTGTCTTATTAATCAACATGGGGTCTGAAATAAGTAAGTAAATTAACAACTCAAACGTCATTAAAACTGTATTTAATTTCAACGCAAGCTCTTTATCGGGTAAATCTAGACTTCTATGTCCCAGAACGCATTGAATATTATTAAGACAATCAATCATACGATGAACTAACAAATTAATCATGATCGGAGCGCAGGAATACGGTTGCATTATTGATAAGACTATCGTTAGCAATATATACGAAGTAGAAAAAACTTACATACTTTTCCTGAGTCGTGATTGACTTTAGATTGGGAGGCCTTAATGACGTCTTCAATCTAAGTTGTTGTACCGCCCCGCCGGTCACACGATAACTTGGGGTCGATGCTAGCAGCCGGTGTTTTGCATTCGATATCTCGTTTGAGGGGAAAGCTTTTGAGTCCCTGTTCGATAATCTGCAATCCAAATGTTGGTTATTTGTGCTCACGAATCAGGCTTGTTCATCATCTCTTTCGAACTAATAATTTATTGTCTAAAGTCACCACTACAAAACAAATCCAATTGTTCATTTTGTCTATCGCATTTTATTTCATAATAACAAAACCAGAACCCGATAGGGTCCAGTAGTACCGCTTGATCCAATTGTTGAAATTTGTAATGACTTTTAACCCGACCTGAATATAACGTGTTGTATATAAACAGACGTAAGACGACACATGCGTGGTGGGAATAAGTTGATTTAAATACGCCCCAAAGATACTATTTCGCATCATCCTATAATACAAAACATCCGTGTTAATGTGAATCTGTTGCTGGATTTCTTTCGTTTTATGTAAACAGATTTGTGAGATACAAAATATTGCGCAATTCCCGAATGCCCACAATGACGTACATCCAACGAAGTTTAAGGATTTGTATCGAGATGTTTGTTTTTTAAAATTAGAAAACGGTATCAACGCTTCAAATATGTTTTTTTTTTAATAAAACTGTAGGCAAGTATAGAATCAAGCCATTCCTAAAATTGACAAACATTTGAAGTGACACAACTTGTTCTTGTATGATTATGTTTTATCATTTCATGATGTTAGGATTGTTTGTAACGTTTATATGATTCTTTTTGACGGCAGCTGATGCTGACGTAATAATTATGATAATTTTCAATACCTGTTTTGATCGCTTTACGAGTATTCAAATATGGCAAAGTGACTGAAAGAGGAGTTTTTTAAGGATGTTTTCTTCCAAGTTTGCCCAATGTGAATAAAGTAATGTTTATTTTTTAATCAGGGTGAAAATGTTGTAGTTTAAACGTGTTTTGGATTCTTAAGGTGTTTAGACTTAATAATACAAACTGGTGAGAATGAAATTAACAAACACCTTAAATGTACACGGTCTCGAACCCAGTCGTAAGCACTAATTGAATACAAAGTCTTTATAGAGAACGTCAAGCGGCCGAAATACATATAGTAACTATTATGTTGGCCTATATGCATGATTCTAACAGAATCTACATGTATGACTAGCGAAACGTATTTAAATACACGCGAGGATCGAGCAAATAATACAAGCCGAATAAGTGAATGAATAAATAATAAGTATATTGACTCGGACAAACTGGCGTGAATTGAATTAACAAAAGAAAAGTTCACTGTCTAGAACCGGTCGTTCTAATTCCATTTTGGTTTTTAGACTTAAGAGATTTAGACAATCATGTGCCGATAGAATAAACTGAAAAGGAAAATTTCAATAAATGCAATTTGTCTTCATTTTATTATATTTTAAAACCCTTTTGTTGTAATGGTCAGTGTTTATAGGGTTAACATTAACAGAGGGAGTCCTATTGTGAGCGATCCCTGAACAAACAAACAAACAAACGGCGCACACGCGGAGTGCATTAGACAATTTCAATGCACTCCGCGTATTTTAGTTTCTTGCTTTCTGATTGGTTCGACACTACTAAGAGTGTATGAATTATTATTATGGCGTCCAAGTGGCCTTGCAATTGGTGAGTATCCTGCAGTAAAGAAATATGCCACGTGCAGAATTGTTAGAAATTCTGATATGTTTTTGCTGTGTCAGTGGTCATAAATTCGGCTATGAAGATATTTGATTTGTTTGGGGTAGCAATTGTATTGTCCACCCTTAAGGCCAAAGAAAATTAATTGTTTGGTTGTCCTCCACACAGCTGAGAGATGAGGTGCGGGCGGGCGAATTTTATTTTTTAATTCAATGGGAACTCAGAATGCCAAGGTATTGTAGTGTTGTGATAGTTTCATCTACGGCGTGGCCACTACCCGGCTTTAATTTTTTCTTCAGCTACTTTAACGCTTTTAATGATAAAGCTCTGTATAGTTCCCCACGTTCTCAATGTCGATTAGGTAAACCTCCAATATTGTTGAATGAGTTGCAACACTGCAATCTCGGTCAAGTAACATTTTTAAACCGAGCGTTGCGATGGACAGACACAGCGTAGGTCGCCATTGCATTGCTTGTCTTGTTTTGCCTAAAAGATGTGCAAGCTTTAGAAATTTATGCATGAATGAATTAATAAAACCTATATTTTTCGTACTAAATGCAGAAAAAAAGTGTTTTATACAATGTTGAAATTAATAATAAAGTTGTTTTGCGAAACTTTTTGTACACATATACCCCAAAACACTTTTATATTTTCTCATATCACGATTTTTAAGTAAATTCATTAATTGCACGTTCAGCGAGTTTTTTTTAAAATTTTAAACGTTGCTTTGATGCGTGAATTTCGTAAGAAATACATACCTGAAAGTATTAATATTACTTAGTTTTCCGTGCTAAATGCAGCAAAAATTGTTTTATACAGTGTTCAAAATTAATAATAATGCTGTTGTTGGTCAACATTTTTTGAAAAACATATTTAACAAAGCAATATTTTAATATTTCTCACACTATATTTTGTAGTACGTAATAACATGCATTGCACGTGCGGTCAATCTTCATAGTCCTTTTAATAGACCCGACGCCCGTGCGATGTTATACAATGAACATCGTGTTACCACTGGTTACATGGAATTGCGTACTGGAGATGATGTTGAAGTGTTTAGATTGCCGATGAAATGGAGTTGGTCTGTTCGTTTGGGCTGTCATGAAATTGACTATTTTGGAGAAAATGATACAAAACACGTTTTTTGACCCATTTTAGGTTCTGCAAAGATAACTCAAAATATATTTCGTCAAAGGTTGTCATTCTAGTTTTATTATATTCCTAATACAATTCCCTAGGAACAGGGTTTTTTGTTGTTGAATAATTGACCAAAGAGTGCCAAAAGTGTGATTTTCATGATTTTGGAGGTAAAAAATCACATTTTTGGCACTTTTTGGTCGATTATTCAAAAAAAAATAAAGATTTTCAAAACAAAAAAAACTTTTCCTAGGGAATTGTATTAGGAATATAATAAAACTAGTACGACAAAATAAGACAAAATATATTTTGAGTTATCTTGGCAGAACCTAAAATGGGTCAAAACACGTGCTTTTTATAATTGTCTCTAAAATGGTCAATTTCATGATCATGGTTTGATTTATTGAACCCTTTTCTGCAAGAAAATGTACACTTTTATATAGATTAAATGAATAATAAAGGAGTTACAGCAGTTTTACGGAGGCTATACCTGAGGGTTCACAGCCCCCTTAAGATAGCTTTGTATATTAGGGACTTTCTCTAAGTTTGCCTTTGTTATTTATATCAAAATTGCTGTACATAAAATAAGGAGTTAGAGGTAATGTTGATTATGGACGTCGTAACAGAAGGACTACAGTCAAAATATTTTAAATGGAAAAAAAAATGTGCGGAGCTGAGTGAGAATTAAGTACGGCGGATGTTTATGTGAACCTTCTAGAACATTACAACTGTGTTAGCTATAATTTGTTCTGAGTTATGCATAGTTGTGACAAAGGGAAGTGTTATTTCGTGTCGTATACTTAATCATAGGTAGGTTGAGTTTTGAATGTTCATATAACTCGTTTAGGGACAAGAAAGTAATAAGAATGAACAACAAGCGATTTTCCCTAAAATTGTTGCTTGTTTCCTTTTCTCAACATTTAATATTGTTCTTATCTGGAACAGAGGGTGACATAGCAGTCTTGGCGTCACAGCAGAAGGCCTTATTTTGTATATAGTCCTACCGCAGAAGCTATATTTCAAAAAACGTTAACGATTTAGTTTCTTTAGCATTATTCTAGTTTATGTGCACAGGCATTTGGCACTCTGTCTTACATGCAAATAAATTGAATTTATATCACGTATTATATGTAAATAATCGGAGAAATCAATTTATAGTTTTGTTCAAACGATCGTACATTAAAGGGGCATTGAGAGATACGTATGCATCAAAGTAATACTTACCCATATACTAACTACCATCTGAAACAGTTTACCAACATTTGCCATTTATCATATAAAATGTCATGATTTTCTTAGTTTCGATATGATCATATCGAAACTAAGTGCTGAATTCGGAAGTAATGTTATCGTTTTACACTTTAACTTTCGCTGCAAATCTCAACCCGTAAGTGCCGTTATTGACTTATTTTGGCATGAAGGCGATGTCGGAATTGTATGACATTTTTTATTTTGGCTATGTTGATGATTATCTTTACGGTATTTACTTATTTAGTATATCGATACATCTCTCAATGCCCCTTTAACCTTGCCGGAGGTCACTATGGTATCAATTATCTAATTGGAGCATCGTTCCATATGAGACACCCTTATCATGATTAACCCATCCCTTAAACACTAATGGAGCAAGAGTAGCACAATCGTGAAACAAACCTTAGTGTGTGGAAGAAAGTATACAGGGTAATGTTTCACTTTATAATACGTGATTATATTATCATGATTATAACGATGGTGTAAATATGTTATAAAATACAGCATCTCCATATGTAATGTGCACGGTTCTTAGAAGTTAAATAGCTTATATCACTTGATAAGCAAATGAAAACAAATGTATTCTATCCTTTAAAATGATGATGATATTTTCAAATCCATTTATGCATCCTATATTGAAACGCGTTTTAAAGAAACATGAGTATACATGTATACACCTAACACAAAATGTCCCAGAACAAGTGATTTGATGTTGGCTAATCCAAAATCAATAATCGCTACCAAAAATCTGAGATATACATTTAATGAGCGAATCTCTTCTCCGAATTTGATACCTCATTCATAAAAATCGAGTGGACAGTTTTGAAGTTATGATTAGGGAGCTTTTCAATAACCACGACGAACGACAACAAAAGTTGCACTAGAATTGGTTTCCTATGGGAATACTATTGATTTGTGTTGTCCACTGTGAGATATGTATACCTGTCACGTATCTGGATGAATGGGTAACAGGTATCGAAAGAGAGTCCGTACAAACTATTGCTTATTGTATATAAATGTATCAACAATGTTGTCCCATCATATTTATCTGAATTGTTATCAAACTATGTGCCAACTCGCACTCTTCGTTCTGGACAAATGCAACTACTTCAAGCAGCTACATGTAAGCGCTCTTAGGGAGACAGATCTTTTGCTATTGCAGCTCCTCGTCTCTGGAATGAACTTCCTATCCATATTAAAACTGCAAAAACTGTTACAATCCTCAAAAAATTGTTGAAAACATCTGATGTCTGAGACATTTTGTAATAATTAAGTAGTTTTATTGTTATTTATCGTTTTCTATTATATTGTATTTTATGTTTGTGCCTTGAGCGCTCTTATTTAGAGTGGATATGTGCCTTGTCACTATTATTATATTATTATTATAGAAAATCGGACTATTCTAATGAAAAATACAGACTTTCTGGTAAAGATGGTAGATTTCAAATTTGGTCGAAATAAAATAATTTAAATAATAAAAGTAGTTGACATAAAATACGCGTGAGAAGAAACCATGCGTTAAATCAGATTTGCCGATGGCTTTCAAGGTCTGTGAATTCTTTGAGCTAACAAATTAAAAACACGTTTTGCATCGATTTTCGACTTAGTCTTGCCACATGAGATCATAAAGAGAGATCTCAATTAAATTAACATATAATGTAGGTAACAGGTTCACCTTTATATTGCAGGTGTTTAAATTTAAAACAATAATAATTTTGTATATTTTATGTATTTTAGAAACACGGTATAGTTCATCCTGTATTATCTAGTCAGTACAGTTAAGAACTGCATTTCATTTCAGCTTTAATAGCAAACTAGAAAACCAATAGAGACTTAACGTCAAATCGATTGTGAAAATGATAGTTTAAAGTATATATATCATGTCAAAAAACTGGATTTTGTAGATATTGTGATAAACCATTTGAAAGTTTCATGTTACAACATTTTTTATTGACCCGTAGTGACCTCTTGCTACCGAGTAAATTATCGATATTTTATACCGATAGGGGGAAATCTAGGTTTCCTGTGTAAATATTATGCTCGACATGTTCTGAATCATGTTTGTGCTAAAGTGAAATATTGTCGATCATTTTGTACTGAAATAACTGCTTCGATCTTGTCTATGTATTTTGATAGCTATGTTTACAGGGGATATGTAGTACGAAACTTTATTGGTATCATTTTGTGTTGCGGCTACAACAAGAAAGTAAATATGAAAGGCTTTTGTTAACCCTAACACTCCCGGTGGATTTTCCAACGAAATTTTTTCCAAGCAAAAAAGCACACACAACAAGAGGTGCCACGCCCCGGGGTTTGAACCCACGACCTCTCGGTTTGAAGTCGAACGCTCTACCAACTGAGCCACGGGGGAAGCTATGCTGGGCGAGTGTACTCACCCAGCTATGTAGCCCGGGGCCATTATTTCACCCAAAAACCTCAACGCCAGGTGGTACCGACAGGCTGGGAAATGGGATTTCATGGGATACGGGGCTGTAAGGGTTAATGAAAGGATGGATCATTAAACGAATATTGTACCAAACGTAATTCGTGTATACACATTTATATCTTTTAAATATTGATTGATTTATTAAGATTCATTATATTTTCGTTCAAGCCTAACATTAAGTTGCATGTTTTTGTTTAAGGCAAGCAAATAGGAGGTGAGGTCGATTAAACAAAATCTCATCAATCTTTGAAAAAATTCGCACTTTACGTAACGTATTAGCTTTCCACAGGTAATGCATCTTGTTGACTTGATTGATGTTTTGGCCATTTTAAACTAACAGCTTGTAATAAGGAACAACATGTACCTGCGCTAAATGCCCTTTAACTGCCATTTAGAAACAAATCATCACATATTTTCAAATCGACTCATTTCTGTAACGCATAAGATCAATGATGATTTAAAATAATGTAGCTATCAGATGCTTGACGCATGCGTAACAGAGAAATGGGTCATATTTATCTTTATTTATCCACGTTATTTATATCTGATGTTATGGAAATACGGTGAAATGGATGTTTCTTCGTTAAATCGGATGCACCGTATCACCAATTGTAATCCATCTCTCATGGTAATGAGCTATTCCAGATAATAATGCCCCCCCTCCTCTATAGAGGGGACATTTTTTTTTAGTCCGGAATTCCATGACACCCTTTATAAAAAGTATATGACATTTCAGATCAAAATTAATTAAAAAAAAAAAAATCCAGATCAAACTTCAAAAAAGTATGGAATTCCAGATCAAACTTCAAAAAGTATGGAATTCCAGATCAAACTTCAAAAAAGTATGGAATTAGTGGGAAAAAGAACAATGTCCTCTAAAGGGGGGTGGTCTAAATTGTGAAAAAGTCTGGAATTCCAAGAACATGTGCCTAAAAGGTGTGGAATTCCATTGAAAAATTGGTGGGGAAAAGGTCTGGAATTCCGATGTCCTCTATAGGGGGGTCATTATTATCTGGAATAGCCCAATACGCTACGGATAACAACAGATTCGCCGAAATGAGACAATTTGGGTCACGGGCTTTAGGTATAGGGCAATAACCTAAGGATAACGAAAGGAGATGTGATCACAAATTATTGAAATAATGTCAGGGATCTCATACTCTAATTGGTTAAACATGACAATTCTATACCCATGTCTGTATTCGCTTTGTCACAAGGGAAAGGGCACTGTTTAAAAATATTATTCTCTAAGGTCAAACGACCTATATTATAAGACCGAAATTGTCATGTTCGTTGGTAATATTTTGACCTTAGAGGACTTTCCTTGACCGGAAGTGGTTGTAAAGAAGAAGAACATTTTTTGTCACGGTTGTCTTCAATCAAGTGGTGAAATTAAATCAAATACCAATGGCAGAACTCGAATATCCC
Source organism: Ophiura sarsii (assembly GCA_035610835.1). Classification (NCBI taxonomy): domain Eukaryota; kingdom Metazoa; phylum Echinodermata; class Ophiuroidea; order Amphilepidida; family Ophiuridae; genus Ophiura; species Ophiura sarsii. The sequence continues at coordinate 8,599,057 of CM069442.1, read as the reverse complement.
TTTTCGTTGGTTTCCGATTCATATTTCGGAAAGGTGTACATTCGTCTATGTTCCCAAAAGTCATATGGCTCATTCATTATTCATTGTCTTATTTGCTTTTAATTTTTCACCGAGATATTTCACTGTTTGCTCAGATAGTGCATACGAAAAATCAGACGACTTAATATGGAAATTGTATTTTGTAATAGAAAACGTATGTCACATACCTGTATTCATATCATGTTACGATTTAGTAACAAAAAGGTTCAAAGATCATGAAGATAGCAGTACCTGTTTTCCCTTTTCATATGGCCATTGGCCAATGTTCCTGTAGAGCTCATAATTCTTTCCCAGTCCTCCCCGCACTCCGCCAAAGAAGTTCGGACCATATTATTTAATCGCCAATTTTAGCTTTGTCATCTGCTTGAGAATATGGGGAGATCTCATTCAAAATGTGCCAAATTCATCACTATTTTGCGCATAAAAGAACAACTTTGTCGTCTGATCAATGACGTGTGAACACATTTAGAATTTGCTCGCCACGTATCTAACGCATGTAGCTTCAAATGTGGTTTCATTGTCAAGATAAACACATTAGTTTTGGGCAACACGCTATTGGCATCAACACAGCATACGAAATATAGAGGGGTTTAATTAATTGTTCGTGATATGTTAAAATTGTGTTTCATATCAATGAAAAGCTGACATGTTTTTCTTTCCAATGATACCTCATTCGTAACAATCACTTGTAAGACGGTTTATTTGGACGTCTTACAGTAAGAAGAGAAGACTATAACACAACTTGGTTACATTTCGTCGGCATTACCAATGATGTTCTGGCACTTTATTAATGTAAAAGATGCTCCAAATAATATATACATAATATTACGATGAAAAACGACGAGAAATAGTACAACGTGACTGCAGTCGACGGACATTAGGTTACAAGGCCCGCTTAGCAGCGCTATAGATTGATGCCCTAAAAACCGTCAACAAATTTAAATATTCGCCTTGCTTCCATCCAAGCTGGTTGCTATGTTGACATAATTCTCGTGTGCAACCAACCGGCTGTACAGTATTGCAACGCCTATTGAGTAGTTTACACGCATGATATGAGCGTAGATGTAATTTGCAACATAATGAAAACTTACCCGTGCAGTTAGCCCCGAATTTAAATATATGCACTGGGTAATCCTCTCGTAGTATTGATAACAATAGGTTTACCAGAGCGAATTAATAGCGCTTCTTGGTTCATGGTTATTCACATATGAGCGCTGATTGGCTCAAATCAATGTAAAAGATGCAAAGTCAAACTTGGACCATAGCATTATTTATGTAGGGGTGTTTTTGCACCCACACACTTGTTTTAGTGCTTAGCCATCTTCTTGAGAATGTGGGGGAGATCTCATTCAAAATCTGCCAAATTCATCACTATTTTGCGTATAAAGAACAACTTTGTCGTCTTTTCAAGGAAATGTAAACACATTTAAAATTTGCCCTCTACGTATTTCACGCATGTGGCTTCAAAGTGCTCAATCTATTTTGCGCAAAAAAAAGAACAACCCTGTCGTCTGTTCAACGAAGTGTCAATAGACAACTGCAGTGTAAAGAGATGCTCTTGACATTTCAGCACACAAATAGGGATCACTGTGGAACATTCAGTAGGACCTCTATGGATTTAAATGGAAATCAGCCCAAGGGCTCCCAAAATGACACATGATTTTGAATTTAATCATAAATTAACAAAAAAGTAATGACAGGTTGGTCTAATACATAAACTTGGATAATATATACAAAAAAGCAATATAAATACTTTTTTAAAGTATTATTATATCGCATTTATTGTTTCTATTTCTATAGAACACAATGATAAATCGTTTTTCTCTATAGTAACCCCCCCCCCCCCCCCCCCAAAGAACCAACACGTGACTTTGATACAATGTTGAAAATATTATTATCTAAACTTGTGCAAAGTTGCGTGTTGGTTATCGGGGGGGGGGGGGGGGAAGCATCCATTTCAACTTTTTCTACTTAAATGGAGTTTGTTCTCTTAAAAGGGGAGTGTGGACTCTCAGGTACAGTCTCCGTACAACTGCCGTAACTTCTTCAATATTCATTTAATCTTTATAAACGTATAATCCAACCATGATAATGAAATTGACCATTTTGGAAAAAATATAAAAAACACGGTTTTTGAACCATTTTAGGTTTGGAAAAGATAACTCAAAATATATTTTGTTAAATTTTGTCATACTAGTTTTATGATAATCCTGATAACATTGGGGAGCGTTGTTTTTTTAATATCTTATTTATTTTTTGAGTTATAGACCAAAAAGTGCCAAAAAAAGGATTTTTTCCCCAAAAATGTGATTTTTATGATTTGGGTAAAAAAATCGGCTTGAATCTCCCTTGAACGTCCTCTGAAAATGAGCCACGTCGGATGATTAATGCTCGTGTTGTCACAGTGGCCCTTCTTCATGCGTCAATCTGAGCGGATAGCGATCCATATGAATCTCATTAGCCAGGCTATTGTCTTATTAATCAACATGGTTTTGAAATAAATAAGTAAATGAGCTACTTGAACTCCCGCTTGAACTTCGTTAAAACTGTATTTTATTTTAATGAAAGCTCTTTATCGGGTAAATCTAGACTTCTGTGTCCCAGATAGCGTAGAATATCATTGAGACAATCAATCATACGATAAACTAACAATTAAACGTAACAAGAGCGCAGGAATGCGGCTTCATTATTGATACGGCTATCGTAAGCAAAACGAAGTAGAACAAACTTACATACTTTTCCGGAGTCGTGATTAACTTAGATTGTGAGGCTTTAATGATGTCTTCAATCTAATGTGTGGTACCGCCTCACCGGTCACACGATAACAGGGGGTCGATGCTAGCAGCTGGTGTTTCGAATTCGATAAAGGGTAAGTTCCTGAGCCCCTCCTCGATAAACTATCTGCAATCCAAATGTCGGTTATTTGTGCTCACGAATCAGGCTTTTTCATCGTCATTTTCGAACTAATAATTTATTGTCTAAAGTCACCACTACAAAAACAAATTCGATTGTTTATTTTGTCTATCGCATTTTATTTCATAATAACAAAACAAGAGCCCGATAGGGTCCAGTAGTACCGCTTCATCACATTGTTGAAATTTTGTATGACTTTTAACCCGACTTGAATATAACGTGTCGTATATCAACAGACGTAAGACGACACAGGCGTGGTGGGAATAAATTGATTTAAATACGCCCCCAATCCGCATCAGTCCTTTATTACAAAACATCCGTGTTAATGTGAATCTGTTACTAGGTTTCGTTCGTTTTATATAAACAGATATGTGAGAACGAAATATTGTGCAATTCCCAAATGCACACAATGACGTACATCCAACGAAGTGGAGGATTTGTATCGAGATGTTTGTTTTTAAAAATTAGAAAACTAGTATCAAAGCTTCAAATATGTTTTTTTTTATAAAACTGCAGGCGAGTATTGAATCAAGCGGTTCTTAAATTAATGTTTGCGTTTTGAATGTTCATATAACTCGTTTAGATACAAGAAATTAATAGGAATGATAAACAAGTGAAATACCGTTCGTAAACTGAACCCTATAAAGGATATTGTGTCATGATCTAAGTAACCAAATTTGATTAAGGTCGTTAATGCATATTTGACTATTATTGTTACAATATGGATTTGGTTTAAATTAGCCTATAGACGATGTGCTTGTCTTAAATATTTCGTTGAGATAATAATGAAAAGGTTTACCAGATACATGTCATAAATCTACAGATAAAGAGTTAACTGATTTGTAATGGTTACCAAATACTCTACTGCCGCGAAAATAATCAAGTTGCTATTTATCTGCCAAACCTAAATAAACTGTGTAAGGGGTTTTCCCTAAAATTGTTGCTTGTTTCCTTTTCTCAACATTTAATATTGTTCTTATCTGGAACAGAGGGTAACATAGCAGTCTCGACGTCACAGCAGAAGACCTTATTTCGTAGTCCTCCCGCGGAAGCTATATTTCAAATACTTATTTAGTTTCTTAAGCATTATTCTAGTTTATGTGCACAGGCATTAGGCACTCTGTTTAACCTGCAAATAAATTGAATTTATATGACGTATTATGTGTAAATAATCAGAGGAATCAATTTAGATATTTTTGTTCAAACGATCGGACATTCACCTTGCTCGAGGTCACTAATCGTAGCATTAATCTATTATCGGAGCATCGTTCCACATGAGCAACCTACATAGTCGTGATTAAACCCTTCCCTCAAACACAATTAATGGACCAAGACTAATGCTTTCGTGAAATAAAAACCTTGTGTGTGGAGGAAAGTATACGGGTGAAGTACAATGTTCATTCAATAAGTTCTACCTCCTCACTCATATCATCGCTAATATTAATGTCAGCCTCATGACATTTGTCATGTTTATAGCTCTGAGTCATAGCTACACGTTTTTAGTAAATTACAATTTATATCTGTTTCACTTTTGTTATGATACGGTCCAAACCAGACTGAGATTTTGTACAACGAAACGGAAAATCACCCTAAAAATAAATACAGGTTTTTTCAGGTTTTTTTCGTATTGTATAGTTAGATATAAGAGCAAAATTTAAAATACTGAAAATGAAAATCGATGAATGGTATCTGAATATATTACAATGTTATCCTGTATAAATAAGATTGGAAGCAATATTAACTCTTGTAGGCTTGCAAACAGTGTAATATCAACTCGAATGTATTGCTACGCCTTTAGCGTAGTGGAATACTTATAATCAGTCAAATTGTCGGTGTTTACAAGTCAAGCGACAGTTATTCCCTGTATCTTAAAAAACGTTAACATAATAGTCACTTGGTGAGTTTTCCTTAGATGCAACCTTAAGAATAGTCAATCAGGTAGTCAATGGTAGAAAATTATCTCTTTAAGAGACTAGTAATCCCTCCATTTAGCCCTGTATAATGAAGACGTCTTAGTTCTTCGGAAAATCAAATTACTGTTGCCGAGTTATCCAGGGGAGGGGTAAACTTATTGGTTGTTCTGATCTGGTTCTGGCTAATCAGAGGGCATATTTTCCTTAAAAATCGGTCACATTTATTATTTAAAGTCTCTTAAAGAGATATCTGACATTTAGAGCGGTAATAATTGACCGATAGGTATATAAATGTTGTCTCTTAAAATAGGCCAAATGAATAGCACTTCAGCGTTATTTCGCTGTTTTTCGTCCGTTTCCGTCACACTAAATGGAAGTTTGGTTTTCACTGCATCTTTAAAAAGTTTCAACTATTACTCAGATCAATTTACAATGAATTTGTAGCTGAGGTTCCAAGCTACAATTGAGTAATATATTATAAGACTGGCCTATATAAAAACAAAATTATGAGGTAGGAGGAAGAATTTATTGAATGACCCTTGTATGTAGTAATGAGTGTATTCCAGGATGTTTCTAATTATAAAATACATTATCAATTTAACGATGATGTAAATATGATATAAATACCGCATTTCCATATGTTTTTAAAAGTAGAAAAAGCTTTTTATCATTATTGTTCGAAAATGAACAAATGAAAGCAAATGGAGTCTCTTCTTGAAAATGTGGTTGATGTTTTCTAATCCATTTTGTGCATACTTTGGAACACGTTTTAAAATATGATAATATATTATCCATGAACATAACAACTGATATCCCCCCTTTGACTTACAAAATAAACAAAATGATAATGGATTAAGGCGTATGTTTTTGACTTAAGCTTGTTACAATCTGGCAATGGATTATCACATATCTGACAATGGATTATCACATATCTGACAATGGATTATCTCAATATGATTGTTTATTTGATGCATCTGAATAAAAAAGAAGAGTTTTCAGGCAGACCAGAAATATTTTAAACATAACTCTATTTAAAAGTATTTTAATTCCAGGAAGATGTTGAACTAACAAGACTAGCCCATAATGGATTTATTTTCCAGGTCATGATATCGTGCAACAACATTTCTTCGATGGTATTCCATATATTGACTTTCCATTCCAACAACTTAACACCATGGAATGATTTGCTGTAAATATGTGCAGCCTACTGAAGAGGTTTTCTGCTCTCTCGGTAAATAAGCCAAGTGGTTTGGTGTAACAAGGAGCAATCTTATCTTGCATCAATAATCCCCTGTCATTAACCCCCTGGGGTCTACCTGTCTATCTTACAGTGGTTCTGATTGGTTTATTACAAGATGTACTCATATGAATAGCCAATTAAAATGCAGCTTGTAAAATTTTTCACTCCCATCTTTCTCAGGGATACAATTATTCTAACAATGTCTCTCATTGGTGCAATAAATGATGTATCCATCTTTTTAACAAATCGGCCGGTAGTTCTCAGGGGGTTAATGCATTTCAGAGAAGAATACCAACGTTCGTGTGAATCGGCAACTTCGTGAGCAGGATTGATAATTTAAAAGCCCGAGGTCTTAATACACTATATTACTACGAGGGCTTTTCTACGATACCACCTGTAATCATTTTATCACGTTCAGCGGAGGATAAATTCAAATACATTTGTTTTCTATACAGCCATGAGGCAAAAATAGTTGTCAACATTTTGTAGAAATGGGATGTATAATTATACGGGAATACAATGTTATGAAACATGATTCGCTGTAATGAAATCTTGCCACGTAAAGCTCAAATTTAATATCATTTGATAATGGTAATACTGTACAATGACCTCGAGAATAATAAACTGAATCCAACAAACTATGGTATTTGTTTATGAGGGCAAAGTTTGATTTGATCTTCTTTCTTATTGCAAGCTTATAAGTAAGGTTTTGTGACCCAGGGTCATAATCCTCTGATTCCTTCTATTTGCGAATATTCGCAATTTCGTCTACTTCCCCTCGGGCACTATTCGATATGTGAAGTTTGCCTCTTCAAACGAAACCAGATTTAATTGGTCCTACTCTGTGTGTTGGTTATGTCTTTACATCTTATAACACAGTGAAAATATTTCAAACACATTGTTCAAACAATTGTTTATACAATAGAATTCTGACATTACAGTGTTGAAAACAATAAACTGTATGAGGTTACAGTGGTGAGTTGATTTCAACCTGAGGTTTTGGTAATAGGTAAAAGAGGTTCTCGATCTTTACTATTACGTACTACACCCAATTCTAAAGCCGACGTGATACTAGAAAGCAGTAACCGGTATTTATAGTATTTCTCCGATGAAAACCGTTTTAGTTTTATGATTTGATATTTCAGAAAATCATCTTAAATCCTGGATATGGGAGTTCGACCACACGTTCATCATCTGACGCTTCTCTTTTCACTGCTCATATGGGACAAATTCATATTTGGGATAAAACGTGTATGCACCCTGCCTGTGGAACAGCCTCGCACGAAACATAACGTCTCATTTCTATCCATCATATTGACTGTGTTTGCATTCGGGTTTTTTTGTTTTCACGGTGTTTGATCTGTCTGGTAAGACGTCTTATAAATGTTGTTTATGTTTGTATGTATACGAGCAGTTGATACATTGGCTTGTATATATATATATATATATATATAAATATATGTACGGGTTAATTTATTCTCTACGCAAACTAAACTTGGTTTTGAAAACATTGATAACTATTCACTAATGGCACTAATTGCTTTTTAATCATACACATTTTATCCGGAATTTCTTTCATGGAGTCGCAGGAAATGGAAACTGTACACTCTATACAACGACATCAAAGTTTCATTGCTTCGCGTTTTATATAATGAATGTTGGTTGTCATTTATCAGTGATAATAAATAGAAACCTGCATACCGCTATTATATTTCTCTGCCCTTTCATAGACGAACTTCGTCTCTACATCAATTACTTGTAATGAGTTACATTTCTATTGACGTATTAGTTGGCGCGTTCATTAACCCTAACCCTACTACAACACACGACAACCGTGTGGGACAACCTCTTTGTATAACTCGACGTTTAAGTTTTTCGGCGAAAAAATGGACCCAAGCTATATAGCCTTGACAACCGTGGTGTAGTGGAAAATAATTCGGCCCGTGGTTCAAATCCCGGGAGGGGGTCGGGGTGACTTTTGGGGTGACTTTTTAAGATTTTGTTGTCCGAGTTAGGGTTATGCAGCATTTTTTCCCCAAAAAAATTAATAAATATCATTTCTATAACCCTAAAAATGGACCCATGCTATATACTTGGCGAAGTAACATTGGCTCCCGTGGTGTAGTGGAAAGTCAGTCGGCCCGTGTGCTGGAGGTCCGTGGTTCACTTTGGGGTGACTTCGTAAAGTATGCGTAGCATATACTGTCTGTTCTTTCTGGATTTCGAAATTTTTGCAACGCACAGAATTGTTTTTTCAGTAAAACAGGATTAATTTACAAATTAGCCACTATAATTTGTTTTGACAACCTGTGTTTAAACTACAGAGTACTAATTTAATCGTGGTTTTACCATTAAAACAAACACATTTATCTGTAAAAAAAATAAATGATACGTTTAAAAAAAAATTCCATTGAGGTGTTCTAATGATTTAATCCTGGCTAGACTCCTAATAATCATGGCGCATTCTTCAAACTAGAATGTTCATTTTCCTAGATGTGTATTTAATGTAACTGCTTTGCTGCGGAAAGTCAAGTTAAACCCACAGATCCACTCTTACCAGCCATACACTTTTGCAAATATCTGAAGGTAGGGATTTCTATATTTTAACTCTATTTTTCATCTGTCACCCAATGAAAAGGTGTACGTCACCCTGTAGACTGGCCGAAGTAGACCTATGCCATTATATACTGTAATAACCTATACTTACTGTATTTTCATCACGGTAAGTACATGAAGTAATAGCAGTATCTAGTCAGTACAGTTAACACTTTCTACGCGGCTATTAGTTTTACCATACAAAACAGATTTGTCAGAAACCTTTCCCAAATTTCAAGGTCTATCTCAAGGTTTACTGAACCAATGCTAGGCATGTTTGTACATATTTCAATGAATTTCTCATTGAGATTCCAAATATGGTGATGAAATCCAACAATCTTAACATTTTTGAAACATTTTGTGAAATTGTGGAATGTCGTCTGCTGACGCCTGCCGCGTGGAAAGTGTTTAGTGCATTTCAATGAAGCCTTAATAGCAATATAGACCACCAACAGAGACTAAACGTCAAATCGATTGTGAAGTATAATCATGTCAAAAAGATGGATTGTGTGGTTGCTTTGATACACCATTTGAAAGTTTCATGTTACTCAATTTTGTATTGACATGTAGTGACCTTTAGCTTACTGAGTAAATTATCGATATTTTCATACCGGTGGGGGAAAATCTAGGTTTCCTGTGTAAATATTATCATCAACAGGTTCTGAAATCTGTCTTTTTTCTTAAGTGAAATACTGTCGATAATTTTGTAATGAAATGACTACTTCGATTAATCTTTATTGAACAGTATGTATTATGATAGCGTCGTACACGGAGGAGGCTACAACACGGGCATAATTATTAGAAGGGTTTTGTTTTTAAATGGAATGATGAATTACACGAGTATTGTACCAAACGTGATTCGTGAATACAATGACTTAATGTTTTGTCAGCGTGTGTGATACTTTATTTACTCAAGGCTTTAATAACACCGTCCTAAATGAAAGAGGCGACAAACGATGTTTGGAATACTATAGAGTTTATATAATCTTGTATCAATGAGGAGCAACAAAATGATACAAACTCACACACTACACTACACTAACACTACCTGCTAATAACCCCTCCCCCCACACACACACATACACAACCCGAACGCCCCCCCCCCCCCCCACACACACACCCCTACACAATTATAGGACCCTCAGCAAAAACCCTCCTTCAGACGCGATGATTAGGACATCAGCCTGGTATGGGACTGACAATTAAAAACCTCATCAATTGTTAATTATATATCACTTTGTGCTTCAATTCATTCGTATTTTTAAACATTTTGTAACTGATTATTGTGTAAATTATGTAATACTTTTTATACAACAGTGGTGCTTTGCTGTAATGCATCTTTTATATCATATTTTTAAAATGTTTGCTGTTATTTTGTTGTTATATAATTGTATGCCATTTTTTGATGTATGTGATTTGTACAGTGCATTGATCTTTTGGAAATGCGCTCTATAAGCACCGGTAAATAAATAAATAAATAAGAGGTAATGTCGCCAGATGTGGGTAAATAAAAAAATAAAATAAAAAAATAAAAAATAAAAATCTCTTTTTTTAATTCATTTCCAAAACTTGGTATTATCATCTTTTCATGAACTTTCAACTTTAAAACTTCCTTACGTCGCTGTTCTGTTTAACATAAATACCTCAACAAAAGAAAGCCATCTACTTTGTTTACGTCCTATAAAGTGACTTCCGATTATCTTTGACCAAACAGGCTAGATAGAAATTTGGATAAATCTTGTTGGCACAATTTGGAACCAAATTTGCCACAAAATAACAAAGATATTAAATAAATAAAATAAATAAATGTTAGTTTTTTTATAAAGCGCTTTATCAATAAGTATGCTTTACATTCAAGCGCTTTACATTTATTCCGCTGCTCAGTATAGGTTACATCGGAATCAGTTCGTTTCACTTAGGGAGTGTTCATAAATACTTTGGTGGGGGGGGGGGGGGGGCATTAATTACAACTATTTTAACACTTTTATCGTATCGTTTCGGAAAACGACGACTTCTAATAAAAAATCGCTCTGAGTAATTCAAGATGTACTTATTGGTAATACATGTAGTAAATTTGAACACAATTGGACCAACCGTTACCGTAAAAAGGTGCGCGCAAAAAGTGCTTTTAAAATTCAAGATGGCCGCCGTTACCATGGCAACGGTGTCCGTGACGTAATTTTTTTTCGCTTAAAATAGAAATTCTTGCCCAAATACATCTTCTGACCAAAGTTCAAGTGTATAGGTTAAGTACTTTGAAAAATAGCATTTTCATGTTCAGTCTCCCCTTAAAAGCTTTACTTTCATACTGAGAGGATTAGACCAAGCCGATTTTGCCTCCTCATGTTTGCTGAAGCATATCTCCCGTTCTAAATAACCAATTGGAACGCAATAAAATGCAAACGAAAGCTTATTTACTCAGCTTTCATAATACATCAAGATTAGACCCGTGTGTTCCTGTCCTTTTAATGTATCTTATGTGCCCGGAGTGTTAACATTTTTTTGGGTCACCCTGTATAACACAATTGAAAAGTCAAACAAAATCAGTGTAGGTCTTCTTCTTTATAATCCTGCCCGACACTCGTGATCGCTGTGGTACATGTATGTCCTCCTCTTCTTCTTTATCTGCATCCTCTTCATCTTCCCCTTCATCCACCTCTTCATCCACCTCTTCATCATCCTCTCCATCTTCCTCTTCATCCTCACTCTCTGTTTCACCATCTCCAATTTCCCCTAGTACTATCTCCTCTTCCTCTTCTTCCTCTTCTTCCGAATCATCAACTACATCCATCTGGTCCTCCAAAACGATATTTAAACCTTGGCACACATGTCCAGTTATCCGTCTAAATTTGTCTGGCTTTCTTCCTTGGAGTGAAAGTTGATGATGTTCGAGGTATTTATTTAGTTCTAATATTGTTAGTTTGCGTAGGTGACCACTATTAAACTCATCTTCCCAATCGTAATCATCATACTCCTTTCCTTCACGCACATCCCGTCCTCTTTCTCTCTCAGTCTGTCTCATTACCTTCAACATTTTTTGTCTGTGCAGATGGAGCGAAAGATAACGAAACAACTAGGCGAGCTATACTCAGACAAAAGTGGTTTGAAAAGATGGGCCACAGAACAGCACCGCTACTGTGAGAAAACTATATCTACGCTTCAAAGTACCCAACACAGGGTGACTAACAACACAATGACACTGAAGACCACAGAACAGTCCTTGAAGACCATGTTCCCGCTACATGGTAAATCTGCATCGGAGAGGTACTATATTTTCAAGTAGTATATGGATATAATGCACTGGCCGTTACAGTAGATTTCCCGCTTTGTTGTAGATGAGTGTGAGTGGGACTTCTTTTTTGGGAGGGGGCAGGGCAGGGCAATTGTAGAGAGCACGCACCAAAAATGGTAGATATATAAATTAAAGATGTATATGTCGCGTTCAATAATTTAATATTTGCTTTCCTTAATAAAGGAGAGTAACCTTTTGCGAGGCCTGGACTTTCTTCTCTCCGAGAATGCTTTGGCCATGGCATTATGTGTTGAGATAAAGGAGACATTGGATATTTCCTGGGAGTTTATGAGGACACCATAAGGTGTACAATATTATTAGAGTCATCAGAAAGCTGTTAACCTTCCAAATGTTTGCCCGCATCATATTTATCACTATATAGCTTTGTTGAAGTTTTAATGTGCAAGCCTATATAAGCAACAAACTTGCAATTGACTTTTCAATATAAATATTTTGTGTAATACAAACATGTTGCAAGATTCGTTGATTGTAGATATAATAAACAAACACTTTTTCGATGATAAATATAGTATTCTTTGTATTGTATATACTTGGCTTCTGTATGATACCTTCACAAGATCATTTGATGGAACCCCCTCATTGCTACCTTGCTCCCTTCGCCATTGTGTAAAGAACTAACTATGGCTATCAAGTTTCATCTGAATATTCAACAATTTGTAAAGCTGATTTTAGTTTTGCATTCATTGATCCAAGTGTATTTTTTCAATTTGTATTGTTCCATAAATATTGGTTGGTATTAAAATGTAATAGTAGTCCTCGGTTTCCTCTCAATTTATCAACTTTTTCAAAATGCTGCTTTGTCAAAAATACCAACTTTTTTTTGTTGACCCCCCCCCCCCTATACAAGCACTTTTTTCCCTGACCCCCCTTTTAAGAACCTTTTTTTTGGTTGCCCCCCCCCCCTCATATTTTCCAACCCCCCCCCCCCCCCCACACCAAAGTATTTATGAACACTCCCTTAGGTTATTGCTGCCTATCTTACAAATTCTGCGTATTCCTATCAGACACTTAGATTATGATTATCCCAAACAGCTACCCGTTTTATGGAGAGAAGTAATTGCGGTAAAGTGCCTTGAACACGACATGTTGAGAACAACTGGACTCAAACCCACAACCTTTTGATTATGAATCTAGTGCTCTATCCGCTGTGCCACACATGCCCACATATTAGCCATTATTAGCACCAGTTAATGAAAATCCTTGTCATTTCCAAATTTACATATTCAACACACTACGCCGGAGAAACCGAAGGTTACCAAGCACATATCCCGTATGTGTCCCGTACTGATCAATGCACATTTCCCCTGCACGGGCTAATTCAAATTCAAACTGTCATGCATGGGCAGTCAGTAGGGAGGTCACGCTGCATGTCATATTTTGTTATACGCAAGAAAACAATGGAGTATCAGTGACTGCAATATTTGCTAGATATAGCTTCGGAAAATGGTCTATTTGGGCATCTCAAAAACTGAGAAACGTGCTAAAAATCAGGTAGAATTTTAGAGGAGGGTCAATAACATCTGCATATCGGTAAAATGTATAGTATTAAACACGTTTTGTGACCAAATTTATGTCGTAAAATGTTGGAAAATTCACGTTTTGAAAATCTGTGGTCTTCAAAATTACAGGAATCCTAACTCATTCTAAACCTCACCAAATCATGAAATGAACTCTCGTCTACAAAAAATTCCGTGTACGTATTGCTCTATCTGCTTGGAGATAGCGAAGACCACGGAAACTTCATAGCTTCATACCATAGAATAAAACCCGCCATTAGGCGCCATAGACATTACATGGCGAACATCGTACAGATTTGCACTGCAGTCCTCTGTGTAGGGAGTTTTGACAATAGCAAGGTCGTTCGACTATTGTGTTTGTGCATGTTTGTGACTACTGACCCTGTTTAACAATCTTCATAGCTTTCATATAGGGCTTGGGTGACCTAACTATTGACTGTGGGTAGTGTATCATGATTGCAATGTGTGATCGGTCATCCAGGCCATGTTATGCCATACACAGCATTTTCTCTCCGCGTTGTGTGTTGAAAATGCAAATTTGGACACGTCACGGATTTTCTTTTTAAATGGTGCTAATCATGGCTTATTTTGTTGTTTTGTGACAAATTCGGTACCAAATTGTGCCAAAAACTAATTGGAAGTTATTCTATAGGACATAAACAAAGTGTAATGACTTTCTTTTGTTGAGGTCTTTAATAATATTAAAACCGCAACAAACCAGATTTTGCTAATGGACACTCTACAGTATGTTCCCGCCCTTGTCTGGTGGCACATCACGTTCATACCGTTCAAATTACGTAACGCTTTAATAAATATAATGGTGCTGAGAAAAGAGGAAAAAGGGAAGCAAATTTTAGCAATGAATCAGCTTAAACGTGAAATATTTCCTCTTTTCAATCACCATGATCACGTTCGAAACGTTAAATATTTCCTCTTTACGATCACGCTCGAAATGTCCTCAAATATCAATAATGGAACCTCGCACGGCATAAGAATTATAAACAGGCTTAACCCTTCTCTGAATATAAGCTACGTCCAATGATTAATGCGCATTCTCTCATATTGGCCCCTCTATTCATGCGTCAGGCGAGAGATAACGATCCACGTGAATCTCATCAGCCAGGCTATTGTCTTATTAATCAACAAGGGTCTGAAATAAGTAAGTAAATGAACTACTCGAACTTCATTAAAACTGTATTCTATTTTAATGAAAGGCCTTTATCGGGTAAATCGAGATAATCAATCATACGATGAACAAACAAATTAAACATGACCAGAGCGCAGGTATACGGTTGCTTCATTGATACGGCTATCGTTAGCAATCTCTATATATGTAGTAAGAAAAAAACATTTTTAAGTCGCAGGACTTCGCTGGTGATGCTATCAGCATCAATTCACAGCCTCTCCATTCATCAGCATCGTGGTACTGCCTTCTGTTCGAAAAACTCACGTGTTTATTTAGCCTATAACATGAACAGGTATAATGCAGCTTATATATCGCTTGAGGTTTATATTAAGCTACTGGATGACGCAAAAAATTCTACCCTTTCTGTAATCTATATAGAAGTTACTGAGCTGCGCTCGCAAAACATGTTTTTTTTCTTCTTCTTCTTCTTCTTCTTCTTCTTCTTCTTCTTCTTCTTCTTCTTCTTCTTCTTCTTCTTCTTCTTCTTCTTCTTCTTCTTCTTCTTCTTCTTCTTCTTCTTCTTCTTCTTCTTCTTCTTCTTCTTCTTCTTCTTCTTCTTCTTCTTCTTCTTCTTCTTCTTCTTCTTCTTCTTCTTCTTCTTCTTCTTCTTCTTCTTCTTCTTCTTCTTCTTCTTCTTCTTCTTCTTCTTCTTCTTCTTCTTCTTCTTCTTCTTCTTCTTCTTCTTCTTCTTCTTCTTCTTCTTCTTCTTCTTCTTCTTCTTCTTCTTCTTCTTCTTCTTCTTCTTCTTCTTCTTCTTCTTCTTCTTCTTCTTCTTCTTCTTCTTCTTCTTCTTCTTCTTCTTCTTCTTCTTCTTCTTCTTCTTCGTCTTCTTCTTCTTCTTCTTCTTCTTCTTCTTCTTCTTCTTCTTCTTCTTCTTCTTCTTCTTCTTCTTCTTCTTCTTCTTCTTCTTCTTCTTCTTCTTCTTCTTCTTCTTCTTCTTCTTCTTCTTCTTCTTCTTCTTCTTCTTCTTCTTCTTCTTCTTCTTCTTCTTCTTCTTCTTCTCCTTTTTCTTCTTCTTTTACTTCTTCTTCTTCTTCTTCTTCTTCTTCTTCTTCATGTGCAATATTTACAGGTGCGAGTCAAAAGCTGGTAATGAAGCCATGGGGTGTCTGAGGGTAGTTGCGCCTCCCTCAGAAGTAGAAATTTTTCAATTTGTTGAACTCATTTGGTGCGATCTGGTGCTACTTTTGATCAAAATGTTATCAAAAAGCCACCTCTTCATTTCCAAAAAATATTTTGTTTTTTATCAATGCACGAAAGAAGTTGAGCATAATATTCTTGATTTAAGTATAGATGGTTTAAAAGCTCAAGTCTGAGGGCGGCACCAACACTTTATCAAAAAGCTACCTCTTCATTTCCAATCAATATTTTTTTTATCAATGCAAGTAAGAAGTTAAGCATATTTTACTGATATGTTCTTGATTTAAGTATATATATAGTGTTTAAAAGCTCGAACTGGGGGAGTAGGACTTTTTTTCTTTCCATTTTCGATTTGGTATGTACTTTTGAGCAATATTTTATTGAAAAGCAATCACTTTTATTTCCGATTAATATATGCTTTTTATGAGGCCCAAGCCAGAAAGAAGTTATACAATATACTATAGTCACCTCCAAAATATCAGATTTATTTATGGTTATTTTGACCCCGGTGAACGTTGTCAAAACCATTCGGGGTCATTTTACTGATGCCGATACCATGGCGTATTGATACCTAGTATTGGCTATCCGTCTCAAACATAAGCTATGGAAATCTAAATTCAAGATTGAGTATTAACATAAACTAAAATGTGTTTGCAATATTTTGAAATAAAGATAATAATGTGACCAACTGCAGCCCAATTTGTCAACTTTATAATGACTTGCAATTCAGAACTATTTGAGACACGGGTGTGCATCGGCTTCTTTAAAATTAAAACCATGGAAAGTAGATTTCGTAAGGATTTATATATCCATTTTATTGACATGATTAATTCAAGACGTCACTCACTTTAGTGATTGTTCACAAACCAGATACATGCATATTAATGAAGTAAATTAGAAAAGTATGCAAACAGCAAAACAAAATGGTGCTTGAAACAATCTATTTCTAAATATCATTATTAATTCTGTGTTTCATTATAATTTGACCCAGTATATGGGTTAATTTGACCCAGTAATTTGGCTAATTTGACCGAGTAATTTGGGTTAATTTGACCCAGTAATTGAGTTAATTTGACCCAGTAATTGGGTTAATTTGACCCAGTAATCGGGTTGTAAACCCCATGCCAAAGGGGTCGTTTCATTCAGACCCAAAATGGGGTTATATTTTGACCATTGCCAAAGGGGTCATTTCATTTGACCCAAAATGGGGTTATATTTTGATCACAACGGGGTTACTTTTTGACCAGGTACGGGGTCATTAGAATAACCCCCACCAATTGGGTCATTTTAACCCCGCCCGGGGTTAGTGTGCATAGTTGAAACCGGAAAACGGGGTCAAAAATGACCACGTCGGGGTCAAAAAATACACTGCCACCCAAGTGCATTTTGAATTGGAAATTAAACTATTTTTGACCCGGAGTTTTTAGTGTGTATAGTCACCATTCATAAGGTGCTGTTTCACCACGTTCACTGTCACTATCGTCGGCTTTGCGACGGATCCCACTGGATTATCTAATCCATCTGGTGTTCCTAGCGTCGTCCCTCGCCAGTGAGTATATTGCAATGTTGATATTGTCCTAATTGATTAGATTACTATTGAAACCCATCTCTGAAAATTATCTCTATGACTTTTTTCTTGGATTCTGGATAAACATATTCTCTATACAAAATATTGTACTATTTTTAACCTGGCCTTAATTTGCTTGTGTGGTATTTGGTGGACGCAAGATGACCACAGGTGTGAGAGGAATGAGTATAGTTAATACTTTCCACGCGGCTATTGGTCTACCATATTATACAAAACAGATTTTTCAGAAACCTTTCCCATCTGTCAAAGCCTAATTCAAAAATTACCGAACCAATACTTGGAATGTTTGTACTTACGTCAATGCATTTCTCATTGGTTATTCTAAATATGATAATGGAATTAAATTTGATTGACATTTTTATGAAAAATTGGAATGTCGTCTGCTGGAAAGTGTTAAAAACACCCTATTAAAGATACGCTTTTCGCATGTGGTGAATTTGTTTGCTGGCCCTGTTTCCGTTTCGCATTTTATATTAACTGATAGGGAGATACACATTAGATACAGAATACTGTTCAATTCTCTAATGACCTCGACAACGTCAATACTATGAAACTGTAGATTTGTATTGTGATGTTTGTTTTCAAGATAGGGAACAGTATCATCTGTAGCTATAATATATAATTGAGGACCCTAGATCTAAAAAGGGGGTTAAGTCACATTGAGAAAAATGGTAAAAACTGGGTTTCATTGTGTCCATGTGTGGACTTGACCCACTCGGGTTGTACCTCCCATGGACTCTAAACATAGCTTTACCATGACTTAACTGTAACATTTGAACAGAGGGTGCAGAGATCCTCCTTGTAGCAGAGACTGATACTTAACTACAATTTCACAAGATTGTGACTTAACCCCCTTTTAGATCTAGGGTCCTCAATTGCTGTAACTTCCTTTTGGCTGACAATCAAATAAACATTAAATTGTATAAGAAGTAATTATAAGGCTGTTTTTGTATTTTTAATTCACCGTAATGATGAAGGTATATTACAACGTTGATATATAGCTTTCCAAAAGTTGTACAAGATGGCACGAGAAGGATTTCCAATCTAAAAGTTAATTTAAGGGGGGACTCAAGGAAGTTTTTGATTTGATTTTTTGATTTTTGTGAGTGCTGTAATTATTGAACTATTAATCAAATGCTAATAAAAGTATACATTTTTGGAAAGGAAATAGATTAGCCAATCCAAATTTGGTGTCAATTTTGACCAAAAATTGTTGAACTTTTGAGAAAATCACATAATTCACTTTGTTGACCCAATTTTGTTTTGACAAAGCTAACAAAAAAAATTGAGTAATAAATGGCCAAATCGCTAGATAGACACTAACTTTTCCTAATCGATTTTTTTTTTGACCAAAAAAAGCCAAAAAGTGGAAAAAAACGAAAACATTATTTTTTGTGGCACTTTTTAGTGAAATTTCAAAAAAATATTAGATTATTTAAAATAAAAAAAATAAAACCTAAGTCTTTACATCATCATCTAGCGATTTAGCCATTTTTTACTCAAAATTATTTTTGTTAGCTTTGTCCAAAAAAATGGGTCAAAAAGTGATTTGTTTGTGATTTTCTCAAAAAATCAACATTTATGCTAAATTTGGATTCTCTGATCCATTTTCTTTCCAAAAATGTATACTTAGTGTACATTTGAGTCAAAGTTCAATAATTACTCTCAAAATGTTTTAAAAATTGTGATAGAATGTTTTTGTGTTTTATGTCACCTTTATCAATCTGATGCCTATCATGTATTTTCTTTTCTTATTTTCTTAGGTCCGTATGCACAAAAGAGTTAGACCGGGTCTAAAGTTAGACCTGGTCTAAGTGAAATTTATTCATGCCTCAAAAGCTGTTTTCCTCTGCATTTTCATGAGATATTTTGTGCTATTTTTGAACTTTGCATCCAAATCTTTACAATTTGTTAGCTAATTTGAGAACGAAATGTAATGAAAGTGTACATTTCACACAAAAAAAAATCACTTAGACCAGGTCTAACTTTAGACCCGGTCTAACTCTTTTGTGCATACGGACCATAGAGGTTATTTAGCACTGAAAACGATGATATTTTACTCTAGATTTTTGTGAATTTTTCTTAGCTTGAAAGTTTTGTCTAGATTTTTTCTTCTTTTCATATGAAAGTAGCTCTCTATTTGGATAAGTCTTCTGATTTCCACCGGTTTTAACACTTTCCACGCGGCAGGCAGCTGCAGACGACACTCCAAAATTTCACAAAATGTTTAAAAAATGTCAACATTATTGAATTTCATTAACATATTCAGAATCACCATGAGAAATGCATTGACATAAGTACAAACATGCCTAGTATTGGTCCAGTAATCTTTGAGATAGACCTTGAAAGTTGAGAAAGGTTTCTGAAAATTCTGTTTTGTCTATGGTAAAACTTATAGCTGCGTGGAAAGTGTTAAGGATACAAGATACAGGATGTATGTCTACAATCGCCACAGGTACAATACTAAGCCAGTTATAGCCAACCGTTATAAAACCAGGGGGTTGCAGACAGTCGAGTCGCTTATAGGATTACGTGTTTTATTGCTCATCCTTACTACAATTTTGAAAGGGACTTTCCCTAATACTGTTGCTTTTTAGTCTAGATTAAAGTGTTGTTACATTGTTATCTGGGTCAAAGAGTAAGGGATGGCATCCAGATTTGTACGGATTGAAAACCGTAGATCGGAAAGGGAAATCGCACTGGCTGTCCGTTCACGGGAGTTGTTCAATGCGTGGTTCGCTAAGCATGGCTAAACACGTATTATTGATTGGTCATTATTTAACCGCGTTCCGTTTATCAACACTAAACTGTCCGTTTATCCCAGTGCGTTTATCCTCTCCGATCTACGGTTTTCAATCCGTACGAATCTGGATGCCATCCTCAACACTCCACTAAATGCGGGCACTGAATAAAAGGAAAAAGGGATTTAGTCAGAAATTCTTTAGCTGAAATTGCATTTAAAAAATGTTCATGAAGAAGAACAATATTGTCACCCAACTAATCTTATATAGTCCCGGATATGTTCACCGTTGGAATCTTTTCAATTGATATTGTAACTAAATAACAAACCAAAAATGTGTTCGTATACGATGAAGAAGATTGTAGAAAATAAGGCTCATGCTACGATGGAATATTAAAAAATCATTTATGAATTGAATAGTCTACGTAAGGACATATTCTCGATATTATTTAAATTCATTGACGCATTTGCATGTTTCAAACCTTTTTTTTTAAACAAATCATAATTGGCAAAATTAGGCTGCTTCAACTATAATTGTTATAATTCAAACACAATTTTTATATCTGATGCTTCAAATTTTTACATCACAAGTGCTCCGTTCTAAATGAGGCATGTTTGCTTAGTTTTTATATAATTTTTTTTAAATTGAACATAGACACTGGTCCTTTTTCTTACATCATGAATTTAGTTGATTTATAAACACATGTTTAATCAGATCCCGGTCAATGTACATTTTGCTCAAACGATCGGACACTCACCTTGCTAGGTCACTTTTAGGGCATCGTCAATCTAATCAGAGCATCGTTCAACATGCGTAACCTGGGGAGTGATGATCAACCCTTCCCTAAAGGTAAACAAAACAAATATTGTCGTAAACAAATATTACCTTGTGAAATCAATCTTGCGGGTCTATCTCCGTTGTATTCCCGAATAGTTTTTAAATAATAAATATTTCAATTAACGTTTTGAAGCTGTTAATAAAATTCAGTATTTTCGTATGTGATGTGCGTGTTTGGTTTTTTTAATTGAGGGAAATGAAGCTTATTATAAAGTCAGAATAAAATAGATAAATAAATGAAAACGAAATTATTTACTTTAAAGATTTGATAATGCTTGAGATACATGTATTTACATGTCCTTTCTTATGCCACTGTATGTCCTTTGTGATTAGAAATAGATATCTAAAATGTTGAGAACAGCAACTTCAGATTTTCTTTTTAAATTTCTAAGAATATAGGGGAATATGGGGCAACTGGTCCTATAATAAGGCAACTGGTCCGAAATGAAGGATTTTGTTAGTGTATGGGCATACTGCTTTCTTTAAACAATACAACTTATGTTGAAACATGACATATATCCTTACCTTCTAGATTCCAAAACATTTGCAACTTTAGGGTATTTACACATGTGATATTCTCCAGATCTTTGAAGCCACCTCCTTGAGTGACTTATTGAAAATTCACAGATAGTATGGGCGATAAAGATGTGTTTAGATCATGTTTAATGTACTTTATATGATTGATATAATTATACAACAGTAAATATATAGTGTACATGCAGTACTGTACAGTATCATAAGATGATAAGTGCATGTATTTGATGGGTGCTATATTGTAGTGTGCTCAGGGACCTTTCGAAAGGGTCAAGCCGTTTGGTGACCCCAGTTTTCTGAACCCAGTTTTCTGACCCCACCTGAACCCACTTTTTTATTTGAGTTATGGTATGGGGCAACAAATACAACTAATATACCTGAATATTTCGGCGAAATAACAAGTAAAACCCTATTTTTAAAGCATTTTATGCCCAGCCTCGTTCGTGCATTGTGTGAAATAATGTCAGTGTAGCTCAGGAAATGCTACAGTACGTAATCACGCAAGGGCCTCCCATATACGCAACACACTCACATGTAATCGGACACGAGCAACGATACCATATGAACCACGTGCAATTGAACGCATTACTTTGTGGGTGATCTTGCAGAGGGTGATTTATATAGGATGAAGACACACTCATTAATTATAAATGGATAAATAAATGAATGAATACATAAACAACTAAATTATTCACTGAGTAAATGAATAGTTACTTATAAATAAATAACAAATAAATAAAATAAATATCTTTATTAACAAGAATGAAACATTTCATTAAGTGAATTGAATTGTTAATGATAGCTGGGGCTGTGCGTGCATGGCTGTGTGATGCTAAACCAACCCCCGGTGAGATTTTAATACAAATTAGTGTTTTATATAATTTAATACATGCACAGTGTAGCCCCCACCCCCGTGTGCATCCGATATTGGGAAAGAGAGTGAAGATCAGAATCCTTGACCATATTGACAAGTAGAAACAGGTGGCTTCTTAAACTTTGGTATAGAGATAATATTTGGTGGTCGAGTCAAGGCTGTTTTCTATACAACGACCGAATTAGAGACTATACGCACGCGGCTCGATATCATGTTTTTAATTTATTAAGAAAAACTGTTTTTCTCCTACATAAATGATACAGATTTAAACCATAATTCAAAGTATGTTCTTTATTATTATTTACTACATATTCAACAAATAAAAAAGTGGGTTCAGGTGGGGTCAGAAAAGTGGGTTCAGAAAAGTCGGGTCAGTAAACGACCGGACCCCTTTCGAAATATGATTAAAACCATAGGTTGTGGTTGTAACGACGGTAAAATGGCGCATGTTGCTAACTTGGGGCATGGTTTGGATTTGCGATCAAAATTATCGTTTGAAGAATGTTTCAACTTAACTCATTATTACGGGTATTCATTTGGTAGAGCTATTAGTTTATGAATTTGCAAATAGCAAAGTATACCATTTCTTATTTTATCTCAGGCCCGTAAGACACTTTTTTGAAAGGGGGGGGGGGCGTTTTCAACAACAACAAAAATGTGAGTCAAATATTTTCGAGTTTGCACCTATTTTTTGCACGATCGAGGTACATTTTGGCTCTAAACAAGCTTGTAGCAAAGAATATTGCATTTTGGGAAGACAAAATGCAATTTTTTCATCTGTGTACACATTTTCCGGGGAAGATTTTCAAAGGGGGGGGGGGGGGGGGGGCGATCGCCACCATCGCCCCCCTTCTTACGGGCCTGTATAATCTAAAGACACTCGACTATTTGTACGACCCGAACGCCGTTATAATTGCGAATTTAAAGATACCCGCTGGCTGCAGAAAACTGCGTAATGACCAAGAACTAAAATGCAGTTTTGTCTTTTTTTTTCTGAAATATTTTGGAGTTATTGATTATTATGACAAATGGTGGTATGTTTTAAAACATTTTGGCGTAAAATGTATTACGTCACAGGCGTGCTTGAATAATGTTTATCTCGACAAAGTGCTGAATCATTTGTTGGGCAAGTGATCCGAAGGGTATGGGGCAACTGGTCCACCTGCAAAAACTTAATCAAAATTGTAAATAAATTTTGAAAATTAGTTGTTAGTGCCAATAAAAAAAGACTCGGTATTGAAATGTGAATAGAATATGAAATATTTCACATTCTTTCTAGTTATTAGACATGTTGGGGGGGGGGGGGGGGGTATTTTGGGTCTAATACCACTATTTCTGCTAGAGAATGATTACAATATGATACGAACTTGCTTTATAATGGTTTAAAATCAGAATTCGCGGGAGCTCGCGAAAGTAAATTCATTTTGACACCCGCACCATAAATGGTTTAGGCCACGTTCGCTTTTTAGAGCCTTTTGTTTGCCACACCTGGGTTCACGGACCAGGTCTATTCTGACTCAGTGACGCGTGGTTTATCCCTCCGCGAGCGTGAGTCAAGTTTTTGGGTCATGTTCCTCCTCATAATTTCTGTGCTACTTCGACAGAAAGGTTGTCTTAATTTTGCTCTTTTTTGTAAAAAAGTTGTGTAATACCTCGGTATTATGAATTACATCTGTATTATATTTTAAATGGTGTCTGTAAATATATTTTCAATGACGGAATGAAATGTCATGATTTATGTATTTTATTCACTGCTTTTGGTGTATATATACTGTAGGGTTATCATTGTCATATTGACTAACTTCCCCTGTAACATGAAAAGCTGGCTAAATATCAAGATGGTTTATTATAAGTACTAAATGATGATGATATAAATGATGATTATATGAAGTAATTAAAATCATTAAAGCAAGGGGTATATATTGACAAATGTATGGGGCATCTTAATATTAAGTATTGAGTAACCATTTAACTAGGTTCATACCGTTTTATCAAATAAACGTTCAGTCGAAAATTTCGTTTGCTTTGTACACCATTATAGTATTACTGCTATTTACACGTTAACCAATAAAACTATATAAAACATTGGTTTCATGAGACATGTATCCTTTTTACACGTTGAATAATATGGAAATGTGTTTGTAAAGAAAATACTGCCTAGTTTCCGTGTTGACACTAAATGATTTCTGTGTATTCTAACCGTTTGAACATAATAGGACCAGTAGCCCTAATGATGGGGTAAACTGGTCCGTGCCGAGTAAAGTTTCAGATAGTGGTAATTGGCCTTTTGTTTGGATATTTTTTAACATTGACTATATGTTATATTTAAACAGTTACATAGGTGATATTTTCAAAGCAATTCCATAAATATTTACACGAGCTTTAAGCTTTTATATCATGAAATATGCTTAACCGGACCAGTTTCCCCCTATGTCATTCTTTGTCCAAAACAAACACCACAATAATATGAAATTTATAGTTATTAACTCGACCAAACATCTAATACCTGGGCGAATTAAACTCCCGCCATCTAAAATGTTCTCAACTGTTTTAAATTTCAATATCCTTTAAACCATAATATCGAGTATCGCCCAGGGGCTTCACCGAGTGTATATTATCAGATAAGTCTATCTATAAGACATGTAATACGATCCTGCATTGGGGGTCAGTTTCGTCGTTACGACTGGTCAATTTAACGACAATACAACGAGTAAAACGTCACAATTATCGTCCGACTATCTAGGTCACGGCACCCTCAGGCCAGTCGGACTGGGAATTAAATCGATGAAAATTGCTTCATTTTCCCGCCATATTTCAGGTCGTCTGCTACTCTACTTACTCTACTTACCACTTATATTCTCAGGTGAAAGTTAATAATATTCTCGAGCCTGTTTGTCAATGATGGATTTTGAACCTCTTATAATAGACTCAATCACTTGCCCAACACCACTAAATAAAACGATGAGTTGAGCCCTACAATATTAATGGCAGACGTCCGCTCACCCCTAAAATTACTAGATCATTCCTACGGGTATACGATATCCCTTGTTTGATAACATATTTATTTTCTCGCTGATAATTGTGTAGTTATCTGATATCATGATTTATGGTCTTTGAACAAATATTATCTGGTTTCTTCTCAATAACAAACTAACATACAACCCAAGGCACATAACTGATGATTCTGTAGTTTGCAATAATCAGCCACAACCGTATTTTAGTCGCTACGGCGCTATATAGCTATCAGTTTATTCGGGTCGTCAAACAGTGTAAACTTGGACAATCTGCCGACCAAGTAGTCAAACCTTTTTGACTATTGCTATAACCATTAGTACAAGGTTTATTTCTTTAAAGTGGTAAAAGTCAAATTATCATCTATATTAAATTTCAGCATATAAAAGAAAGATAGAAAGCGCAGTAAACCACTAAAACAGTGCTAAAACGGAGTTATGTTCAATGAGTTTTCTTGCACCTTTTAAAGGGTCTGCATAACACGGTTGTTGCTCATTTTCATGCTAATTTGTCTCAGAATAAGCTATCAAAAACTATGATAAAATTAGGTTCTTATGAACTGATCCAAAAGATATTCTTACTGTGTACGTTTCGGCAAATGCTGTAGCTTTT
Source organism: Ophiura sarsii (assembly GCA_035610835.1). Lineage (NCBI taxonomy): Eukaryota > Metazoa > Echinodermata > Ophiuroidea > Amphilepidida > Ophiuridae > Ophiura > Ophiura sarsii. Next base: position 8,573,003 of record CM069442.1, on the reverse strand, counting down.
CTCAACACACGCTTGGTTGTGATGAGCTATTGACTGTCACCGGTTTTGGAGTTGCCAGTTCGTTTCTTGACTGTAAAGGTTCATCAAAAACGTGTGAAAGGTGATACTACCCCCTCGTCTCTGTTCATGGTGGTGCCCAATTTTTTTAAATTTTATCTCCACTGGTTCTTTGATCCGTCTATTATACCGATCTTGTTCCGTTCGAATGACCTTAGCCTCTTTCCATCCAATCACCTGATTAGTGTCCACAACATGATCCGTAATGGCCGACTTATGTACGACAGATTGCGAAGACTTACGGCTAGCTCGGTTGGCTGTCCTAAAAAACGGCACCAAATTTAAATATTCGCCTTCCATTAAAGCTGGTTGCTATATGACATAATTTTCGTGGGCAACCAACCGACTGTATTGCAACGCCCATTGAGTAGTTTAAACGCATGAGCGTGGATGTAATTTGCAACATAATGGAAACTCACAGTTAGCAAGAAGTACCGCTCGTACACGCCCCGAATTTAAATATACATCCAGGCAATCCTCTCGTAGTAATTGATAACAATAGGTTTACCAGACCGAATTAATAGCGCTCCTAAGCGGGCAATTTATGTCATGGTTTCGCTCATTTAACACAAGTTGCAGATTTTACATGAGGTGATGAGACAACATGCGTGGTGTTGAGTTGGTCACGTTTGTCTTTTGGGTGGACAAGTTGGTTGCGGCTGTACAATGCGGTCGTATGGCTGTATATATACGTTTTAGTTCTTTCTTGCCCGCGATAGCCTTTCCGAAATGCCTTTGACATAGGGTACGACAACAAAACCTTTGTGGTGTAGAGGATATTGAAATTAATCGTTTAGATATTGATATGTGTGGGTAGGCTTTCTATAGACCATCAGCTTTGCTGAACCATCTATTTTCTTGTCGATGAGTGTGTCCAAAGGTATTGTTTCCATCAGTCTCTTTTACAAAGATGAATTTGATGGAGTCTGTCTATTTTGTTGATAATGGTCTGTACATTTTCCATAACTCTAACACATCAACGTATCGCAGCCATCACTTCGCTTGCTGCTCCAGGGCCTCCATGAACATGTTGGCTGCTATTGGCGCTACTGGACTGTACCATGATCCCCTCAGAGTGGGGTTTCCACACTCCTGGCTCTCTGCAGGCATTTTAACTGATCAACGCAGACGGATTCAAATTGTCCAATAGATATCCGTGCCTTTTCACCTCAATAGGGTGGAGGTTGGGAATGACGGTGGTTGACGAGGGGAAACTTCCTGGGAAACCAATTGCATTGTGGGACCTCCCCAAGGGGGGGGGGGGGGGGGGGGGGGGGGGCGGAATATAACGATTGATGGGTTACAACATACATCGCATGGGCTTGCAATGTCATTCATCACGTTTATCATATTGCTGCCGATCCTGATGAATCAATTCAACAATATTCGTCAAAATCACAAACTACTTCATAAGCATGATAAGATTGAAACCCATTGGTATATGGTTGGTAGCGTGAATACTAAATGCATCAATTACTAGCTCTATTCTTTAACAAACCCACCACTCATTCGCAAAATGGATATGGGTTCGCGCTAGAATAAATAATGAGTAAAAAGGACGTATGTATGCGTAGATACATTCAACATACTACCAGTCTTGCTCTGACAGTTTGTTTAATCTAAATATTGGTGAGTTCTTTACAGTTTCACAGGAATTGCTATAACGTATCGTAAATCACTAAAACCGTTGCAAATTGTTTTAGATACGGTTACACATCACTTCTAAAAGACATAAACGCAAGAATAAACGGTCTTGGAGTAGATTGTATAGAACTAGTGACAGGTTTCCGCAATTTAAATATTGGTTAAACTTATCTAAAATGTGTGTCTCTTGAAGTGTACCACGCTATATTAAGTAGGTCGAATGTGGAACATTGATTGTGATGTTATTTGCGTTGAATTACATGCAACATTAAGATCTGAGTCACGCTTCCGTTGTTATGCCTTCTTGTGGTTCTCTAATATGACGATTGTTTACCATTCATACCATCATCGTTAAACACTAGACAGTCCGATACAAGATAAATTAAATATCAGCACGAAGTGTTGACACGAAAAAGCAAATCAAACGTGATAGATGGAGTCTGTGTTGAATTTTACCCGATCCCGTTCAGACTGACAATAATGCAGAAAATCGCTAAAGAATAACCAAAGAGTCGTATTAGAACTTCATAGCATTTTGCTTTTTTTAATGACTGTTAGTCCGTAACACTGAAGTAAAAGCGTACAGAGACGCATGCCTGGGAGCAATTATACTGCAGTAGTTGTAGACACCTAAATAAGTATTGGATAATATTGCTTAAGATCAGCTGGTGTCATCACATGTAGCACCATTCCCACTGAATTCTACTTTCACTGATTGTTTTCTTTGGGGTGCTCCATTCGATCGTACAATCACGTACATGTATAGTGCGGAACATTACTTAATTGCGATACGATATTAAGAAATAGAACGAATATAGTTGAAGGGTGAAAAATCGCATTGCTTTAACCATAGGTTGAAATTGAAAAGCTGGTGTGGAAGAGGGAGTTAGGTATACCTTTAATATTTGTCTTAGCAACGGGGAGGATGGTTGTCTTAACCTCTTCCCTCACTCGTTACTTAGGGATGGCATCCAGATTCGTACTGATTAAAAACCGTAGATCGGAGAAGGTAAACGCACTGGGATAAACGGACAGTTTTGTGTAGATAAACGGAACGCGGTTAAATAAAAACCAATACGTGTTTAGCCATGTTTAGCGAACGCATTGATTGAACAACTCCCGTGAACGGACAGCCAGTGCGTTTTCCTTCTCTGATCTACGGTTTTCAATCCATACGAATCTGAATGCCATCCCTTAAGCAGCAACTTTGCAGTGCTTTGAAAGCATATCAACCGAACGCGTAATCAGTGTTCAATTGGAAATCTGTACGTTTTCCCCTCGTGTTGCAACTGTCCAATACGTAACAAGTTACCTCGTTTTCTGTCCCATCAGAGTTCACCTTCAATCAAAGTATTTCACTCCTTTTAATATCTTTCTTCAGCTTTGTGTGTCATCAGGTGGTATTTGATGTGATTTAGTAGGGTTAGTTAAAATGTCAATCATTCGATTGGTGTAGAATAGTTTGGCGCGAAATATTAAGGGTACGCTGTTTTTTCAGCCAGCTACTATTAGGTTGACTTCTTACGGTAGAAGAATTAAAGTTCGTTAGAAATCATCTTGCCTGGTTGATGCGTTTTTTTCTGGTTGAATGTTTCAAAAATGTCAAAATGATTGAATTTAATTACCATATTTGGAATCACCATGAAGATGCGTTAAAATAAATACAAACATGCCTAGTATTGGTTCAGTAAACCTGGAGATAGACCTTGAAAGTTGGACAAGGTTTCTAAATAATCTATTTTGTATTTGGTAAAAACAATAGCCGCGAAGATATACGAATACTTTGGAGCGCATTTTATACTCTGCGCCTCAAGCAAAGGCCCTTCTGCGAAATTGATACGCGTGATCCTAGAGTAAAGTTGACCTCAATATCAGACTTGCATTGACGCCAGAGCTTTAGTTTACACCAATCAGTGCACAGAGACTCGTGAAAATGTGTAGCACTTTTGGGCATGGCAACAAGACCCTTGGTTTCATTTCAAATATAATGTTCATAGCCTAAGCAATGAATTATTAAGAAAAAATATTCCAAGTTACAGCGTAAAGCATTCTTCTCTATGGTTTAGAAACAAAGACTGATACAACTTAAGTTCGTAAGCTATTGGATCGATGTTACACCAGGCTTCTTAGATCAGCCCTTGATATAAAATGGAAGTCACACATCACCAGCAAAGAACTCAATGGTGACCTTCCCAGAGTAAGCAAAGTGAAAGAATCAAGAAGAGGCGACTACAGTTTGCTGGACATTGTGTCAGACGTTCTGGGGATGTGGTATCAGATCTAGTTCTATGGAAACCAGTTCATGGCAAAAGAAATACTAGACAACCGATGTTAAGCTATGTGGATATCCTATGTCAGGACACTGGACAAATTAAACACCTGCTGAGATAAAGACCTGCACGGAAGAGAGCAATCGTTAATGTCCGACAGATTTCGCCGGAGTGAGTGAGTGCAGCAATGAATAAGGAAAGGGATGAAAGATAAATATTACTTGACCAACCTTGGAATTTGCAATTGCTAATAAGACATAGCGTAATGATATTAACTGTTACCTGCTGAAGTCCAAACCTGAAAAAGCACGGATCTTCCGCTGCGTGAGATTTGAACTCGTGATCTCCTGGTCACCGTTCAAACGGCAATTTTAACCAGGGCTAAGTACATGTCTTAAGCACTATAGTTTACAAAACACACGACACAATAATAAATGGAAAGAAAATCGGTTAAATGCGGTAGAGATAGGTTGGTAATATACAGAACAACACAAACGAACATCGGCAAATGTCCCTACCTGAAAAAAAAAGTTTTTTTTCACTGCACACTAGATACAATACTTTTCTTCGATCTCAAAACCGGCTATTTGAGGTTTGTCAGGATATTGGATAGACCTGTCTATTTGATCATTATTCATACACTAGCCTTTTGAAAGATTACTTGATTTTGCTACATGACCTTTAAGGAATTCAAAGACAATTTGAATTAGATAGCTACAGATTAATACAATTCCACCTCGACATAGTTAAAAGGGATGAGCATACTCCACATCGCTCCAACGCTTTTACGCTCTGACACATGCGTACTAACGTTCTTGATATAATACGCTGGATCCCGGTGATCATTAAACAATAGAAACAGATAGGTCGGAGCCAATATGACACGCGTAGCGATGGCAAACGCTACCGCTCAGCGGTAGAGCGTTGTGGAGTATGCTCATCCCTGAAGTGTCTTGATGAGAGTGAATTGAGTACGTACTTCATGGTTTTAGGTTTTGAAATACGAGGACTGCTAAGAGGTATAATTCTAATACGATGTATATGTCGAATGGATTAGTAGCGAAATCCGACGCTCTGGGCGAAGATCAAAACTTAGTGGCAGCTTATCTACCTTAGTGACCTTGATATATAATCCTTAGTTATATTAGTTGCTGATTTTTCAAACGTCTTTGCTCCCAAGGACTTTTCATTTAGTTCCTGTTTAAGCATTAAGCAACTTTTATAAACTATCTGTAAAATACAGGGTGTCCTTAAAAAAAAAGTGCAGGTGTTCCACGTCATCGTTCTCGTTGACTACTCAGTGTTTGGCTGTACCATTTATATAGATAATCTTAAAGATAATTTGATTTGCCTACGCATGCCGTTAGTTGGATTGTAATTGCTCTTCTCAATTTCACGATATGCTTGATCAATCACGAGTACTTTAAAACGGGTTGTGCCACTTGTTAAGGAAAAAAGATGCTTGTGGCAAGAGTTATTTTTCTCATGTAATAATCAGTATTTACTAATTGACGTTTATATGAGCTTCAAGGTGACTAAATTACCTTTTAAATGCCGTTTGTTTTGTCTCCTTTGCTTTGTTTCCCCCCCCCCCCAAAAAAAAAAAAAAAAAAAAAAAAAAAAAATAGGGTAATTAAAGTTGATCACAGAAAGTCTAATTTGTGCTCATTTTTAAGAAGAAATGCTTCAAAGCGTTAAATATAACAGCAATTTTACACATGGATGATTTTTGTTTGGTTCAAGGTGTTTTTATCGTACCTTTAAGGGTCAGAATAACATGATTATTGCTCCTTGGTCATTTGTCTCAGAATAAGCTATTAAAAACTATATAGAGTTTAAAACTCATTCGCATCACAAACTACTTCCAAAGATCGCCTGAACGTATGCCAACGTATGCGAAAATATCAAAAATACGTTGGTGTACGTTGGTGTACGCTGACATAAGTTAGGGGTAAGTTGGGGATACGTCGTTTACGTTAAGAGCACGCTGTGATACATTGTGAAAATTTGGAACACGTCGAGCCCGCGAAAAATTATTGAACATGTTCAAAATTTCTCGACGTACTCAACGTGTGCTTAACTAACGTTCTGCATAAGTTCCCGATAGGTTCGTGGAACGTTAGACATACGTTTACAAACGCTGACATACGTTAGACATACGTTGACATACGCTGACATACGTTAGATGTAACGTTACTCGTCGTAAGTTATAGGTTGAACCTATAGATTTACCCTTCTAGATATTTTAATAGTTATCATCTAGGCTGCTTTTACTTGACTCAGAACTGGCAACACTTGTCCCGCCGTGTCCGAAACTCAATTTCCGCAGCGGCATAAGTCACGCGTTCGTTGTACGCCGAGGATACTCTGAGGATACGTCGAACACGGCAGACATACGCTACGAATACGTTAAGCATACGTTTGTCATACGCTCGCCGATCGCATACGCTCTGATACGCTGTCATAAGTTTGTTATAAGTTAGTGATACGCTATCTATACGTTAGTCATACGCTATGTAAACGTTCAATACGCTATGGATACGCTATGGATACGTCCATTAATTCCATCACCGATGTCGACTTTTCCTACGCAATTCGTTGGGAAGTTTGACGTTCTTGGACGTTTTTTGGACTCTGACAATTTTCGAGCTATTTTTTGAATACGTCGGCATACGTTCAGGCCACGTTCAGGCCACGTTCAGGCCATACGCTATGGTGTGACAGGGCCTTTACAGCTTTACAGAAAATTGCTCTAAACGTATCGTAAATTACTAAAACCGTTGCAAGTTGGTAAAGTATATCTGTTTGTTTTAGACACGGTTACATCACTTACTAAAAGGCATAAAACGCAAGAATAAAGGGTCTTGGAGTAGAGTGTCTAGAATTAAGTGACAGGTTTTCGCAATTCAAATATTGGTTAAACTTATCTAAATAGAGGAGGATGGGGCAACTGGACCGGTTAAGCATAATTTCATGATATAAAAGCTTAAAGCTGGTGTAAATATTTATAGAATTGCTATGAAAATATCACCCATGTAACTGTTTACATATAACATATAATCAATGTTAAAAAATATCCAAACAAAAGGCCAATTACCACTAACTAAAAACTTTACTTGGCACGGTCCAGTTACCCCATCGTTGGGGCAACTGGTCCTATATGTTCCAACGGTTAGAATACACAGAAATCATTGATTGACAACACGGTAACTAAGCAGTATTTTCTTTACAAACTAATTTCCATATTATTTAACGTGTAAAAATGATACAGGTCTCATGAAACCCATGTTTTATACAGTTTTCGTGGTTAACGTGTAAATAGCAGTAATACTAATGGTGTACAAGGCAAGCGCAATTTTCGACTGCACGTTTATTATAGATAAAACGGTATGAACCTAGTTAAATGGTTACATGGTTGTAATATTCAGACGCCCCATACATTTGTCTATATATACCCCTTTCTTTAATGATTTTATTTACTTCATATAATCATCATTTAGTACTTATAATAAACCATCTTGATATTTAGCCAGCTTTTCATGTTACAGGGGAAGTTAGTCAATATGACAATGATGACCCAACGGTTGATATACACAAAAAGCAGTGGATAAAATACATAAATCATGATATTTCGTCATAGCAAATACCTTTACAGACACCATTCAAAATATAATAAAGATGTAATTCATAATACCGAGGTTTTAAACCATTCTAAAGCCATTTCATGTCATATTGTAATCCTTCAATATCAGAAATAGTGGTATTAGACCCGAAATGCCCCAAAATGTCTAAGAACTTGAAATAATGTGAATTATTTCATATTCTATTCACATTTCAATACCGAGTCATGTTTTATTGACACTAACAACTCATTTTCAAAATGAATTTTACAATTTTGATTAAGTTTTTGCAGGCGGTCCAGTTGCCCCACACCCCTTCGGTCCACTTACCCCAACAAATGACGTAGCACTTTGTCGAGATGAAACGTTATTAAAACACGCCTATGACGTAATACATTTTACGCCAAAATGTTTTAAAACATACCACCATTTGTCATAATAATCAATAACTCCAATACATTTCAGAAAAAAGGCAAAACTGCATTTTTGTTTTTAGCCATTACACAGATTTCTGTAGTCAGTGAGTATCTTTGAATTCGCAAATATTACGGCGTTCGGGTCCTACAAGTAGACGAGTGTCTTTAGATAAGTAAGAAATGGTGTACTTTGATATTTGCAAATTCATGAACTAATAACTCTACCAAATGAATACCCGTGATAATGATTTAAGTTGAAGCATTCTTTAAATGATAATATTGATCGAAAATCCAAACCACCAATGTCCCAAATTAGCAATATGCGCCATTTTACGGTCATTTCAACCACAACCTATGGTTTTAATCATATTTCGGAAAGTCCCTAGCACACTACAATATAGCACCCATCAAATGCAATATGCACCTAGTATCTTAAGACGACTGTACTGCATGTATATATTTACTGTTGCATATCTGTCAACTATATAAAGTACATTAAACATGATCTAAACCCATCTTCATATATCGCCCATACTATCTGTGAATTTTCAATCAGTCACTCAAGGAGTTAGCTTCAAAGATATGGAGAAAAATCACATGTGTAAATACCCTAAAGTTCCAAATGTTTTGGATTGTAGAAGGTAAAGATATATGTCAAGTATCAACAAAAGTCGTATTGATCAAAAGAAAGCAGTATGCCCATACAATTACAAAATCCTTCATTTCGGTCCACTTGCCCCACGGTCCAGTTGCCCCATATTCCCCTATATGTCCCTTGAAGTATTGAGCAGCGAGCTGATATTAAAAGTAGGTCGAATGTGGAACATTGACTGTAATGTAATGTGCGTGGAATAACAAACAACAATAACACTTTCCACGCGGCTATTGACTTTAACGTATACAAAACATATTTTTATCCAGTCAGTCCTACGATAGCCACCCTGTTTCTGGAATGGCTGGAGCAGCAGGCGATGGCTTAGCGCGCCTCTTGAATTCTCACTACCCTCCCCCATCAGAAGATGGGGTCATCAGAACCCTCTTTGACCGTAAGGATAAAATTGTCACTGAGGAAAAAGACAAACAACTCGAAGAAGGTCCGTTTGCCCGTAGAAAAAGGGTGGTTTTTTTCAGGCAAAAAACCATTGTAACTCTGAAGTTAAAAAAAAGTACAGAAAGACGCGTGCCTGAGAGCACTGAAGTAGTAGTAGTAGTATTAAACATGTGAATACAAATGTGATAACACTGCTGAAGATCAGCTTGTGTGATCACGTGTTGCACCACTCCCACTTTCACACTATTCACTAATTGTTTCTTCGGGGTGCTCCATTCATGCACGTATAGTATACAGGACAATACTTAATTGCGATACGATATTAACCTTGCTTCAAGAAATAGAACGTATATAGTTGAAGGGTGATAAAATCGCATTATTTAAGCTCAATTAGATACACCTGATCATACGGTAACGTGCACTTTATGACACATTTGCTGCTCTATGGCTGCTAAAGAATCCCCATATTTTTCTCATGATGTCTGTAAAATCTTAGGGGCCAGAAATGTTTCATTTAGAAATGATAGGCTAAAATGTGGTGAATTTACTGCCAAAGGTGGTTAACCACCAGCCAGTTTGTGTACTACTCAATGGGAACAAATATTGTGAGCTTGTGCTTCTAAAATTAGAACCGTTGCAGTTATGCAACTCAAACTTTGGAATGTGACAATTTTAAGGATGACCTTTCATATAAAATAGAAAGCATACAGTTGAAAATCGGGCCAGCAATCAGAAGATATACCTTTAATATAGTTATGTGTTTATACGTAGTGTTTATTTAAGACATCACCAATAATCTGACTGATAGGCTAATGGAAATAAATATATAGTAAGTTTGCCGTCAGCCGCCCTCAACATTTCATTTATTGTGTCCTAAACTTTATGATTTTTGGAAAATTGTACATAAGTAGTGTTGCCTTTTTTCCGCCCAGCGCCTCCGAGAAAGCTAATAAGTATTTTCCGAAGTTAACACATCTGGTTGTTATTTGCATGTTTTATACATTTCGTCGTATCGACGGTCGTAATAAAACTTCATCAGCCTTTGTGATCACATGTTGCACCACTCCCACTTTCACGCTATATTCACTAATTGTCTCTTTAGGGTACTCCACTCGTGCACGTATAGTATACAGGACAATACTTAAATGAGATACGATGTTAACCTTGCTTCAAGAAATAGAACGAATATAGTTGAAGGGTGATAAGATCGCATTATTTCAGCTCAATTAGTTACACCTGATCATACGGTGACGTGCACTTTATGAAACAGTTGCTGCTCTATGGCTGCTAAAGAATCCCCATATATTTCTCATTATGTCTGTAAAATCTTAGGGGCCAGAAATGTTTCATTTAGAAATGATAGGCTAAAATGTGGTGAATTTACTGCCAAAGGTGGTTAACCACCAGCCAGTTTGTGTACTACTCAATGGGAACAATTATTGTGAGCCTGTGCTTCTAAAATTAAAACCGTTGCAGTTATGCAACTCAAACTTTGGAATGTGACAATTTTAAGGATGACCTTTCATGTAAAATAGAAAGCATACAGTTGAAAATCGGGCCAGCAATCAGAACATATACCTTTAATATAGTTATGTGTTTATACGTAGTGTTTATTTAAGACATCACCAATAATCTGACTGATAGGCTAATGGAAATAAATAGTAAGTTTGCCGTCAGCCGCCCCCCCCCCATAATTTCATTTATTTTGCCCAAACTTTATGATTTTTGGAAAATGGTAGTGTTGCCTTTTTTCCACCCCAGCGCCTCCGAGAAGGCTTAAATAAGTATTTGTCGAAGTTAACACATCTGGTTGTTATTTGCATGTTTTGTACATTTCGTCGTATCGACGTCCGTAATAAAACTTCATCAGCCTGTGTGATCACATGTTACACCACTCCCACTTTTACACTATTCACTAATTGTTTCTTCAGGGTGCTCCATTCATGCACGTTTAGTATACAGGACAATACTTAAATGCGATACGATATTAACCTTGCTTCAAGAAATAGAACGAATATAGTTGAAGGGTGATAAAATGGCATTATTTCAGCTCAATTAGATACACCTGATCATACGGTGACGTGCACTTTATGACACATTTGCTGCTCTATGGCTGCTATTATTCCTTTCTCAAACAACTTTAAAGGGGCACTAAGAGATCCTTTATGGAGGGAGCCCTCATTTTTGTTTAGAAGTTTGGGGTTTTTCACGTATACGTAATGCTTATACGTACAAACTACCACCTAATATTATAGAGCTTAATTTGCAGCATTTATTGTGAAATTCATAGATTTGATAGACCACAGATAGCTTCTTACTTATTTATTTCATGTTTATTAAAATAACCTTGAAGACCACCCATGGCTTGTTGCGTGATACATAGTCATAACCTCCCTGATTTAATTTTTGGTGACTTTTAACCAAAATACAAAATGAAAGTGAAAAGCACTAATACACCTTCGGAAATGCTGAGCAAATGGTTTTTTTCTTCATTTTTACGGATTTGTTTTAAAGAAATCTTACATGAGAGGGTTTCTATGTATAATTTATGTAAACAAGGTAAAAATGTTGAATTTCATTTTTTGAGAAATATCTCTGTGCCCCTTTAATAGAGTTATGTTTTAGAAACGAAAAATAGAACGAATATAGTTGAAGGGTTATCGCATCATTGATACTCAATTAGATACACCTGATCATACGGTGACGTGCACTTTATGAAACAGTTGCTGCTCTATGGCTGCTATTAATTCTTTCTCAAACGACTTTAATATGTGTTCATACGTAGGCTAATGGAAATAAATAGTAACTTTGCCGTCAGCCGCCCTCATTATTCCATTTATTTAGGCCCAAACTTAGTAGTGTAGTGTTGCCTTTTTCCACCCCAGCGCCTCCGAGAAAGCTAATAGGTATTTGTTAAAGTTAACACATCTAGTTGTTATTTGCATGTTTTATACATTTCGTCGTATCGACGGCCGTAAAAATAAAACTTCATCTGCCTGTGTGATCACATGTTGCACCACTCCCACTTCCACACTACAGTCATCAAAAAAAGTAACTATACAGGTAATAAATGTACTTTTAACTTTAAAAATATATATCCTACCTAGAAATATCAAATCATCAAGTTGTTGAGAAATTTATCTTCTTTAATATGAGATATTGCACGCTAGGATCGGTTGAATATTTAAGAAGCGACAATCCAAAAGGTAAGGTAAAGTCACAATTTCAAATTCACATTTTACATTTCAACACGGAGGAAAGAATGACAGGTAGCGTGTGTGTGTGGCGTATTGATCCATCGGAACAAAGCGGCCGACTGTCCAACCTGCGCATGCATCCCCCAATTGCACTACCGGTAATCGATAAGGTTACCGTAGATTGGTCCGCGTGTAGAAAATAAAAATGTGAAAATGAAAATCGGACTTCTCCTTATATTTTTGAGTGCCACTTCTTCAATAATCCCCCGATCCTAGCGTGCAATATCTCATATTAAAGAAGACAAATTTTTCAACAACTTTATAATTTAATATTTTTAGGTAGGATATATATTTGAAGAGTTAGAAGCCCATTTATTACCTGTATAGTTATTTGTTGATGATTGTATATTCACTTATTGTATCTTCAAGGTACTCCACTCGTGCACGTATAGTATACAGGACAATACTTAAATGCGATACGATATTAACCTTGCTTCAAGAAATAGAACGAATATTGAAGGGTGAAGATCGCATTATTAAAGCTCAATTAGATACACCTGATCATACGGTAACGTGCACTTTATGAAACAGTTGCTGCTCTATGGCTGCTATAAATCCTTTCTCAGACTTTAATATATGTATTTGTTTATACGTAGTGTGTATTTAAAGCTGCAGTCACACCTAGCCGATGTGGCTCTCCGTAGCCAAACCGTAGCAAATAATTTACAACGGCGAGCACAAATCGGTGGAGCTCCGTCCAGAAAGTACTTGAAAAATAACAATGAAAGCACTTGAAAAATAACAATTAGCCGTAGCAATACCGATGTAGTAGCAGTACGGTAGTACTACGGTTTCACATCGCTGAGAACGGTAGTACATCGTCAGGACATCGTCAAAACATAAACTTGCAGCAAGTCCGTACGACACTAACAATAACAATGACGGTATGGTGTAAAATGAGAGAATAAATACAAATACCTAAAATAAATAATGAAAGGTGAAGTATCATATATTTCAAGCTTGTAAAAACCAGTACAGCACGTACGTTTTATCATAACTTTCAAAACCGCACCATTTTGGGGGCATTTTTCAAACAATTCCGTGTAAACTTCAAATCAGTCTAAAACCTAAAGCAACCGACACAACCAGCGCCACCAACATTGGAACATTCACCAGTGACGTCACTGGTTAAACAAAAGTAACTTCAGATCGGCAAGTTGAGTGGCACACCCTTTTTTACTATGACCTCACCGAAGAGCCGCCGATCCATTACGGAGCGCTACCGGTGTTCTAACCGGCGACACTTAAGGTTCAGTCACACAGCCGATTATTTGCTAGAAAACCACTTCCAGACTGCTCAAGATTGGCAATTATTCGAAAATCGTGAGCAGTTTTCTTTTTTCATATGAAGTTTCGGCAAGGTCTGGGACTGTCCTGTGCACTCTTCTGCAGTCTCATGTGGTCGGGAGCACGTGGCAAATTTGACAAAACCGCCACGAAGTTTTCTCGCAGCCTAAAAAATCGTGGCGAGTTTTTGTAATCGGGAAGATCGGCAAGGACACATGAACGGTTTGGAAACGGTAGCCGATGAGTTGGCACGAGTGAGTTTGTGTAGTTAGAAAGTGGTCGGCAATGAGTCTGCTCCAAGTGGGAGAGAAGATGCAAGCCAACTTGACATGTTAAAGTCGGCGACTACAGAAGATTAGTCGCCGACTTGTAGCCAACTGCTCATGTAAAAAAAGAAGATTATGTCTTGACAGCAACATGTCACAACTTGTGCCGTCGTGTCAAGGTCGGCGATTGATCTGGGACTAAACAAGTGGCGTCGCCGATTAAACATGCTTGATCTTGTTGATTTCATGATGCTGTCGCCTACTGGTAGGCGATTCAGCATCTCTTGTCTTGTTGAAGGCGGGGAAGATCGTATACTAATCATCCTTGCTCATCCCTGGTCGGGATCCAAAATGTAAATTGTGCAAGTTTGAACAAGATTTTAGCCGATTTTGAAAAAATTGGGGTCTTGTGTAGTTGGGAAGAGGATGGGTCGGGAGCTGTCTTCTGTGTGACTGAACCTTTAACAAAGCCATACCGGAGTAGGCCTACTGCCGTTGTAGTCCCGATGCTCGCTTCGGCAGCGCAACGGCAGACATGTTGGTCCAGTGTATCGGAAGAGCTTTCCCCGAGCATGTTAAATAAAAGGTCACGGACTCTTTCGTTAAGGTTCAGTCACACAGCCGATTATGTGCTAGAAAACCACTTCCAGACTGCTCAAGACTGGTCATGATTGGTCATTATTCGAAATCGTGAGCAGTTTTCTTTTTTGCATGTGTAGTTTCGGCAAGCTCTGGGACTGTCCTGTGCAGTCTTCTGCAGTCTTGTGTGGTCCGGAGCACGTGGCAAATTTGACAAACTCGCCACGATTTTTTCTCGCAGCCTAAACAAATCGTGGCGGGTTTTTTTAATCGGGAAAGTCGGCATGGACACATACGCGGTTTGGAAGCGGTAGCCGATAAGTTGGCGCGCATCATGAGTGGTTGTGTGTAGTTGGAAAGTGGTCGGCAATCGAGTCTGCTCCAAGCGGGAGAGAAGATGCAAGCCAACTTGACATGTTAAATCGGCGACTACAGAAGATTAGTCGCCGACTTGTAGTCAACTGCTCATGTACAAATCGGCGAGCAGTCTTGACAGCAACTTGTGCCGTCGTGTCAAGGTCGGCGAATGATCGGGGACTGAACAAGTGGCGTCACCGATTAAACATGCTTGATCTTGTTGGTTTCATGATGCTGTCGCCTACTGGTAGGCGATTCAGCATCTCTTGTCTTGTTGAAGGCGGGGAAGATCGTATACTAATCATCCTTGCTCATCCCTGGTCGGGATCCAAAATGTAAATTGTGCAAGTTTGAACAAGATTTCAGCCGATTTTGAAATAAATTGTGGTATTGTGTAGTTTGGAAGAGGTTGGGTCGGGAGCTGTCTTCTGTGTGTGACTGAACCTTTAACAAAGCCATACCGGAGTAGGTCTACTGCCGTTGTAGTCCCGATGCTCGCTTCGGCAGCGCAACGGCAGAAATGTTGGTCCCGTGTATCGGAAGGGCTATCCTCGAGCACGTTAAAAGGTCACAGACTCTTTCGTAAAGAGTAGGAGATCATCCCAGTCTGTGTCTGTACACACGACACACCATGATTACTTTGACTTGAAAAAAGTCAACCACTAGTCATACTCCCAAGTGGATGTTCTTCAGAGGAAATAAAAATACGAGATACGAGATACGAGGTGTGACTGCACCTTAAGACATCACCAATAATCTGACTGATCTGGGAATACATAGTAAGTTTAGTCGTATCGACGCGATGTTCGTTACCGCACTGCAAAAACACCGGTGTTAAAAAAACACCGTTCGGTGTTCTGAGAGGTCCACACCAATTGGTGTTATTTTAACATTATCTTGGTGTTACATTAACACTTACAGTGTTACATTAACACTTAAAGTGTTATTTTTCACACTTGCCGTTGTTAAAATGACACTACATGGTGTTGATATAACACCAAAAATTTAACACCGGTACACCGGTGTTAATTTTTTTTGGTGTGGACCTCTCACAACACCAATGGTGTTATTTTTAACACCGGTGTTTTTGCAGTGCGTAAACAACATTTGATCCTTGACGGAGTAAAGCGCATAGCATGTACATTGTACAGCAATACATTTATACAGTAAGTGTGTACGGTTTATACATTCGCGTCCGGGACTGTTTGTGTTTAGATGTATATTAAATGTTACATGATTGGCACTCATATCTACTTCCACACCATTCGTTCATGTCATTCACAAGTTGTTCCTTCGGGGTTTAATTAAACCAGTGGCTTTATACAATTTAATCACGATTAACGATGGCGTAATTGCAGTATGATATAACCTTGCTTCAAGAAACAGAACGAATATATTTGAAGGGTGAAATGATCGCATTGTCGCGTTCTTTAACAGCACCTTTACTAATACGACCGCAGTTTAATCTGGTTTTACTTTATTTGAGCAGCTGATTTGAGTAAGTAACATTTTGAGATATAAGGCATCAACTGAATTATCATTGATGTATCTGTGAAAATTTTAATTACTTGGTTGAAATATTTATTCTGATAAATAAATAGCTCATACTTAATCAACTAACGCATACAATATTATATTGATACACAATCCTCACAAAATGACTGACCCGGTAGTAAATACGCTCAAACAATTTGGTTCCAATTTAAAAATATTAAATTACAAAATTATGGAATAATTTCTCCGCTACAATTAGAGACATTGTTCGCGAAAATCGGTGTAGAATTGAGAGGAAAAGAATGAAACACAGGCAGTTTTCATTTGGGTTTTGAACACGCACACTGAAAACCTAAATTGGTCAGCCTGGCTGTGCTTATTTTGATTAGCTTTTAGCCTAGTCCAGCATTGCTCGACTAGCTTGATGTGTTAGTCCGTCCAAAGCTGGACTAGTTTAGGCTAGTCGCTCGACTATTTCTGCAGATGGTGTCCATTTTGACTAACGTAAGGTTAGTCAAGCTAGCTTGACTAACGTAAGTTAGTCCGGCTTTGCTCGATTAACGTAAGGTTAGTCCTGCTCAAACCATATAGGCCTAGTAGATCCCGCCTGACTCAAATTGTTCACGTTGCGTAGCAGTACTTGGTTTCGCCACGGATGATTGCTCTGCTGTCTGTTCAATAGCACTCGTATTGACCATGTTGTTGGCGGGGCTGTTGGCAACAGTGTTAGCTGTATTGGACTGGTCATCAGCCATGGCTGACTCGTTAGCGTTCGAGATGCCCGCGCTACCGTCGTTCTTTACAGTTAGTTTTACCTACTCCGAGTTGTCATTCGAAACAAAATGTAGCATAGAATAGTCTACAGATGTTGGCAAACACTAAGATGAACACAATATGGCCACACAATGAAATAACTACGGCAAATTACGTCTGGATTGGCTAGCAAAACCGGACCGACGATGACGTACGTCTAATCTGCATGCCGCCATTGATATTTTATCTCAGTGACTTGACTAACCTAACGCTAGTCCAGCCAGATTGACTAACCTAAAGCTAGTCAAGCCAGTTTGTCTAATAAGCTAGTCCAGCCACATACTAGTCCAGCAGAACAAATCAAGCTAGTCAGGCTGAGCCGGACTAACCTTAAGCTAGTCAAGTCGGCCATACCCTATCCAGCAGGCTTGACTAACCTGCTTGACTAGTTTAAGCGAGTCCAGCAGGCTTGACTAACCTGCTCGACTAGTTTAAAATTAGTCAAGCCTTTGTCTGACTAGTTTAAGTTTTCAGTGCAGACTATGCGACAGGTATGTGTATGTGCTGCATAATGATCAACCGAAGCATCCCCAATCCTCATCGTACTATTGGCCGGTGAGTTGTCTCCCGGGAAGGGTACTCACGTATGTAAGGCATACGGGGACGTGCCGCTCAAGTGGGTTGTTTTTTCATGAGACATCCT
Organism: Ophiura sarsii; assembly: GCA_035610835.1. Classification (NCBI taxonomy): domain Eukaryota; kingdom Metazoa; phylum Echinodermata; class Ophiuroidea; order Amphilepidida; family Ophiuridae; genus Ophiura; species Ophiura sarsii. The sequence goes on along the minus strand of CM069442.1, from coordinate 8,555,249 downwards.
TAGCCATGGGTAGGCTTTTCAACTGAAAAATCCTTAGACATGGGTCTATTTTCGCGAAAATTTGCAAAAATTAGGTCTTTTTTCCCGATAATTTGCAAAAATTTGGTCTAAAATAAAGCAAAACCCCTAAAAATGGGTACCGATTTTTCCAAAATCACCCTTAGAAATGGGTAGGGGTTTTGAATCTCCAGCGGCACACCCCCGACCAAACCAAATCTGAGTACCCCCCCCCCCCCCCCCGGGAGTTGTCTCTACCAGTTAAATCAATAATCTGCCTATTGCTACAACGAAGCTGCGTGACTGGAGAAGAATCAAATGCTAAGATGAAAAACGGACTTGGTTTTGGTTTTGTACACAAAGCTGTGTTAATAGTCAGTCAATCTTCATGTGTAATATCTCGAATTAAAAAGATGATTTCTTTTTTTACGCATTTATAATTGAATAGTTTTACGTAGGAGCTTTTGGATATAAGATCATTACCTGATCAGTTTCTTCTTTTTTCTTTCTTTTTTGAGTACTGAATTTCAAATTCTACATTTCTTCTAACCGTTATTTTAACATGTGCACGTATACTTGCTTTATAAATTATGCCAAAGCATTTGACTGTGTGAGATAATGTTCCCCCTATATCATGACTCGTATGAGGAGTCCCCCTGGTATATAAGCTTTTAAGCTAGTTCAGCAACTAAAAAGGTGTGCGTCAAGGCTGCATCTCTCACCTACTCTGTTAAAGTTGTATGCTGAGTACATCACGCAAAATGTTCTTGATGGATGGATGGACTGGCGGCATATCAGTAGGAGGTTGGCAGCTTCACAACCGAAGATACGCTATGAGTTGGGCATCTCAATTTAAAGATAAAACATGAACGTGGGAGCATGTGCCTACGCCTAAACGTTGTTAAAATCAAGTTCATTGTCATCGGTGATAATGGAAACGCTACACCTCTTTTAGTTGATGGCCAAGGTGCTGATCAGATCTATCACAGGGGAACGAGGATATAGAACAAATTAATCAAACGTTGATTGGCTATGGCAAGAAATGCTATGACACAGCTCTCCAAATTTGGGTTGACTGAGTCATAACAATGTCAACCAAGGTACATTTGGTCACGGTGCACTTATTTTCCCCTATTTTAAAGGAGGTGTCCCGTAAGCATAAAAGTGTGCATTATATGTTAGAAAAATAACTATCGAGTCCAACTTTTGAAATTATATAGAACAAAACACCACACTTATGACAAAAACAAATAAAAACCGCAATCTCTCAACATGCACTTTTTAAAATTCGCGGCGATCGAAAGTCCCAGAGTTGATGATGTCATAGTTATACAATGCACATTCGCAAATTTGAGCACTGATACCCGTGACATCATCGACACCGGGACTTTCGATCGCCGCGAATTTTAAAAATTGCATGTTGAGTGATGGCAGTTTTTATTCATTTTTGTGACTAGTATGGTGTTTTGTTCTATATAATAACGTAATTTCGGCTCGATAATTATTTTTCTAACAAATAATGCTCAATGTTGTGCTAGCGGGACCCTTCCTTTAAAAGAATCAACCTTCAGCTGTGAATCTTGGACAACTGTTAGCTGCAACAAAGACCATGCGTTCGAAATGTCAGGCCTGAAATGTGATGTTGGCGCACGATGCTAAGAATCAACTGGACCATGAATAGAATAATTGCATACTTCAGGAGGTTGGCGTGAAGCAATAACATGCACAACAGTATCGATACACAATAAAGGAAATGCCAGATCAGTTCTCCATGTGGGTGGATAATGGGGAAAATAAACTGAACACAACAATGAAAAACGAAAACAAAACAGACATGTTAAAACATTGAATACCCCTGTGAAGGGTATAACAGAATTACTCCAAAATATATATAATATCAACTCGAATGTATTGCTATGCATTAAGCATACTGGAATACTAATCAAGTCAAATGTCGTTTACAAGTCAAGCCAGAGTGAGACCTCATACATTTTTAACATAATAGTTACTTTATCGACGTAGCGACTGACGACACATTCGTTATACTTCTACGGAACACTATTCGTGTCGTTATGATTGCTGTTTGATACATCGTCGCTGTTCTGACATACCGGCACATCACAACAGAATTAAGTAAAGTGATGTGCCGGTATGTCAGAACAGCGACGACATGTTTGATACATTAGTGGGAGGATGTTAATTTATTTGGATATTTACCTCGCTAGTCACTATTCCGTTCTTATTCTCCATTTTTGCTCTCAAAATGACATCGCTAGTAATTCACGCTGTAGTTAGGGCATATGTATTAGCAAGGTAGCTTACATCGCTCGTAAGTTACGCCAGTTCATGGTGCACTCGATGTTTTCTTTATGTTCAACCTTTATCATGTTTATAATAGTCATTCTTAAACAGCTAAGAAAGTTTAAGCAATCTCATTGGTTCTCAGAGAAATCGGCGACATCTAGATGAGACAACTTAACACGGGGAGGTGGGGCTTACGTTTTAACAGTGCGCCCAACCTTCACAATGCGTGGTTTGTTCCATAACGCGCACTTCTGCAGTGCGTCTTTAGCGCTTTTCCTGCGTTTATGCCGGCGCCACGACGCTTACGCATGGTTTACTCATCGCATGTGATTGGATGGAATTTTTGTGGGTTATTCGATCCTAGCAGGGGTAAAAGTTGTCAAATGTGAACAATAAAATGTACTTATTTCTTTGATAAATGTCTAAAGTATGATTGTTTAAGAATGAGAATGCGGCGTCGTTGTTCTACTTAAAATAATACTATCGTCCGCATTTATGTCAGACAATATAACACGGGTACGATCTAAAAACAATACATTTATTCTCTAAATTGTAGTCAATTGTTTAAAGGTCCGTTTCCCGTAGATCAGGTTTGGGTTGTTTCTTCGCCTCACAAGTGAGGCATACTTTTTTGAACACCGTAATTGGATGTGGAATTTATGAAATCGAAAAGTGTTTATCCATGTCTCTGCCGAAATATCAAATTGTGTCAATTAATGCACACATAGAGCTAGACTGATCACGGTTGTAAGTTCTACAAATAGCGTTAACAAATGTGAAATTGAAATCGTGACCTTTTGGGAGTTTCTACGTATTTCATCCCATGAAAAGCGAAGTAAAGATCATATTTCGCATGAAATACTACACTCGAAGGCAAACTTTCAGTGATTCGATGGTGTGAACTGCATGAATTGAATTTATTATATCACCGAAATGTTCTTCAGACTTGTGCAGGGTTGCACAAAGTGCGGGAGCAGGGAGCACCGCTCCCGGGAAATAATGAGCAGAATTGGGGAAATAATGCCAAGTGGAAAAAGAAAAAGTATTGGGGAAAAGGGTGAAAAAAGATGAAGAGAAATAAATGGCAAACTTTGGGTTATGAGCTGTGGTTGCAGGTACACTAACGTGTTTATTGTTTTATTGCTTTTCCCCAGTGGCGACGCTACAGGGGGCAAGGGGAGGGCATTTCCCCAAAAGATATTTTTGTGCCCCCACCCCTCAAAAAAATTCTATTTAGTTAAAATTAGAAAAAAAATCGACAACTTTAACATAAAAAGGCATTTTTTTCGCGCTTCGCGCAGATGTTCGTACTAAATTAGACAACATTTGACCATTATAGCGTAAAATGCCACAAAAAAATTGCGCGCTTCGCGCAAATCATTTTTTTTCATGCTCCCCTAACAAAAAATCTAATCCAATATTGTAATCTGATTTTTATCAAACCTGTAAATAGGTGGGGAAATTTTAAGCTCAAAACCTTGCTCCTGGGGAAGAAACAACTTTGTGCAACCCTGGACTTGTGAGAAAGAGAATCCGTATTATTTTGAGTTTTTTATTTAACCTTTAAAGGAGGTGTCCCGCAAGCATAAAAGTGTGCATTATATGTTAGACAAATAACTATCGAGCCCAACTGTAATTAAATGGAACAAACACCACACTTATGACAAAAACCGCAATCTCTTAACATGCTCTTTTTAAAATTCGCGGCGATCGAAAGTCCTGAGTGATGGCAGATTTGATTCATTTTTGTGACTCCTTATGGTGTTTTGTTCTATATAATTACGTAATTTCGGCTCGATATTTATTTTGCTAACAAATAATGCTAAATGTTGTGCTTGCGGAACCCTTCCTTTAAGAAGACGCCACAGAATTATAAAGGAGAAACCAGACGATTTTTTTTGCCCTATCTCTTTACGTGTAACGGGCGCCATTTTGGATTCCCACTATGGGGGGAAAATTGGAGGTATGTCGGTATTTTTCGGAACTGCACGGAAAAGAACGAATGCAGCATCGTGCGTGTACAGGAGCCGTGTCTCTCTCCGCGTAAAACGCAATCGTCGCGTGTGCTTTCGCGCCAGGCTACTCCGCGTACCACTGCGTATTCGTGAACGTCACACCGAAAACGCCATATTGGTAAATACCGCGCTACACCGGCGGTGAGCAGTGGTCCGATGCTGTTTTAATCAAAAGTTTAATTTCAATTATACCGCCGCTGTACAGGGTGTATCAAAAAAATAGGACTCCGTTTCATGGCTGCTTTTTACTTTTTCAAAACCACTGGACCATGACCAATTCACAGTCAGTGCAAAGCCCAATTAATAATGATAATATTCTGAAAATCTGAGATTATTCCAATGAAAAATAAGACCGCTAGCATAATGTGCGTAAACCATGTCATTTACTAGTCTGTACAATGGGATTTACACGTACAAACCAGAAAATGTCATGGTTTACCATACAATACTTTACATTCATAGATATTGTAAATCATATATCAATAACAATAGCAAAGATTAGTTTGGTATTCCTCTTAATTCTGGCACAAATCATTAAAGGGGCACTAAGAGATGTGTTGGAGGCTGCGCCCTCAATTATGATAAAAACTGGGATTAGTATATTTTTATAATTGTATAACATGTATGAACTTACACCTATAAGGATTAAGAAAAATCAGCCCTCTTTGTACAAGAAAACGTCGATTCAAAAATGCTCGTACAGCCGGGACGAGCATTTTACGTCCGACAGTATCCCACTGCAGTACGCGTGATACTTAACGCGAACCATATTTGCATAGAGGGCGTTTTTCAATAAATAGCGATGATATTGTTTTAATCAAGTTTTGCTGTGTTTTTGTTAGTAGAAACCACAATAATAGCAATTTTTGATGTTCATCTTGAAATTCTGAAGTAAATTTTTAAACATTTAAAATGTTCAACACCACATAACCCTAACTCTATTTCACCACACGGCAACAGATTTTTTTTCCGACACCCAAAATTCACCAGAAAGGTCACCCCGATCCCCCCGGGATTTGAACCACGGACCTCCAGCATCAGGGCCCAGATCCTAGCCACTACACCACGGCTCCCAGTCGACACTCGGCGAGTATATTCGCCTCGTTATATAGCATGGGTCCGTTTTGTAGCCAAAAAACCTGCACGCCGGGTTATAGAAACACTTTCTCCGCACAGTTGCCGTATGGTGTAGTAGAGTTAGGGTTATTGTCCCTTTAATAGCTACATAATCCACACATTGGATGCATGAATAGTTCTGTGCAATGTTCAATGTTGCTCAGTGTTCTCATGAGAAAGCCTCATGTCAAGTTGTGGTACATGTATAGGAAAGCACCAATCATGTCAAAAGTGTGTTTATGTTATCACGTTTTTAGGGGAGGAGGCCCAACATGTTGTCATGTTAAGTAACATCGTGAGCGTGAATCGCGAGTATGGTGGTCCAAGGGGCTGGTCCTATGCCATTGGAATGTTTTTTGAAATTAGTCCACTAGAAAAATATTATTTTTAGCTGAATTCTTTTTAGCTATTTTCCCTTCAAATTCTGAGTCTGAGGCCTTTTTTAAATTTTCTTTAAATGTCATGTTAATCACTAACACTAAGAGATCATTTTGACACTTTCATGCACTTTTGTTTGGTAATATTATCATATAGGCCTATAGTAGATTCATAAACTCTGGCGTATACGTTTCGATTTTGGACCTCGTCCATCGGGCGTTAGAGGAACCAATTATGACCAATGATGAAACAGCGGTTCATTTATAGATGTTATTATTTGCGCTCCATAATCAAATGCTATTCATGATGGTGTGGCTTATGAACAGGGCTGATCATGTAGCTTTACAATCACGACAACCAAATACTTAATCCAACAGCTTGAAATATAATCCCTTTGGAAGCGGTCACCACAATGAAAACAAATCGACCAGGTCAGAAGTCACAAACTGGTCCAAAAAAATGTTTCACTTCTAATAATGTTGAGGAATGCACCAAATCTGATTAAACGGGACAAAACTTAAGTTTTACATACTTAATGACCCACAAACTATATCGTTGGAAAGCTTATGATTCAAGGTTTTTCCTTTTTGCAAAAAAGAATCAAATTATATAGGGTGTGTAAAATTTGTATAGGGTGGAACATAAAAAAGTTGATCGTTTTTGCTCCTCACAAAATATTTTGATAGTTTGTACAATTAGGGTTTAGCTGAAGATAGTCACCAAAATCAGAACAACCGCAGAAGGTGCTACCAAATTTGCTAAGAATCACTTGCCCAAAATGTTCACAGGAAAAGTACAGGGTGTCTAAAATTATGATGAGATAATGCATAAAATGAAGGTTTGTATATAATATTCTATGAAATTAAGTTAGCATGGACTATTTAATTTAAAAGAAAATGGTTATCAAAATGAACTACACGAATATCGTTAAAGTTCCTTTTATTTTAAATACAGGGTGGTCCAAAATAGGTCAAAATAGCAAAATTTTCATAAATCTATGAACAATTTACACTATCAATCTGTTACTTTGCGGTCATAATAGCTCTCTATAATCGTTCTATAAAAAAAAAACATTCATAGACTTTCGGTATTGATTTTAAAAAGTTAATTGAGCTATAAACAGATTGAAAAAGCCAACCCCAGCGAAAATCAATAGCTGTATTGTACTGGTTGTCAACTGAGCCCATTACTTCAAGATTTTATTGCTCACGCGTGTGACGAGGCATTATCAACCTGTCGTGTTCACCAGAGTGTAACTATTTGACCTCATTATGTGTGTATAATATATTCATAACTTTTGAATATGTGCGTACCATCGCGCTTCCACTCAAATTGATCGTTATATTGAAACGCGAACGCACAACGCGGGTTATTGATATATTCCCAAGACCTCTAAAATTCACTTGTACGCGCAACAATGACCTGGGGGCGGGGCGTTTTCAGTGACGTCGTATGGTAACAAGAGGCAGATGCTCGCTTGAGTGGGCCCTGAACATGGATACACATGACACGTACGACTACTCGCGGCGTCGGTACTTTCAACAATAAATACTACATGAAAACACACCAAAACACCATTTTTATATCGTTGTAAAATCTCAATGATGAACGGCAAATTTGGTCTGCATGGTTTTGAATAACGGGCGTTTGTTTGTACCGCCATCGCAGCGGCTAGCCTGCCCTACAGATACTTGTAACTGGACGTCCCTCAGCAGACTCGGTGAAATTTTGTAAGCTTCACCATGTTCACTCTTCATGGACCTAGGCTATGACACCACAAGTGACGACGACGTAGGCCTACAATTTATGTCATGTGTCAAGCGATTGTAAGCTAAACACCGCTCATAACGTTGTGTGTCTGTCACCGGCAAACACGGCCGTATCAATAATCAAGCATCGGTGAAATTGAAATCTGATTACAGATACAGGGCTAACAAACTAGAATAAGAATTTGACTGGCACGCAAAAAACCACTGATAAAAACAGGGCAGGGATATGTCTCATCAGACAAAGGTGACTTTATAATGTTTCAATTCAAGAAACGTATTCAAAATCGAAATCAGGCATCATCCATTTTTGTTGTAAAACCGAAACTGACAAGATTAACAAAATGTTAGGCTACATTAATTATAGGCCTACGACGTACGAGCCTACTCCTAGCTAGGCCTATAATAATAGCCATCCCGTCTACGACACATGACAATCCATTTAATTTTTGTCAACACTGCAACTAATACTAGGGCAAGACAACATACTTTTGTTTGTCAAAAAGACTCACATGATTGAGTCATCAATATCAATGTAGGTCTAGGCGGCCATCAATCATTTCATGATTTTTACTCACCGAACATGCCGAATAACGTCGTCTCTACAAGCAGGTAATACAAAGAATGGAATCGTACAACACGATTTAGCTGCGATTTTGATTATATTTCCCCATCAATTGACCATAAACATAAGAAGGTTGTTGAAGTGATCCGACTTTGATCCATGGATCCATGACATCATTTGCGTTGACTTTTTCAATGATGAAATAAGCTTACAAAAAATAGCTTCATAAACTTATTCGTACGGTAGATCTGAGACGAAATATTCGTCCAGGGTATGAAGTCATATTTCATATAATATTATATCCAATCGGCAAAATTGATGTTTCCTGCTTCTGAATTCTTTTACAGGATCGGGAATGAACTTGAAACTTCTGTTAGTGTTTGTTTATTTATTTTCTGTGATTGTAATTTGTGGCCCCCGAACATGCATATAATAGTTGCAGTCTGCAGAACTGTGATTGGTCTATCTCAATCGTTCTTTATCATGTTTATAAAAGCTTCTCTGCTATTGGTCAATGCTTGGGGAACCCCCTAGATTGATCCATTATTCAATGGGGGTGGTGTTTATTTACCTCAGGAGGAAATGACACAAAAATACGAACTCCAAAGTCAAAATATAAACCTTTAGAATAACTTATTATTTACAATTTGGATGCTAATCAGCATTAAATGACAGTTATGAATAAGATTGGTGACTTTGTACGGACTATTCTAAGGTTCTTGTTTGAAATCGCTGACTTTGTTTTGGTACCTCGGGATTGCCCCTCGGGGGCGTGCCGCCCCCTCGGGGCAATCCCTTGGTACCAAAACAAAGTCAGCGATTTCAAACAAGAACCTTAGAATAGTCCGTACGCAGTCACCAACCTTAAAACAGACGACACGTTTTGTGAGAACCGGGCGGAACCGGCCATAACCGGCGGTTGCCTGGCGGTCGAGTTTTGACGTGATCCCTTAATATTAAACTTGGCCAACTGGCACCGTTGCAAGTTAATTTCCCGGTCCGTGCCTATTGTGATGCAGAAAACCCAAAGTGAAGCGTCGGACCGTTGATCGCGCACTAATCTCCGCGTTATTTTTGGCAATAACTGCGTACGCGTTGGACCATGGTTTGAAATACGCGGAAAGAATGACCCTTTCCGAATGCTCACGAGCATTTACGGAAAATACCGACATACCTCCAATTTTCTCCCCATGATGGTTTCAAAATGGCGGCGGCATACTGGATCTCTATTTTTAAATCTATGGAAGACGCAGAGCTTTGCATAGAGAGATATTTACATAATCTCGTCAGCTTTATTATCATATTTCGTTTTTCATAACTTTCTTTGCAGCACATTTAATATTGTACATCACATTGTACATTTGCCTATAATATAGTCGGGTCTAAAGCCATCACATCCAATACCATATAATACGGTATTTTTGATCTATTGCATTTAACGGAATACGTGACTGACCGGTTCCAGCCCATGTATAGTCAATCCATCCAACGGGTCACGGTTATGCGTGATTTACAATGAATTACAGCAATTTCCTATACAGATGTACCAGAATTAGCAATATTGACGGTCGTTCATGTGATGAAACTGGAAAGGGGACGACACTAATGGAAGGAAATAATGAAGTCGCCACGAATATTTTCTATTTGTGCCCGTGCTACATTGTGTCAGACCATTCATTCACTTTGCCAATTATTGAACATTTCGTTAAACGGATGTGGTTAGATATTGATGACGCCGTAACTTTTAGTTGAACAAAATGTGCCTATATAACAAGGCGACGAAAAGAAGAAGTAATAGTTGTTCCACGAGTGCTCATAGAGTGCGAGTGGAACATTTGACTTGTACGCGAGCCCAAAGTGATACATGGGTTTAGACCTCACTCTGTCATTTACTTGTTATATATGATACCAACAGACTGGTGTATTAAAGGTAGATGACCCGATCACATTTTCGTAACACCGAATTATTTCAAACATACGGAGATTTTCATATCATATGAAAGCTCGTATTTTTCTCATCATCATTCTGAAATTAGACGGCCTAAATCGGTATAATTACGGAGAAATCGATGAAATAACGTCGAATTACCGCGAATGGTGGTAACCACCGATAAAGTTTGTGTGCTACTCAATGGGTAGAGTTCACAGCATCTTGTGCGTCTAAAAAAAGAACCATAAGAGCTATGCAACTCAAACTTTGGAACACGACTTTTTTAAGGATGACCTTTCATGTAGAATAGAAAACTTCAAGTTAAAAATCGGAATGTGATCGGGTCATCTACCTTTAACTTACAAACGATAATAAATAGAGGAGAGTCCTAACATATCTGTCATTAACTTGCTTTGATACAGGCGACTTGATATAAAACAGATCTCTATTTGGCATTGGCTTGTCACATGTAAGACCATATCTGTCGTTAACTTGTTATGATTGTGTTTAGACTACTACACTTCTAGCCACAACAGTTACTCTCTTGGGTATACTCACTTGATATAAACTGATCTCTATTTGGCATTGGCTAAGATTAGAATACCCTAGCATTGAATTCCCCTGGTAAATACCTCATTGTGTTATTGCATGGAATGTTTTTGAAGACATGCAGCAGTGGTATGGTATGCTAAAGGAGCTCCTAATTGTCTACACTAGTGGTACAAGGATCAATTAGAGTGGTACATTGGAAGCCACTATAGACGGAGTGTCTGCACACTGTAAATCTAGCTAAATCGGTTGTGTAACAACATTACACAACACTGTTTGATATATGAACCTTAGCAACTATAGAAGTGTAGTCTAAACACAATCATAAAAATGGCACGTGCATATGAATACCGATCAACAAGATAGAATAAAGCTCAACCGACCGACCAAAACCTAAGAGGTCCGTTTGCCCGTAGGCCTACAACAGAGGTCGGTACAACAACAGAGGTCGGCAGTTCGTCACATAATGGTGACGATTAAATCGGTTGTGTACCAAAATATTACACAACACTGTTTAATATATGAACCTAGAAACTATTGTTTAAAAAATTACACAATATTGTATACATTTTCACACAATATTGTATAGGGGAGAGCGGGGCGAGTCCGCCCTCGGGGCGAGTCCGCCCACCACGTGTTTCTCATCACGTGACTGTTGAAAAAGAATCAGACTGGTGTAATTTGGTTGCACCGGTCCTAGCAAAGTAACTATTAAAACTTCAGACCCAGGTACAGCTCCCCTAAGGATTTATATTGAATAATTGTTTTTGAATAATTAAAGTAAAATTATCTGCCATTAAAAACGTTGCATTAATCTAAAGACATCACAGCGATGGTACTAACTTTTATAGTCATTCAAAAGGTATAAGGGCTTTGCCTAATATATTATGCAGTTAAAAACTTCCCATTCCGTGTTTAGTAGGTATACCATGAGATTGAGAAAAAAAATTAGCCCTGGGGTGAGTTCGCCCCATTTCGCCGGGGCGAGTCCGCCCATGCCCTATTACACACTAAGAAGGGGGCGGACTCGCCCCAACATAATAAATGGACACATGATGTGTCCATTTCATATGTTGGGGCCACATGGCCTAATTTGTCATAGTTGTGTCTTGTTGACTTTTGATCAATCTTTACATGGAATAACTGATAGTTTCTGCAATATTTAACTTGCCTATGAAGCCAGACGAGCTTGCACATCATGAGGGCGAACTCGCCCCGGCGTGAGTAGTATGGGGTAAGTCCGCCCTGTTGGTTACTTTCCTTACTCCTGCACTTACTAAAAGTTATAGAGTGCTGAAAATATGGGGGTATGTAGCTAAGAAACGTAGCTTTCATTTGGAAGTAGGATAAATGTCTAACTTGTAAAATGAGTCCAATAGGCAAGCCTGAAAATTAGAGGGCGGACTCGCCCCGCTCTCCCCTACATTTTCACACAACTTCTTGTGAACTTTCACAAGGTTGTGCAACATTTTAAACAAGTTGTGTATGGATTTTTTAACAACCGGTTGCTAGGTTCATATATTAACAGGGCTATTTTTGTACACAGCCGGATTAACAGTGTAGTTCTCAAACCATGAGGTAGAGCGTACAAACCCTGTTGTACAGGCCCGAACGACACATTATTTTAGAAATTGGTGGGGAAAATGGCACGTACGTGCATATGAATACCGACCAAAGAAAGAATAAAAGCCTTAATGGTGACGATTGATTGGATCTGGCAGTTAGGATCTATTATTTTATTTAAATCTTGGGGGAGGGAGAAAATGACCGTCAAGGTGTTTTGTAGATAGCTTTCATCATTGAAAAAACGTTAAATGATGGATGAATAAAATAAACAAACATTAAATATTATAGTTTGATCAGTTCCAAATTGGCGAGCCTCCTTACAGCTGCAGCGAATTTAAAAAAGGGGCGGAAAATGTCGAGGATTTAAAACTAAAACAATCTGTGTTTCTATACTTTACCAGTCATCACAATCATGAATTGTTTTTATGACAGGCACGCAGAAGAGGAGAAATCGTAGTTGGCAAACAATGCACTATGTCAAACTGTGACAAACTTATCATATCCCATAATGCGTAATCAAGTGTGTTCTTCAGACGTATCAGTTCATCGTGAGTACAACCAGGGACAATCGATTGTCCCTGGTACAACAAAGTAACTTCTCATAAGTCATGTGATCTCTGCTATAGACCCTAGTATAGATGGTGTGACCGGTGACGTAGTGCCCGGCGGTTTGCGTGCGCACCTACAGGGAACGGTGCTTTAATTCACACTTGATTGATCATTACTTACCATGCTTACGGTGTAATAGTGCAGCAGTCATGGTATGCATCCCTAAGCACAATGAGACGACCAGGCACTAAATCTGGTTGCCCGGCGGTTTGCGTGCGCACCATAAGGGCATGTGCTTTTAAAATTGGCGCTCAGTGATGTGTGTTTTGCTTTCATAGTATGTTGTATGCAGTAGTCATGGACTAGTACCCCTATAGCATGTCTTAAGACCAGGCGCTAATCAATATGTAAACACTACTGATGTAAACAACGGTCACCTCATCTATAGAGTCTATGTTTCTACACACACTCTTACAATGTTAGCTCTTGCCCATCGTCATGCCTTGCTGAACAATTGAATGACCGCGCGAACTTTAAATATCAGGTGTATCCATGCTGTGCGCATTCAAACTTACAATCATAAGCGTATTAGCCGTAATCGCTTTTAATGAATGAATAGATCGAGGTCATGATACTATTGATTGAAAAGGTTTGTCGGCATACAAAATAGTTTGCTGGGTTCGTGTAACTTTTTTTCATCAAATCCAGGAATAGGTTGTTTCATATTGGTTCAAATTGGTTCAAAACAGTGATCATTAGTGAAAAGAAAACCAAATCTGGAGAGAAGAAACACAGTCCTCCCCAATGATACTGATGAATCCACTAATGATCAGCATTTAGCTTGTCAAATCCAAAGCTCAAAACTGCATGTTTGTAAGCAGTGGCGTAACCAGCGGGGGGGCAGGGGGGGGGCGGGAGCCCCCCCACTTGGAACCCTTGCCCCCCCGCTTGCCCCCCCAAATGAAATCAAGTACGGCTGTAAATGAAATTTACAAACAAAGTACACACCAAATCCCCCCAATAATGACATCGTGTCGGTTGAGATTGGCACTGTCGGTTCATTTGACGAAAGGAATCATGGAATTATGATGGTCAAAAGTACACATATGAAAAAATTTCGCGCGCTACGCGCGCATATGTCTTCCCAAAATGAAATATTCTTTGGTACAAGCTTGTTTAGAGCCAAAATGTAGCTCAATTGTCCAAAAAGTAGCTGTAAAGTCGAAAATTTTCGCGCGCTACGCGCGCATCACTTTACTAAACAAATCTTACGAGCCCCCCCATTTCAAGTCACTGCCCCTTCTTGCCCCCCCAAATGAAAAAGTCTAGTTACGCCACTGTTTGTAAGGGAACCTGTACAACTTGATACACATGTCATTTTGATTTTATTGCCATGTTTTTAAATCGTGGTGCATTGTTTGCCGACTACGATTTCTCCTCTTGGCACGCAGAATGCTCAGAAAGTTATACCAATTAGTTTCTTTTAGCATTGGCGTTTGGAAAGTGAAGAGGGAGGGCGGTTTTTATTTTATTTGTTACTAAATTGACACATATGGTTGTTTTCATGCAAAATGTATATTTCCAGCATCTTTCAGCATGCAGCAGCATTAGGAAAACTGAGGGGAGGGGTGATTAATTTCTTTCCACTTTCAATACGTCTTTCGTGGAAATCAAAACAAATTAGTACGAAAATAGCTTTTGTCAAGGAATATCTTTTAAAAGCCAGTTTAAAACCAAAATGTACCTTACCCTATATAACTACCCCAGTGCCACAAATGGCCACGGTAAAGTCTGTCTGTGCCAGCTGGCGTGGCACTTTTTCGAGTAATGGCCCCAGGCTACATTATAGGTGGGCGAATATACTCGCCCAAGTATGGTTGGCCCCCCCTGGCGCACTGGTAGAGCGTGCGTCTCGCAACCGAGAGGTCGTGGGTTCAAGTCCCGGTGGCGGCGCCACTCTTTTTGTCCGCGTTTTTGTCGTTGAAAACAAATCCCTTGGAAAATGTGGGTAGGAGGTTAGGGTTTATGGCCAAATTCATGTAAATAGTACAAAAAGAATTCGCTCGCTCCGAGCGCATGTTTTTAGGAACAGATATTCGGGAAATTGTGTGAAGTCAGAAAAATCCTGGACACGCCACTGATTTTTATTTTTAAAGTTTATGAGAGTTAGACCCCTATACCTGAATAACTGTAGTTGATTAACACTTTCCACGCGGCAGGCGTCTGCAGACGACGTTCCAAAATTTCACAAAATGTTTCAAAAATTGTCAAAATTATTGAATTTCATTACCATATTTGGAATCACCATGTGAAATGCATCGATATATTCATAGTATTGATTCAGTAGATCTTGAGATAGACTTTTACCATTACCATATTTGGAATCACCATGTGAAATGCATTGAAATATTCATAGTATTGATTCAGTAAATCTTGAGATAGACTTTGGAAGTTGGGGAAAGTTTCTGAAAAATCTGTTGTGTTTAACTTTAATGGTATATAAACACACAGTTGAGCCCAACAAAACATTAAACTTTTAAAAGTTAGCTCTCTTTTTATGTCTTTTGTCTTTTTTGTTTTGAAAATTAAAAACAAAATGTTGATCTTATCCCAGAAAGTGAGGAGGGAACGAGAAACGATTAAAAAAAAAAAAAAAAAAATGCCTGAACTACAAAGGGTATCATGACCAATGGTAATAGTTATGGTAGTAAAATGTTTGTTCGTATAGATGAGGTGACCGTTGTTTACATTTAGAAAGAAATTTCATGTTGTCTTCATTAACTTTACTGTATATTCTGCCTGGAGGGAATCAACAGAGGGTGTCCCCATTTGTAAATAGTAATACATGACATCACCGGTCACACCATCTATAGACGTGATGACAAAGTAATCACGTCAACTCGTGGGAATAAATGTGATGCTGTAATAGCAGTCAGTAAAACTAATCAAATCTAATGGAAATTAAAAAAAAAATGCTTTTTGAAGTCATATTTTATGATTCGGAAATCCATCATCCTTGAACGCAAAAACAATGTATGAGAATGAACTAAAAGTGAAAGTGCTCATCAACGAGAGATGTTGATAAGTTAACTTATAGATAAGGCCAAACAAAATCAATACTTTGGCTTTTTTCGGGGGGGGGGGGGGGGTTCGATTTTTTTCTTCTTTTCTTTCGATTAAAACAAAACTTGTGACTGAGAACACACATTCAACTAACTTTGTGAAGTTAAGAGATAAA